>QEOT01009688.1:337533-354049 GCA_003123785.1 Pterocarya stenoptera | reverse complement strand
TCTTTTTTTTCCTTCTCTCTTCCCCGTTCAGACCGCACCCAGCTCGCACTCTCTCTCTCCTCTCTCTCATCTGTTTAGGCTTACACCTTACCGTCACCGTTGCCGACCGCCGTGGTCGACACCGCCGGTGCCGTTCGGTTCCCCAGCCACCAGCGACCTCACCCTTCAATTTTTAGGCCGACTAACGCCACCAGTAACCGTGCGAAGCCGTAGGCTTCTCTTCACCGTTCCGCCGCCATCCAGCCACCATTGGCCTCCATTTCTTCACCACTTCATCACCGGCACCTTACCGTCCTAACCGACCCATTTTTTGCCCCGATCCGTCGCCGGAGCTGCCCCTACGAACACCCTCTCCGATTTGTACTTCGTGGTCTTAAACCGCCATTTCGGCCGCCACCCAAGGCCAACTTTCGATACCATTAGCTTCACCGACCTCATTAGGCCCTCCCCTATCAATTTGAAGTCTTCGTTTGACTCCGTTGGAATTTGGATTTACAGTGTATTCGGTCACAGTGTTTTTACATTGTGGAGTTGCTGTTTTGTTGCTTCCAATTCCTTCGTGATCCTCCTAAAATTATTATCAAGCGTTGTAAGTATTTCTCCAAAAGACTTTTAAGACTTTAATATATTTTTGCACTAACCTGTTTTATAAACTGTGTTTTGGTTATCTGGTTGTACTGATAACTGTTGGTTGTTGGTATTTGATTGCTTTCATAGCATTGTGCACGCATGCGTGGGTGTGTATTTTAAGAAATTGTGTTTAAGATTTTACGGGTGCGTGTGTATCACCCCCAAGCCTAGATGGGGTATTATCTCGGTGGAGCTCTTCTGGATACTCGGGAGTGGAATATACTGAGTGTCATCTCCTGGGGCTTTTGCCTGGGACTTGGACAGGATGGTAGCGCTCTCGATCCGACTCCGTGACTCTTCGGGCTAGCGGGGGTCAGAGGATACCTGGCTATGTACCCGGTGGGCGCGGAACTGGGCATCACTCATGTATCACTTGCACGGTCGTTACCTGTGGGGTGAAGATGGGAAGCCAGAGTATGTGAATGGCCTCTAGGGGAGGCCATGGTACATACGGTTAAAATTAAAATTAATGTAATTATTCCTGGATTTTATTTTATGCCAAATGGTAATTTTTGGCGTGTGTGGGAAAAATTGTGTTTTTTGAGAAATGTTGTTTTTCTCAGATTTTACGCTTGGGTTATCATGTGCATGCATTAGCGTTAATTGTTTTAATACATTTATTGTCTTGGAGTATTTTAGATTTTACTTACTTGCGGTACCATCTTTTTGGTACTATAGATTTTGATGCAGGTTTTGAGGAGGCCGAGCCCGAAGATACGGCTCCGCCTGAGAAGTATGGACATTGGCTATATTTGTGTTTGAAGATTATTGCCGCTTTTGCTTATTGTATTTAATTTGATTTGATGTTTGTTTTGTAAACAAAAATCGTATTATGTTGACATGTGGATTTTTAGTACTCTAGTATTGTATTAAACTCTGGTACTTAGTTATTTGACTTAACATTTCCGCTACGTATTGTTTATTATACACGTGTTGCATTGCACACACTCAACACATGTCGAAGGGGAGCGTGACCATGTCGTCGTCATCCCGGTGTCTCGATTTCCGTGTGTGTCCGTACATAGAAGTTGGGGGCGCCACAGGCTGGACTCGCATCTCACCGTAAGGAAGGTTGGGCAGTCGAAAGGCTAGACCCGCGCCTCGTCGTGAGGCAGGTCGGGCAGTCGAGAGGCTGGACCCGTCTGTTGACTCTCATGGGAAGCGTAAGTAATAGGGCAAACGAGACTCGCACCTCACCGTGAGGAAGGTCGGGCAACCGAGAGGCTAGACCCACCTGTTGACTCTCACGGGGATAGTAAGTAGGAGATGTTTGACCATGCTGAATCATCTTGCAGGAGTGTAGCCAAGGTTTGAGGCACGCTGCTAAGGCATGTGGGCATCCATGTTTCGGTGATGACAAAGGTCTAGGGTGCCTGCGTGCATGTCAATGCCAAGAGATTGATTATATTTTTAGTAAAATTGACATAAATAATAGTGAATGATTTAGTTTTATATTGTAATTTTTTTTTAAAAAAAATTAAATTTGAAAGCCCACACTTTTTTTTTAAAATGAGCCAAATAAGAAGCTAAAAGAAAAAAGTCCAAATTCAACTCCGTTCCGATAAGTCAAAGTCGGAGTTGGATCGAAGGATACATATTTCAAAATCAGAGTAGGAATTTTGTCGGAGTATCAGAGTTTGAGGTAGGGCATTCCGACTCCGACTTGGTCTGTGCCGCCTTGATCGGAGATTAGCATGGAGTCAATTATTTGACTTGATCTTGTTGTAAAACATCGAAAGAGACTATAAATTAAGTAATCAATATATAGATTAATGTAGCTCTCTTTAACTTTACATTATTAACATGTTTTGGTAAACTTATTTCCTTCTTTTCTTCTAATCTCACGGTATTAATTATGGTAACACAGAAATATTAATTTTATGATTTTGTTTTCGGGGACTTAATGAATTTGAATAGATGTTTGGTTGTGCAATATGGTAAATTAAAATTCAATTAATGCCTTTTGGTGTCCCATGAAAATAGTTTCAATGTCTCATAAATTCTCGTTTTCTATATTTTCATAAAAGAAATGGGAAAATGGAACCCTTCCCTCGTCCCGATTTGGGTTTCCTAAAGTTCAGGTTCTAGAGTAAACACATAAAATGGATTCCACAATATTTATAATTATTCTACAGTTATAAAGATAGTGAATAGTGGAACCTACACTATACATCTATCTCTCTCACTCTAGGCCTTAGAATATTCTTAAACGCTAAAGCTCAGTTTTGTATAATAGTAGGCCTCTTGGGAGAATCCACGATTGCATCAAAGATAATAATGAAGAAAATTATAGTGGTAATAAATAACAATAACAACCGTAATAAATTATACTGCACCAATAAAAACTCTCTATATCTGCTGCTTTCATGGTAAGTCGGCAGCTGCTTTCATATTTTCTATTCATGAAACAAGAGTAAGTTGTAACTTTATCATCATCATTAACACCTATTTTTGTCATGTATTTAAATGATTATATATATTAATCAAATGTAAGGTATTCTTTATCATAAATGCTTTGAGACCCGAATTTAGGTCTCGAATTTGTGCATGAATGCTTTTTTTTTTTTACTTAGTAATTAAGGAAGTGTTTTTTAATGATGTTGTGAATTTTTTATTTTTTTAAAAAAATACTTATGATGATTAAAAAAATACATTAAAAAAATAAATAAATAACAAACACTTTTTACCTTTTCGGTAGGTTCTCGAGCTACATTTCTCAGGAGATGTAGCACTACTCATTTTTTATAGTTTAGGATCCACACAAAGAAAGTCAATACACTAGTAGACTAATCTAGTATTTTAATAGGGAGCCCTTCTACTCATCATTTCTACACCACACATCATTTTTTATTTTTTATTTTTATTTTTATTTTTTTTATTTTTTTGTTTTATTCTTTCTAAACTAAAGGAATTATTCTACTCATCATCTATACACCACAAATTTGGTAAGGAAATAAATAAATAAAAAATCATGTGTAATATGTGGTATAGAGATGATAAGTAAAATTTTTCTTTTACTAAGTAGTTATGTTATAGTCATATTGGGCACGTGACTTGAAAATTTCTATTTTTTTCCCCTCAATAATAGTGGGGAGAGGTGACCAGTAGAACTTTCCCTCTAGGTGTCCTCACTTACTGTCACATGTTCAGTTTGAGTCATAACTACTAATATCGAGTGAAGCAGCTCATTACCACAATCCTACCAAAGTGCCATCATGCAAAGGCCCCAACACTTTGGTTTATGGTTGTTTCAAAAGTTATTTTTCTTAGAAAACAAAATAAAAATTCACGCGATAGATTAATCAATCGTATATAAATTAAATGACAAAATCTAAGATAAAGAATCTTTTTAATGAAAAAGAATTAAGTAAATTCTTTTGTTAAAAAAGTATACAACTATAGAGTTTAGCCTAGTGTGAGCATTTTAAATAATTTTTTTTAATATCATTTACTTAAATAGAAAGTCACTAAAACTATTTGATCATATAACTGATATAACCAGATTAAAAATTAAGAACATCTTTTAAGAGTACACAAATTAAGTACATTTTTTTTAGCAAAAGAAGAAGTACACAATTATAAGATATTGCCCTTTGCATTAGTGTGAAATGTTTTAAATAGTTTTTTTGTTATATATATATAAACTACTCACTTAAAATAAAATATATCAATCATATCATTAAAATAATTAAAAAAACTCAAAATAAAGTATATCGTTTTCAGTAGAAAAATTAAGTACATATTCTTTTTTTCATAATTATAGAATAGAGTTTTGGTATTCATCATCTTTACTCATTATACTTATTTATATTTTTAATTTTATTTATTTATTTTATTCTTTTTAAATTAATTGAATTATTCTACTCATCATCCATACACCACATATTAATAAGAAAAAAAATTAAAAATTAAAAGATTTTGTATGATGTATAATATAAGGATGATGAGTCAAATTGTATAATCCAGAGCTTCCTTCCTTCTCCAGTGAAATTTAGACGTAGCTCCCTTCCTTACTCAGTGAAATCACGTCGTCCTCATAGAACCCTCGGCCCATTGACGTCGTCGTTGCCGTCTCCTTCCTCAAAGAGAGGACCCAATCTGCCCATCTGTGTTTGTGTCTTTCTCTCTCTGTAGGCTGTAAGATTTTCTCACCTGGACTAGACTACAAGTCACGTATTTAACTACTTTTCTTGGATTTATCACGAGTGTAGATTCATGGCTATAGTAAGAGTCGATGGCCCAGATGCATGGCAGTTTGCAGATAAAGAAAAATAAAATTGAATATGCACGGCAGTTCACACAAAATTAAATTGCTGGAAAATAAAGAAAAACAACAAAAATTTTGTAAGGCAGTGGAGAATCCAGATGCGCGGCAGTTTACAAATGCCCAGACGCACGGCACAGAGAGGGAGAGGAAACGAAATGAGTTCAGATTTCTGACTTTTTCTTTATTTCAAAATAAGGGTGTTTTAGTCAATTTTATGATAAAATGAGGACCTTTTAGTCTATTCCTATATTTGGACTGCAAAGGAGTCCTTTTATGTGGTCTGTACGCAGCACTGCCCATATTATATTTTCCAGAGAAAAGTAGTTCAAAATTGTAGCCTCTAATGGTCCTCCATCAACAACATTGTCAGCTTTACCGATTACAAACTCCCAAAGTCCTAAAACTGAGCCCCTTTTAAGAATCAGGAAATGTGGCCAATGTCACCACCACCCAGAAAGAATAAAAGAAAATAAGATAGAAAAAGTGGATATACATCTCCACTTATCAGGATTAAGGAACATAAAGTGTTTTGAACAGTAAATTGAGATAAAATGAGTTGAGATTAAAATTAAAAATTAAATAAAATATTATTTTTTAATATTATTATTATTTTAAAATTTAAAAAAAATAAAATTATTTATTACATTTTGTGTTAAAATTTTAAAAAAAAATTATAATAATCAAATAAAATTTAATAAATTAAAAATCTTTTTTTATCCAAACCTCCCTGATCGAATAAATTACATGGACAAAGCTTAGAAGAGAGAGATATCTGGCCCCCCCATTACTTGGACTGGTCCCAATTTAAATCCATTTGTGGGCGCAAGGCATTATGTCAGAAGTGGGAAAGCCTGAAAGGTAGAGATTGGAGATGAGAAAAATAGCGGTTGGAAAGGGACTAGTGATCAATACATTACCTTTCTTTTTATTTTTATTTTTTATTTTTGAAGCATGAAGATAATCATTGTATTAATCACATAGCTGTCCTTCAGCCATTACAAGTGACCTACACAGTCAGCCACACAATCTAGATCAATGTGTTCTTGGTCTAAAAGCACTGTTATCCTCGCTAGTTGGTGAGCTACAGTCTCGTTTGTATTTGAAATTTAATTTATCTCATCTTATTATTATAATTTTTTTAAATTTTTATATAAAATATAATAAGTAATTTAATTTTTTAAATTTTAAAATAATATTATTATTAAAAATAAAATTATAATAATATTTTATTCAATTCATCTAAAATCATGTCAATTTCTGAAATCTAAACGAGGGCTTAATTCGCTCTTGACAAGCTTAATCATCCAAGAAGCAGTTGCCAATGAGAGTTTTGATATCTGAACATAAGCCACGGAGCTTCCCTTCTACAGCCTCCAAAGATGAAACAGCTTGAACAGCTTCCCTGGAGTCACCTTCGTATATCAGACAATCCAGACCAAGATCTTTACAGAACATAATAGCATCGATTAAGCCTCTAGCTTCAGCTATTGTAGGATCAACATAACAGAACATAGCTCTCATTAAAACTTGTGATGCAAATCTAAATTGATATAGGGTATCAGTTATTTTCACCCAAATCACTTCAAAATAATATCAATTATTTTCTCCTAAATTATATATATTTGCGATATTAATCGGTTTCCCTCAAATTATATATTTATATTTATTTTTGTCTTGTTAGTAAATATTTGGTTTTAAGTTTGAAAGTGATTCTGATTTTGATTTTGACCAAATTTTTTATATGATTTTTGTTTATTTATATATTTATTTCTCATACAATAATTTAGATTTTTCTATGTTTGAAAAAATCTTCATAATTTTGAATTTTACAGTTATTTAAGTCTGACTTGTAGGCTTCATAAAATAATTTCAAATTTTATTATTAATCAATATTATTCAGAGTTTTCTCTATATTTTGAGTGAATCTCTTGTCTTCTCTATTTTAATTATATGTTGAAACTAACCTGTAGGATAATCTCTATTCTATCAAGTGTCAGTTGGCATAAGAGCTTCAACATCTTTCTTAGGGTTATATCTCATCAGTTTCCATGGCTAGTTGTGGCGGTCGTCGTGGGCAGGTTCTGAACGAGGAAGTCTTACACCATGATCGTAACGTTCAGGATGTGATGATTGAGAATTTACAGAGATAGGTTGCAGAGTTAACCCCGCGTCTAACAGCACAGGATATCAGTGATCGTGAAATGGAAGATCATGATTTTGATTCTAGTTTTGAGAACTCGTATCAAAATCGTGCTCTATTCTAGAAGCATTGTGGTCTGGTGGAGCGTCATAGGGACCTCAGCTTTAGAGTTGATTTACTAGTATTTCCTGGTATTCTTCAAGCTGAAGGTTTCATTGAATTATTGCATAAGGTTGTGAGGATTTACTACTCTAAAGAAGAAGAGTTTGAGGATGGATATTCTTTCATAGGATGAAACTCTATACCAATCTACGATATCTATCCTAATGAAGATAACCTAGTGGATGAAGTAACTATATTTATTGAAAACATAGAAAAAATGAAAAAAAAAAATGGCGGTGAAGTTTTGAAATTTGAAAATCATGAAACAACTTTTGAGACAACTAACTATGTTGATTTTTTTGGAGTTGAGGATTTTTTTTCAAACTCTCCTATGCAAAATATTTTTTTTAGATTTGAGATGTGGGAAAGAAACTTAATTTTAGAGTATAAGAGTATAAGAAAAAAACCATGATCATCGGGATGATACAATAAAAGGAAAGAAAAATTGGTCTAATTGGACATTCAAAAGATCGAGGTAATAAAGTTTAGAATTCAAGGGCGAATTCTCTCCAACCCCATGAGAATGGTGCAAACCTAAATTGATATGAGGTATCAATTATTTTCCTCCAAATCACTTCATAATAATATTAGTTATCTTCCCTCAAATTATATATATTTACAATATTAGTTATTTTCCTCAAAATCATATATTTATACTCATTCTTGTTTTATTAGTAAATATTTAGTTTCAAATTTAGTAGTGATTCTGATTTCTATTTTGACCAAATTTGTTGTAGGATTCTTATTCAATTTCGTATTTATTTCTCATACAATAATTTAGATTTTTCCATTTTTGAAAAAATTTTCATAATTTCAAATTTTGCAGATATTTAAGTCTGACTTGTGCGTTTCATAAAATAATTTCGAATTTTACTATTAATCAATATTATTCAGAGTTTTTCCTATGCTTTGGGTGAATCTGTTATCTTCTCTATTTTGATTATCTGTTGAAACTAGCCTGCAGAATAATCTCTATTATGTCCGGCGTCAACTTGCTAGAACAAACCATCACAGTCTCTTATTACCACTCCAGTACCATTTTTTTGTTGTCAACACCCACATCCCAGTTCACCTTGGACCCAGTTTGGTGGAGGAACTTCCCAATGTAAGATCATAGGCTACGTAGTGGTGTTATGCACAGGTTGATTCTGCATGGCCTCTTTGTAATCCTCAAGAGCTTGGATAGTGATGATATCGAAATTCCCTTCCATCTCTCTAAACTCTCTCGTCTCTCTAAACTCTCCCAAACTTCAGGTCCAGCTAGAGGGGGTGTTTCGGCTCCTTCCCCCTTCCCTCCTTTCCTCCCCCTCCCTTCTCCTCTACCTGTCTGTTTCTTCTGGTGTAGTGTTTTATTTTTGTTTTTGTATTTTTCAGGCCAAATAAAAGGAGAATCACCAATCAGGTCTTTCAGACACTCATTTGCCAACAAGCACCCCACCTGGAGGTTGCCCAGCCGCTGATCTCCAAGACCACCAAACGCGGCGTCAATCGAAGTGGAGCATAGCCCACACACGCGGGTTGAAGATTCAGAGCCCCCTGCCACTGCACTCACGCGCCATCGAGGAACCCTCTACCACTACAACGCATGGCTGTTCCGGAACTTGTGACTCTGGATCTTCCAAGATCGACCGTCGATTTTCCTTCCAAAGTGGCGCATGTACTGCACGTGCCATAACAACGTTTTTTTTTTTTTTGCACTATTTTTTCCTTTTTATAGTGCTTTCACAATGTAATTTATTTTGTGTCCTGTCTTTACTTTTACAAAAATAAAAATCCAAAAACATAGTACCTTCGGACCTTAGTCTGAATGGAGTGGTCCCCCCTTCGCTTAAGCGGTGCTTATGGTGGGGTTGATGTTCTATACCCCGCTTAGTCATGGTATGGGGTTTTGTTACCCGGTTACTGTTAACTCTGTCGTTGATAGAATTGTGCGATCTCTTAGACTTAGGTCTTTAGAGATTTGCCGTCTGAACTAGACCATGTCAGTCACGGAAGTGTGCTGAGAAGCTATAAACGATTGTAACTGACTTTTTTTTTAAGTCAATTTTGTATGTCCTCTATTAATTAATGGAATGTGTTCTGTTTTTATTATATATATATATATATTAAAAAAAAAAAACATGAATGAAAAGAGCTTGGATAGCTTGTTGATAGATAGAAGTAGGACTTTGAAAACAACCTTCATGAATTGAAGCGTTTTTTCTTATCCATATACAAACGTCATCAAAATTTCTAAAAAATCATCCAAACATGCTTTCTATATCAGACTTCTGTAAAATTGTACAAAACCTCATCTTAAAATATTTTTATTTACTATTCATGAGATTTTTAAAACCTGACATCACAAATTCCACGTATAGCTTTTTTAAGTCTTATATTATATATTTTCACTTAATTAACATATGTTTATCATTTTTATTATTCTATTTAAATATATATATGTATTTAAATATTAAAATAATAAATCACATATTAATTAAAGAAAGATATTTAGTGTAATTACATTTAAAATTTGTCAGAGGAAAACAGAACCATAAAGATAAAGGGTAACAATATCCTTATACTTTCTTTACTTTTTACTATTTAACTTCTTTTTCCTTTTGCTATTTTAATATGAATTAAACATCTCATAACATGACTTTATTGTATAATTTAAAAAATATATATAATCAACCAACATAATCATATAAATTAATTCAAAATAAATTTAATTTTATAAAAATTGATTCAAAGGGTAAAAGAATATCAATTTTATAAAATTGAATTTATTTTTAATTAAATTATATGATTACATTAGTGGATTGAATTTATTTTTCTTTTAAATCATGTAAGAATTACAGAATGTCATGTTTTGAGCTTTTTCGCCTTGATGCTCTGCTAGGGTTACAAATACTCAAATTTTGGCCTTCGCTACAGAAGGCGGCAGCATGGCAGCTGCGAAGGGAAGTGCTGGCCAGCAAACTTATGCTGACCTAGTGGCGGTGATCCCTCAACCTCTACCAGAGATGGTTGTTGCGCCTCGTGAGCCAAAGTGCATGGATGGGGAAGTCTTTTTTCAATTCTCCAAGGAAAAAATCAACTGGCCTGCATAACCCTTCTGATTCTCCATGGTTTTAAAATTTATTTGCCAACGCCTTTCTCTGGACTCTATTCGAGCTTTCATTCATAGTCGATGGGGCTTGGCGGCTATGCATGTGGTCTCTGCTATGAGGCGGCCACAAAATATTTGTATTCATCTTTCCATGGAATCCGATTTCGTGAAAGCTTTCTCACATGAATCAAACGAAGTGAATGGAGTCCCGTATCGTGTCTTCCACTAGACTCCTAATTTTCAAGAGGATCAAGAGGCATCGTCGGTCCCTGTCTGGATCTCCTTACCAGGTTTGCCTCCTAAATTTTATCAAGAATCTCTTTTATGAATTCTCAGGGCACCACTTGGACGTTTCATTCGACGAGATAATCCCACAAGGTATGCAACTCGAATGGATGGTACCCAATTATGTGTGGAGATGGATGCAGCCAAGGAGCCTCTCCCTCATTTTTGGATCAGTGCGCCAGGGGTCTCCTCTAGTAGAAAATAGGAGATTGTTAATGAGACCCTCCCTGGCTTATGCTGCAAATGTAAATTGCAGGGCCACAATGCCATTAATTTTCGATCTGAAAAGAAAAAAAAAAACAAGGGCCATTTGAGAAAATTTGGGTTCGTAAGGAAGAGCAGATAGAAGGTAGTAATGAGGAAAAAACAGAAAAGAATTTACAAGTTAGTGATATGGGGACAAATGAGGATTTGAAAGAAATTGAATCGAATAAAAATTATGTTGAAGATGGGGAAAAAACATAGACGCATTTGGTGGAATCAGGGGCTCTTTCGTTCCTAGTTATAGTTAGGAATGAGGCTGAGGAACAAATGGATGGTGTGTCCATGGGGTAGAGAATTTAGTTTTGGAACCTGCAGATCAGTTTGGATTACTTAATAAAGTCCTATTTATACCTGTGGAGAATCATAAGAGTGATACAGAAGCTAAAGACAGGGGTTTATTAAATGAAATGGGGACTGAGGATGATTTTGTTTTGGAGGATGACTATTCTTCGGAGCCAGAACATGAAATACCCCTTGAAGTCCTTCCACAGGATAAAGATTATCATACGGAGTCTGAAGGTTCACTAAGGAAGAAGAAATACCTTAAGAAGCATTTTTTGAAAATCAGAAGCTCCACTCGGGTTCATGCCTGAAACATTTCTGTGTCTCAATGATTGGTCTTATAGTTACTTGGAATTTACGGGGTATTGGCACTTCAAGGGGTCGCTTAAAGAAGCTTATTGATAAGTTTAAATGAAAAATAGTTGCTTTGTTTGAACCTTTTCAGAGTGTAGATGGAGCTCAGGGTTTGATGACCTTCTTGCATATGGATTCCATGGTTGCTAATGACAACGTAGTTGGTAAAATTTGGGTCTTCTGGGAGAAGGACACTGCTGTCCAGATTGTTTATGTGGGCTTGCAGTTCATTATGTTACGGTTTGGTGAAGGTTCCTCTCAATTCTTGTGTACTTTTATGTATGCCAAATGCAATAGGTATGAGTGTCAAACTTTATGGGATGACATTAGTCTTCCAAGGTCAGGAACAAACCCAAGACTATTTGTTGGGGACTTTAATATCATTTGATACGATTCTAAAAGAAAGGGAGGTGGACCTCGACCTAAAGCTGCTATGACTAATTTTAATAACTGGATTCATCAAGAGGGCTTGATTGAGATGAAGACAAAGGGCAGCGTGTTTACTTAGTGCAATGGGCAGTCTGGAAGGACTAGATCCTGGGCAAAACTTGATAGAGCTTTATTAGATGCTTCTTTGCTGTCATTTTGTCTGAATGTTGCATCTTCTATCCTACCAAGGCTCACTTCAGATCATTCTCCCTTACTCATAGAGTTCATTTCTAATCCATTCTCTTATGGGCCGACGCCTTTTAGATTTCAATAGATGTGGGTTGAGCACCCAAGGTTCTTAGATTGTGTTAGGCAGGTTTAGTCTGAAGAGGTGTCGGGTTGGGGTTTGTATAAACTGAGTGCTAAACTTGAGAAGACGAAGGTGGCTCTTCAAGAGTGAAATAAGTTAGTCTTCGGCAGAACTAATGATAAGATTCATAGGCTGGAAATTCAAATTGATGTGCTAGAAAACAGGTTACAAAGGGGTTGGGATGAGGAGACGGATAGGGAGCTTCACAATGCTTCAACTCAGTTGGCTGCTTTGCGATAAAGAGAGGATATCTAACTAGCTCAATTGGCCAAATTGAAGTGGCAAGTGGATGGGGATCAGAATTCTAAATTTTTTCCTGACGTTTTAGCAAATAAAAGGCGTAAAAGGGTTCTTGACTTAAGATCCCCCTCCAGGATTGTATATGAGTCACCTGAATAAATTCACCAAGGGGTCGCTGATTTTTTAACAAATTTCCTTCAAGGAGAACCTCCTAGGGAGACTCCTAATCTGTCTCACTTAATATCCTCGGTTATTTTGGAGGAAGAGTACGGCCATCTTTGTTCAATTCCCAATATGGAGGAAATTTTGGATGCAGTGTCCTCCATCCCTCCTGATAATGCTCTGGGGCCGAATGGTTTTGGCTCCGGTTTTTTTAAAAAATGTTGGGAGATTGTGAACTTTGATGTCTCAGATGCTATTTCAGATTTCTTTACTCATAAGCATCTCCTGAAATTTTTTTCTGCCTCCTATCTTGTTTTGATCCCAAAGGTAGATAACCTTACAAGTTTTGATAAGTTCAAGCCTATTAGCCTATGCTCGTTTTTCTATAAAATTTGCTCCAAGATTTTTGTTAACCGGTTGTCGGTTTTTCTTCCAAGGATGATCTCTTTGGAACAAGGTACTTTTCTTCCAAGTATGAGTATCATTGAAAACATCAGTCTCACCTAGGAGATGGTTAATTCCATTAATAAAAAATCTCATGGTGGGAATATTATGCTCAAAGTTGACATGGCTAAAGCATATGACTGGGTCCATTGGAATTTTTTACTGGAGGTCCTTCGATGTTTTGGATTCTCTTCTAAGTTCTATGCTCTAATCTGGGTGTGTATATCTACCTCATGGTATTCTGTCATGATGAACGGTACAACGAAAGGTTTCTTTCATGGTGGTCAGGAATTGAGACAGGGGGATCTTCTGTCACCTTACTTGTTTATCATTTTACAAGAAATGCTTTCAAGTCAGATCAAGCAGAGTGTGGGGGCAATTTGGTTCAGTCAATTTTCATAGGCCAGAGGTACTACTATTATTTCCCACTTAATGTATGCTGATGATGTGTTAATTTTCACAAATTGTAGCATGAGATCTATTAGGGAGCTCTTAGGGGTGCTTCACCATAATGAGAGATGCAAGACAAAGTATCAATAAAGACAAGATGCCTATGTTCCTCTCTAAACATATTTCGTTGTCTCGAAAGAGGGAGATTATGCAGAGAACTGGTTTTTTAGAGGGCTCTTTCCCCTTCAAATATTTGGAGGTCCCTACTGTCTTGGGTAGACTCAAGCATATGCACATGGAGGAGATGTTGACTAAAGTGCACAAGAAAATAAGTGGTTAGAGAATGAAACTGCTATATACGGGTGGTAGACTGGTTTTATTATGGTATGTGTTATCTAGTATGGCTCTTCATTTATTTGCCGTTATGCAGGTTCCTCAATCAATCATTAAACAATTGCATCATTTGATTAGCACCTTTTTCTGGGGGGAGGCAAATGGTAAAGGTAAAAAAAAAAATGGGTTTCTTGGCGTAACATTTGCTAGCCATTAGAGGAAGGTGGCCTTGGTTTGAGACACCTTGACGATATGCTAAAAGCTCTTCATATGAGATTCGCTTGGAATTTAATTCAAGGAAATTCTCATTGGGAAATTTTCTTTAAAGATAAATATATGGAGGCAAAACCTTGGACTCTTATTGATCCTAATAAGGGTTCCAGATTTTGGAAAATGACTATTAGAAGCATTCCTATTATCGTGAACAATGTGCAATGGAGGATTAAGGATGAAATTTTTTTTTTTTTTTTTTTGCATGACAAATGGCAAGACCGTGGGCCCCTAATTGATCATATGAATTTAGTGGGTCATCCTCTCCTTCGAGTAAAAGAGTGCAAATTGAATAATAGTTGGGATGTAGATTTTCTTATGGGGTTAGTTGGCCCGGAAAATGTTGATGACATCTTGGATACTTTAGCCACCCACTTGTAAGACTGGTTCAGATGTTTTTATTTGGACTAAATCTGATAACGGTTGTTTTTCTACTAAGTCGGCTTGGGACTGTGTTCGTATCAGGGGAACGCATTTTGAATGGTATCCCTGGATGTGGCACAAGTTGATTCCTTTAAAGATGTCTATTGTTATGTTAAAGGCTTAATATTTGCCTTTAAGCGTTGATGATCGACTTCGCCGTATTAGTATTCCAATTGTTTCTTGGTGTGATTGTTGCTATGTTGTTGGGCACTATGAAGATCAAAACCATGTGTTGTTTGAAGGTGAGATACCCTTATTTGGTGTCCCTGTTGGCAGAACATGGAAGGATACGGTGTCCTCTTGGTTCGTCGTGCAAAATCCTCTACTCAAGTGGGTTTAGGTATGGGGATCATTTCGGTGATTATCACTTGGACAATTTGGAGGAGAAGATACTTGGCATGCATGGAGGGTCTTACTGCTTCTTTATCCGATTTATTGTATTCTATTAAACATTGGATTGGTTTATTATGTCATGACTCACATAAAATTTCTAGTTTGTCTAACTTTGATTTGCAGGTGCGTCAATGATTAAATATTTCTACTGCCACCCCTATAGTTCACAGGTGCCGATTTGTTACTTGCACTAGACCTCAGACTGGTTGGTTCAAATTGAATACAGATGGCAGTATTCTTGGCAATTTAGGCTCTTCTAGTGTGGGTGGTATCATTAGAGGCGAGCGTGGCAAATTGGTTCATGCTTTTGCTTCTCATGTTGGAGTTGGATATAATAACAAAGCTAAATTATTAGCCCTTCTTCTCGGCCTTAAGGTTTACATTTCTTAGGATTTAAATTTTGTTGAAATTGAAATTGATTCTTTAACTATAGTCTCATGGTGGAACCAAAGAAGATGCGGGGTGTGGTACTTGGAGGACTTCTTGGAGGAAATCAATGATATCAGGGCATCCATGACTTGCTCCATAAAACATATCTTAAGAGAAGGAAATCAAGTGGCAAATTGGTTGGCTAAATAAGGGGTGGTAGAGGCTAATATTGTTTAGAATACATTGGGGGATTCTCCTCGCAGGTTGAAAGGTCTTATTCGTATGGATTATTCAGGGTTACCTTCATTACGGTGTTACTAGTTTTTTGTTGAGTTCTAGATCATCCGCTTTATTGTTTGGATCTGAATTTTAATGTTAGGTTGTTTGTTTAAGTTTGATACGCGAGACACTTTTTTCTTTGAATATCTATAAATCTCATGGGTTTTGATTTGTTACCACAGTTTTTCTCTCTCATAAATGGAGGCAATTAATAAAATTGGAGTACCATACTTTTTTTTTTTTTAAATGTCATGTTTTGAGTTTTTTTTTTTTATCAAGATTTAAAGGGCAAAAGAAAAAAAAAAGAACTAAATAGTAAAATAGTAGTAAAAGAAGTGCAAGGAGATTGTTACCAAAAAACAAAACCGAACAAAACATCACGACCAACAGTCAACAACAACTCAGTTTTGCTACTCATCATTTTCATACAAAACACACCAAACTTATTTTTATTTATTTATTTATTTTTAAAACTTTTTTGGTTTTATTCTTCCTAAATTAATTTATTTCTTTTACTTATCATTCATACACCACACATTTAATAAGAGAAAAAAGTAAAAAAAAAAATTATATATAATATGTGGTGTGAGGATAATAAGGAGAATTTTTCAAAAATAAAAAAACTCAAAATCCTCTGTCAAAGAACAGAAATGCTAAAACATCCAAGAATTTCTCTTGATACAAAATTTTTTTTTTTACTTAATGGTTAAGAAAATATTATTTAATAATATTGTAAATTTTTTCTTTTCTTCAAATATTTAAAAATATGAAAAAATAAATAAATAAATAAATTTTACTGTGAATGTAGCACTACTCGTCAAACAAATGAGCAGTGCTATATCCGGTAGATACAGCACCAGACCCGTCCCGATAGATATAAAAATGTCTTTTTATATTTTTTTCATTCATTTTTTTAATATTCCTAAAAATATTTGCAATGTCACTAAAAAAAAAAAAAAAAAAAAAAAAAAAAAAAAAAAAAAAAAAAAAAAAAAAAAA
>QEOT01009688.1:279394-337488 GCA_003123785.1 Pterocarya stenoptera | reverse complement strand
AAAAAAAAAAAAAAAAAAAAAAAAAAAAAAAAAAAAAAAAAAAGGAGGAAGGGGACCCAGACCCAATTTTCGGTGACTCTAGAAATTTTGCAAACAAATACTCTGAGAGCACTTGCCACGCGACGCACGCGCTATTCCCATTGGATGCCGTAAAATGGCATACCTCAGCAGCTGTCGGGAAGGAATAAGACTTTCTTATTCCTCTCGTGACTCCCATGCACTTCCCTTACGGCATACTCGTGGGTGCCGTAGATTGCTGGTTTCCGCCATATCTCCCGCAATCGTCGCCGAACTGAAACATACAAAAGAAGCTGAGAGGTGAGAAAAGTGGAAGAAAAAGGTCGGAAACACAAAGGAATTTTCGGAATGCTTTTGGCTTTGTGTTGAATCTAATTTATAGAGCGCCATTTTCCTTCTGTACCTTCTCTATTATTCTTAGTCCTGCTTGCTCCTCTATGCCTCAATCTTAGTGGCTTGACTAACGTGGATCCAGTGAACGCAACTTCTCGGTCGACAGGCGTTTGTTGCCGGCGGTTGTAGCATATGGGTTGCGTCAGCTCCAAGCAGGCAGTGCCGGTGACGCCTGCTTTGGACCATTTCGGTACGTTCCTGGACAGTGGTGTCGGGTCGGGTAAATCGACCGGTTCGGGAGAGAATGAGAAGGGGAATGGTAGTAATAATAAGAAGAAAAAGAGTGGCAAGTCGTTGGTGGTGGTGGGGTTGAGTGGTGTCGAGTTGGGTGAGTCCGGGAGACCGAGTTCGAACATGAACTATTCGTCATTGAGCTTCAGATTGGGGAATTTGCAAAAGTACGTGGAGGGGGAGCACGTGGCGGCTGGCTGGCCTGCTTGGCTCAGTGCCGTCGCCGGCGAAGCCATTCACGGCTGGATTCCTCTCCGAGGCGAGGCCTTTGAAAAATTAGAAAAGGTTATTACATGTAAAATGTTCTTTATTCTAGCCCTTAACCGTTATTCAAAACGTTTACTCTTTTTTTTATTCATTTTAATTTTGGTTACACTGTTGGAAAGGTTGTAAAATGTTCTCCTATAAATTATAATAGTCTTTTTTGTGTGTCCTTTCTACATATTTTTTTAAATTCCTTTGAATCTTACTTTTTTAATTTTTCAAGTACTGGGGAATTGGAAAATTTAAACTCCCTTTGGATTGAGAGCGCTGTCAACCAAATTCACTTCATTGTTATAATTTTTATAAATTTGTATATAAAATATAATAAATAATTTAATTTTTTAAAATTTTAAAATAATAATAATATTAAAAAATAATATTTTATTTAACTTCTTTTTAAGTTTATCTCGATTCAATTTCTAAACTAACCTTCACAGACTCGAAAAGTGTTTTTTTTTTGTAGTTTTATTTCAACATACTTTATGATGCTTTGTATATTGACATTTTGGGACCCCTACTGCGATCATTTGATTTCTTTAACCAGTTCTGGTCTTTTTACATGTTCGTCATACATGGAAATTCGGGGAAAATGAATCTTTCACCAGTTTACATGGAAACAAATGCCCCTTGCATGCGCATTTACTCATAATTACCCAGACCAGAATTTGCCCAAGTTTTCTGGAGTGCTCAGGGGACATGTATTCTTTTTCTCATCAAAATGTAATGGTTTCAATCCTACCATTCGGCGGGCTTTACCATATTAAGTAAAATCTTGTTTGCCATACGATTCTGTGAAAATTATTTCATTTTGAGGAGAAGGCACCTTGTAAGGCTTGGATTTTTGCTCTTCGTCCGTTAGAGATGGTGTTTTAAGTCCTCAAATTACTTTCCAGAAGTGAGGAATCAATTCTTCTTTTTATTATTTGGCTTGCATTTAACTGCTTAAATTTCATATGAGTTTTGTTACTGTTGTTTCTATTTCCTGTTTTGGAGTACAATCTACGGGCAGAATGTTCAATGCTGCATCAAAATTCTACTGCTTACTGTGTTGTGTATTTCTGATCATGATTGTATTCAATTTCAACTGCTTGAGTAGATTGGACAGGGAACATATAGCAGTGTTTTCCGAGCACGCGACACGGAAACTGGCAGGATAGTTGCCCTGAAGAAGGTGCGGTTTGATAATTTTGAGCCTGAGAGTGTTAGGTTTATGGCACGAGAAATTATGATTCTACGCAGGCTTGACCATCCAAATATCATAAAACTGGAAGGTTTAATTGCTTCCCGTTTATCATGTAGCATTTACCTTGTATTCGACTACATGGAACATGATATTACAGGACTGTTATCTTGCCCAGACATCAAGTTCAGTGAGTCACAGGTTTGCGCACCTTCTTCCCTAATAATCAAACAGTCATATAGTTTTATTATGGGGCTGTTTGGATTCGACACTTACATGAGAAGATTTAATGTCTGTAGTCACTAGAATTCCATAATTAGTTTGAATATGTTAGTAAATCTCATTACTAAAAGGATGAGTTGAGTTTGTCATAATGTTAACAAAATCAGGTAAACCCATTTTGAATCTTTGCAAAATCATTATGAAACTAATGGTAAAATTTTGATATCCTCTCGTTTCCAAGTAGTGCTGTTGTGGGTTACCTTTATAATTGAGTACTAAAAGAAATGCGGTTGACTTTATTTTGTAGATTAAATGCTACATGAAGCAGTTGTTATCTGGACTTGACCACTGCCACTCAAGGGGAGTAATGCATCGAGATATTAAAGGATCAAATATTTTGGTTAATAATAGGGGAATTTTAAAGGTGGCTGATTTTGGATTGGCCAATTTTCTTAGTTCTGGGCATAGTCAACCCCTAACCAGTCGTGTTGTCACCTTATGGTACCGTCCTCCTGAACTTCTGCTGGGTTCGACTGAATATGGAGCATCTGTAGATCTCTGGAGTGTTGGCTGTGTATTTGCAGAACTAATACTAGGAAAAGCTATTCTTCAAGGGAGAACAGAGGTAATTACCTTAATGAAGCACGATGACTTCCATTTCTATAAATTTTAGTCTTTTAAACCTCTGAGTATAGTTCAGTAGAAACGACTCAGATTACTGGAACCAGAAATGGGAAAACTGATTTCTCCAAGACAAGGTGATCACAAATAGTGCAATCATTAAATAACGGAGAGGAAAACCAGTACAAGGGTGTGAATGGACTGGAGAAAACTTCAAGGGTGAAGTCTTCCAATGACTAGAAAATTGCTGGAACTTGTCCTTTCAAGCATCTTTTTTTTTTTTTTTTTAATTTCAACAAACAAAAATAATTGAAACTAACGAACATGATATCAAATCAGGCACTTTATTTGAGCTTCAAGGTCATTATTTTTAGACTTTTCCCTCTAATAATGTATCTTTGAGGATGTCTTTTGGGGTTGAAATCATGAGAGTGCCATATTGTACTAAATTAAAATTCTTTAATGCTTTTGAAAATGCTACAAACTTAACTAGAATATTCTAGTTGAGAATTCTGCCAGACACATCCCCTATGGTCAGTAGTTTGTAAGCAAATTTCCTGTTTTTCTGTTGGCACTCGAGTATGCAGTTGATCTACTGTATTTGCTCCCAGCAATGTCTTTACTCTCATAGTTGAGACCCTCGGATGTCACCTTTCAATTCATTTTTCACTGTATTACCATCCTGGATGTCATTAGTTTCATGCATAATAAGCCTTCTCTTTAGAATTCACAATTATAGAAGTCAATTTCTTCTTCTTTGCAAATGTGATGCCAAAATTCTCGGAGGCATGTTCATAATGACATTTTAACTAATTTTCCCCAGGAGTGGTAAATAATCATGACTCTACACGTGAGTATGTATGATAATTCTATAATCAGAGAAGATGAATTGTCTAAACTTATTCAATCTTTGGAAATGGCCTTTTGTTTGGTGACATTCTTTATCCTATGAGTATCGCAACTATTGCCAATTAGGCAGCTGTGTAATTTTTAACATTTTTTTGTAATTATTAAATATAAAAAGGTACAATGGAAGAGTAATGCTACATCCAGACTTAGAAGTGCAATCCCAGCGCAGGCCCTTAATAAAAGTCCCAACCCACCATGAAAAAGTGAGTTTTTCATGTGGGTCCTACTTTTCTTTTCAAAGGGCCTGCACGGGGCTTCCACCCCTAGGTCTGTACAAATCATTTTTCACAACAGAAACATTCCCTTTTGTGTTTTTGTTGTCTAATTTGATTATATTAGTTATAAACATGCATATTGGGGGGATTTGATGAATGCTCTGTTATAACATCGTACTCATCCACTAGAGTCAAAGCCTATGGGCAATCTGGATACATATGTAGATTGCTACAAGTATGTTGTACATATAAATTGTACAAACTGGTTGTTCACATTTTCTTTTGAAGTATCCTGTTCAAGTTCTTATAGGGTTTGCCTTTCCTCTACAGGTTGAGCAATTGCACAAAATTTTCAAGCTTTGTGGATCCCCAGCTGATGAATACTGGAAAAAAACCAAACTTCCTCATGCAACCCTATTCAAACCACAGACACCTTATAATAGTTGTCTTCAGGAGGCCTTTAAAAATTTACCAAAAACCACCATAAGCCTGCTAGAAACTCTTCTTTCCGTAGAACCCTACAAGCGAGGGACAGCCTCCTCTGCTCTTGCATCTGAGGTAATTATGCAAAGTCATGTGATTATTTTGTCTCATATGAATTATTGATGTGGTGGTTGGGAAGATTGTCTTTAAGGACAATCGTTGTTGATACCTGATATAGCTTTCAAGTCCATATTACTGGAAATTCTTATTTGAAAAATACTATATATGATCATTTTAATTATCATTCCCTGTCATACCTGATATGGCATCAAATTATTTGCAAATATGCAGAAGATAAGAAACAGTGTTCCAATCAGTTAAAAGGATGTAAATGGCACCTCAGTTCTTATTTATGAATGAGTTTTTTTCTTATTCCATATTTCATTTTTCTCTGTGAAATCACCACTTGTCTCAAAGCTTAACCTAATGGAAAAGAGGTAGATTTTTAATTATTTATATTATATTCTTAACACTCTTATCAAGTATTTTATATTTCCCATATTTGTGGCACTTTCGTGCTTCAAAACCAAATAAACACAGCATGCTTCCCATAATTTCATAATCTTTTTTACATTTTAATCATTTAGGATTCTCATTATGACATTCTTTCCATACTATATTCAGTACTTCACAACAAACCCTCATGCATGTGATCCATCAAGCTTGCCAGTATACCCTCCTTGCAAAGAGATCGACGCAAAAAGTCGTGAGGAGACAAAGTGGTGAGGATTCTCATTTTCATTATGTTGTTGAAAGTTTTGCGCATTTCCTTTGAGAGATAAGAATTAAGAATAACTGGTATTTTGGACATGATGTCATAAAAAAATTAAAAATTGTTTGAGCTTAGTTGTCAATTATAGCCAGTATATGAAGGGAAGCTATTAAACTGAAGCATGTTTAAAACAAAATTGACCTAGAATGACTTGATTAGTGTTTGAAGATAGCTTATGGTATTGAATGCCCAATGTGGATTGGCCTTGGGGAGAGACTGAGTCCTTTGTTAAGAATGCTCATTTTGGTCTATGACATCATCACCAGGAAAGAAACATGAGTTAAATTATTAAAATCCTAAATTGTGATCAATTAAATATTAAAAACAGGATCATTTAGTTAGCTACTTTTTAAATTTTATGTAAAAACATAGAAGACCTGTTTTATTTTCTTAGGAAAATTATTCCCCTATGGATTGGTATGTCTTCTTAGGTTTGGAAAATGTATTGTGATGCTGAGAAATTAATACTTGGTCATCAATATGTTGATTCCTACAACATTCAGCATCACTTGCTGTTGTAGAATTATGTTACATTAGCTGGTAAAAACTAAAATAAAATTTGCCGAAATTTTCAGGAAAAGGATTGGTGGGAGAGTTCGTGGACCTGAAATTACAAGAAAGCCTTCAAGAAAACTCCACGAAATCTGTAAATTGGCACCAGCAGAGGAGGTCCCCCTCTCTCTCTCTCTCTCTCTCTCTCTCTCTCTCTCTGTGGTGTAGTCAAAATGGGGGAGTAACATCTCACTGCTATACTTGTTTGTATCTTACAGGAAATGGCAAAAGCTCAAGATTCTCATGAGATCAATGGTAGTAACGGACATATTCTTAGAGAAGTAAATTCCACTAAAGATAGGGAGGCACAAAAGCCATCAGTTGATAGTCTTGGAGAGGTTTCCGATGTAAAGAACGCATCTCAAGTCGAAAATCCTTTTTCTAGACCCTTACAAGTTTCTGCATCAAGCAACTTTGCATGGGCAAAAAGGAGAAACGATGATGCATCCATAAGATCACACAGTAGGACTATTTCAAGAGGACAAACTTTTAGTGTTGTAGAACCTACCACTGCATTGCATGCAAGGAGCAATGTTGACTACAGAAGGCACAAAAATGGAGATGTTATAACTGGGACCCGCTCAAAAAGTAGAGGCCATGATTCACATGAGGTTTTGAAGCTTCTCATGCAGAATAATTGGTGCAAGCTTGAGCATCCAGATTCATTTGATGCTTCTGATGAGTACCACTCTCAGGAACTGTCAATGGCTCGGTATGAAAGAGAGGAAATTGCAGCCAAAAGAAGCAATCTGGTAAGCTTGTAACTTTTGGAACCAGATGGGGTCTTTATTGATTTTATTTTCAACAGTCTCCATCTGAACTTATCAAAAAATAAATAAAAACTCAGAAGGAAGAATCAGTTGTAATGTAAAAGAAGCAATCTGGGAAAAGAGAGGAAAATTCAACTAAAAACGGATCAATCTGGTAAACTTTGTAACTTCTAGAACTGGATGTGGTATAAATTGATTTCAGTTTCAAATAGAAGCAACCTGGTAAGGTTATAACTTTTAGAACTTGATGCGGGATGAAACGATTTCAGTAAGGTTATAACTTTTAGAACTTGATGCGGGATGAAACGATTTCAGTTTCAAAACATATTTCTCATTTTTATTTTATTTATTTATTTTATACGTATCAATACATAGTCTCCATTTTGACTCCTGTTAAGACAAAAATGAGATAAAAGAAACATCATTCAAACGTAGAACTAGATGTAGCTTTTTACATCAGATAGAATAAAGGTATTGACAGCTAAAAAGAATTGATCTGTTATCTGGTAATTGTAACGTTTGGGGCCCAATGTTGTATGACTCAATTTTAGTTTGTATCATTGTCTCTGTTTTGGTTTTTTTTTTGATAAATTAAGCTTTATTTATGATCAAAAGAAAGGTGTTTTTGGAGTTTCAAGGCACATTGTCCATTTAAATTTCCAATCAGTTGTAATGTAAAAACCGTTTGTATTGATAAGCCCAAAAGTTATATTTTAGATGGTTTGAAATTGAAAGTGATTCAAGATTTGTTTCAAATAGTTGAAGTTTGAAACCGTGATTAGGTGAAAACTCATTTGCATGCTTTTTAGTAAAGCTTGAAATGTATCATGAAATTGCAAGAACGATCCCACGCATCAGTTTTCTCGGTTTTTGAAGTTGAAATCTTTTGTTGATTAATCTTGGCTCTGTGACAGGGCTACCAAGATGAAGGGGACAAGGTTGAATTTTCAGGACCCTTATTATCTCAATCAAACAGAGTTGATGAACTTTTGGAGAAGCATGAACGCCACATCCGCCAGACTGTGCGAAACTCATGGTTCCAAAGAGGTATAATGACAATGGGAATACAGATGCGGCAATTGTGGTCCAATTCTCTATATTATGATTGTATCCTGTGTTTTTCTTATTTTGATTTTAATCTTTTTTTCTTTTTTGTGGCTTCTCATTCCAATTATGTCTTCACATGACTTTCTCAATCCCACTCTTAGCACCCATAGTATAGCTACAAACTCAATTCGGCAATTAATTTAAGTCATACTCTCCCTCCAACAAAGAAAAAAGAAAAGAAAAATGAAAAGAAAATAAGTGAAAAGAAACGAGGAATGGATAAATTGGGTGAGAACACTTCTTCCACAACCCCCTTTTTTCCCCTGAATCTCAGTGCTATTTTCCTCGGTTGTGAGAGTATGGATAATATACATACATATATATATATATTTATATGTACGTATATATTTCCTGCACAACGATGGAGGAGGGAGTCAAACTGCAGCTCTCAAGATGAGAACGGGGGCCTTGGTGCCAGTGTAGCCAAAGGCCACTGGTGATGATCAATATTTGATCATATGAAAAGAAAGTTTGATATGCAATCAAAAAGTCATTAAGGCCACTGTGTGTGTGTGTGGCTCGGTGCGTGTGTTTTGTATTTTTTGGGGGATTGTTGGCTAACAATGTGATTTTTGAACTGCAGGTAAAAAGCATGGGAAGTAAGTTATCAGATATGTTTCGTTTCAGTGATCTGGGAAGAGATTCAGCTACCAAAGACAAAATCTGATTATAACAGACTTCCCCTCATGGATGAACATCGATGAAACACCTTTTACCTATAGAAGATCAGGCAAGTGAAAAAATGAGGGTTTGGAGTGTCTGGGCTGTTCTCTTCCAGTCAATAATAGTTTTTTTTTTTAAAATTATTTCATTGGAATTTTAGCATCTCTTTGTTTTCTGATGTGATGAAAACCATCAGGCTATGTATGTATAACTGGTGATATGTTTGAGAAGAGTCTTGAACATGTTCATGGCTCATAAAGCTCAAGATAACAGGTTCACCTTTCTTTCTCATCCTTTGGCATTACTTACTTTTCTAATTTCTTTTTAAGCCTTTTAAGTGGATAAAAAAAAAAAAAAGGTGGAAGTGTCAGCATGGCAAAAGAAAATGCCTGTGTCAGCAAATAATTGAATTAAGTAATCTGACCTCCATGTGAAAGGAAAGAGTACATTATCTAATTATCAGCCTCTTCCTAAATCCTCTTCTTCTTCCCTCTTTTTTTTTTTTTTTGGGTTGCCTGATAGACTTGGATCTTTAGCCCTCAAATAATGTGATTTCGTTCTGCTTTTTCTTTAGCCTCATGCACCCTGTATCCACGATACGTTACTGTGGCATATGGCTAGCAGTATCTAACAATCCCCTCTGGCATATCTACATTTTCAAGAAGAGAAATGATAATTGCAATCGTGAATTGCACAAATTTCGTGCAATTCCTCTGAAAAGAGTGAGTAAAGATGAGACCTACAGGTAAAAAAATTAATTTTTTAATAGTAGACTCCAGTCTTTTTAAAAGGATTGCACAACACTTACACATTCCACAACTATATCTAGTATTTGTTTTGATCAAAACTTCCCGATGTGTTTTATTTGAAATATATAAGATTTTTTAAAATATTAAGTATTCTGTACTTTTTTTGAACATGTAACAAAAAATAATATTAAATATTAGCATAAACTTTCTTGATCAAATAGTAGCATAAAAATTCATTGAACTAAATGGTATTCAACAAAAAATATCATTAAAAAAAAAAAAAACAAAGAAAGTCCATGAAAAAAAGTTTAAAAAGCTATTACCTAAATATCAATGTGACTATGACATATATAATAGACGAGCAATATTAGATTTACAAAAAGATCTTACAGAAGTATACAAATCGATATTACTTAATGCGATATGTTAGATTATTGTGCACAAAAAGCTGTTTTATAATGTAATGTATCATATTCAATCACATCAAGATGTAAACCTTTTTCTTTTTTAGACTCCTTTGTAGATCAAACGTTTTTTTTAACAAACTCACACCTACACCTGCGAAATGGTCATATTTGTAACCATCAAAGTAGAAAAATATCAGACTTATGTGTACTAGCTATGAGTAATTCTTCTGCTTTGATTCTCTCTAGCCTAGTAAGTCCTAGTTTTATGCATAAATAAAATTACATGTATAATTAAAAAAATTATAAAGGGTATTGTTGAGGTCGTGTTTCACCACTGCTCGCTCTTGACCTCCTACAACCAAAGAGTAAGAGAACTTGGGATAAAGGGGACCCTCCGATACTTAAGTCAGTAATGATATAGTCTTAGAGCGAAAGATATTCTAGAGCTTCGTTAGCATACCTGACCTCTTTAAATAGAGAGTTTTCCTTCTTAGGAGCCTTCGGGGTAATTGTGTTACGATCTCACATCAACTAAATATGGGATTGGTTGATAGTTTATAAGCTTTTAGGCATCTTTCCCTTGTAAGCTAGTTTTCAAAAGTGAGTTTTACCTAGTGGGTTCATAACAAATTGCCTCATCTATTATTTGAAACTTGAATCCCCATTCCTCTTAATTATCCATCTGTTTTAAATGGATTAACGCCTTATCAAAGTCTGAATAATTGGGTGGATATTCTCTTTCATGATGATTCAACCTAAATCCTGCTGGGTCAGGAGATGTTTAGGCCTCAAGTGTCTTGCTAGGCTGTGGAGGTCAAGCCCAGGGAGACACGCCGTGGGCCTCTATGGTAGTATTAAAGTCATTCCATGTATATATGCCTATTTCATATAAAAAGACCCTTTCATCGACCTGGAAACGTGGATTCTCACGACTTTGGAAGACAATCCACATTCTTTTCAAATGGAGGTTGGGATAAGAATTCAGATTCCCATGATCTTCTAGATTCCTTCTTATAAATCCAGCCAAACGGAATAAAATCCTTCCCAGAAATCATAAGTATACTATGAGCTATCATTGGAACAATGAAGTACTTCAATATTGCTTGGTTTCTACATGGAGAAGACCTTACCGATTGAGGAGACATTTCTCGAACTTCTATTTCTATGGACATGGAATGTAATATTCAAGCTGGGCCTTCGTCCAGCCCAAACCAAAATATACTAGCTCCCTGAGAAAGACTATTAACAACATCATTTTTTACGGTTGCATTTGTGCACATGGAGTACAACCCTGCAAGGTGTGTGTGTGTGTATATATATATATATAATGCGGACTTGCCCCTCACTTTGTTTCCTCACTCTGACCGCTCATGTATTTAAATTTTTTATAACTTAATAATTAAAGAAGTGATTTTTAGTGTATTGATGTATTTTTTTTATTTTTTAAAAATATTAAAATATATAAAAATAAAAAGAAGGAAAAAATAAAAACTCAGATTTGTGCTAGGCGGCACGCCCTGTGGTCATTGCTGGGCGGCAGCCTAGCATGACTCATATATACATATATAAGTAATGCTACTCTTTATTCTATATTTTATCATTCTTAATCACACTTAGTTGATATAGCACATTTTAAGTGGTCTTACATGTCAACTACTTAAATAAATATTACTTCGCATGCGCCACATAACGGTGCAACTACGATGATAAGATCTAGAATAAAGAAGAGTGCACATATATAGAGATATATATTTATATATATATATATATTTATGTAATGATCTGCTTTTGGAGACTAGGTAGGTATTAATCATCCATCCTACAACAATCGAAAGGATTTGCAGTTTGCACCACAAGAATAATAACTCAAAAGCACTTGTGAAGTTGTTTTGACAATAATTTCCATTGGACCAAGCTCCTGGCATTTTCTAGTGAAGTTGTAAAATGCGGTACTAAAAGGAAACTGGCACAATTTTTGAGTAGTTGTCCATTTAAGCGGTAGACATATGAAGTCACTTAAAATGTGTCACAACAGACTAAATATTACCATAATATTTGACAAAGAGTAACATTATTCGAGCGAGTTCACCAGCAAATTACACCTTCAGCTTCTTTCAAACTCCAATCATTTAAAGCTTAAGCTGTTCTAAAATCATGCTAAATACACATTGAATTATTTATAACTTTTTTATATTAATCCAAAAATGTAACAACAACTTCTTCCATGTGTATAAGATAAGGACCCCATACCTGCTTGGTTTGGATACACAATTTCATCTCGTCTCATCTCATCTCATCATTACAACTTTTTTAAACTCCCACAAAATATAATAAACAATTCAACTTTTTCAAATTTCAAAACAATAATAATATTAAAAATTATATTATAACAATATTTTATAGTATTTCCTCATCACTATACAGAACATTGATATGAGTAAGAGTATCTTCTGCCACTGATGACAATCAATACCTTGACTAAATCTGAAAGCCAAGATAGATTGCAGTAATTTGTCATGGTCTGCATGGAAGGGTGTCATTGTCGTTCATGATGTGGGAAAATTGCTGTTAGATTAAGAGAATTAATGCAAATTATATACAAAGAGTTAAAGCCAAAGTAAAGTAGTACGCACATCCATCCCAATCCAAAGAACACAGCGCAGAATCAATCAGCATCAGCAGGTAGCTAGGAAGCCTCAAGAGATGCGAACAGGCACAACAGGACTGTCTAAAGGATGGTACATTGGAGTAATCCAACAAAGCACAATATCAGTGCAGTGAATGGTGGGCAATAATAGCATGGCTTATTTTGTAATTTAATATCTGGAAAACTGGCTCCCATCATTGTGATAATACAGTGGGAAAAAGCAAGCAATGGGCCATTGTGTCACTACCACTCAAAATGAATGTGCATTTGGCCCCTTATCCTTCCATTCCTTTGACAATAGTGTGATTCCCTCTATGAATGTTCTCATTTTTATTTTATTGACACCGGGTGTTCGAAAACAGTGTCTCGACTAATCTCGGGATTACATAGGCACTTAGCAAGGAGTTTTTCACAAGTGCACATTAGATAATTCAAAGAGAAAATCCTCCAATCCAATAGCCCTTAAAAGTTGTTTACACTCAATAGGATTTCAACCTTAGATATGAGGGCATACCCTTAAGCCCAAAGTCTTTACAACTTGAATGTTCTCATTTTATCATTATTATTTAGTTTTTTAAATACACGATCCCTTCAAATTATTATACGACTTGTGATCACTCCTCAAATTATCATTTTTGACATTCACCCCCTAAACTTTCAAAGAAACATTGCAACTTATTTGATAGTTTGGATAGCAATTGTCTAGTTATAATAAAGTAAAGGAGTTCTGGGTTTTTTCTTTCTTTCTTTTATTCCTTTCTCGCGAGATTTTTTGTTTTTGAAATTTGGATGCCTGAAAAACAAAATCTTTGAAGGCAAATGTTCGTCCAAATACATCATACTTGATTATAAGTTTTCAAAATTTTAGTTGGTAGATAAAATGGAAATAGCTACTCATCATCCTCACACACCATGCAACACACTTATTTTAATTTTTTTTAATTTTTTAATTTTGTGTTATTCTTTTTAAACTAATTGAATTATTCTACTCATCATTTATATACTACATATTTGATAAGAGAAATAAATAAAAATAAATAAAAAATTATGTGTGACGTATGATGTATAAAGATGATGAGTAAATATTTTCTAAGGATAATACCACAATCATTTGGGAATTGCGAAATGCTCTTTGAAATAAGGCCGAGCCATATATAGTTTGATATCAGTCTAATTATATAAATATATATATATATATAATTGAGAAAGAGAGAGATGAAAGAATTAAGTTATAGAATATTTATTATTGTATATATGAGTTTGTCAAACACCATTAAATATTCAATTAAATTAACCAACAATAAACATTAGATTTCTAATCCAAATTCCTTTCCGTAGTCATTTTGGAATATTGAGATGAAGCATGCATTGAAAATAAGAAATTGTAGTAGACAATAGACATGACATGCATATCACAGACACTATAAGGCCACTCAATCAATCTCAACGTTCCAAACACTATTCAAATATAAAAAATTTTAAAATTTTTAATTTTTTCATCTAATTATTATAATTTTTTTAAACTTTCAAATAAAATAAAAAATATATTAAAAAATTTTTATTATAATAATATTTTAATTTTATACATTTGTTATTTAATTTTTTTTCTCATTTTCCAAATTCTCATCAAATATATTAACTCAAATAAATACATTACTATTCACATACTATTTTATTTTTAATTACAGATTTCTCAAACCTAAGTCAGACTATGGGTCCCACAGTTCGGATAGGTGAAAGGAATTGTGGGGTCCACAATCACCTCTCCTCAATTCATACCGTTCCAATTACCTGCAATCTGAACAAGAAATGGCGTAGATATATGTCTATTACATTGCCACAAGAAGCATGTTGTATCCAAAGTTGTCACTATTAACTAACTATCATACTCTTATAATAATTGTAAACCTGTACGCCATAATTGCTTCAACAAACACGATTTTGGAATCACAGATCTGATCTCCCCGATCATCTTTTCCTCTACAACTGATTTCCCCAGTAGATTTCATAATACTGAGCACTCTGCACATGACACGCAAGGAGTCGCCTCAATCATTTCCTTGGACCTCACTTAACACGCTAATCATCTGACCGTCCATCTATCTAACTTCTTTTTCCTTACGTGTTGATCAGAGAGATCATATCCTGATGCATGTAAACCACGTGGATCCATGTGTCCTTTTTGGTCTACCATGCAGGTGGCTCTGATTTCTTCGACCTTTCTTCGACCCCAACGTTTTTAGACTCATTTGGTTATATACAGTAAAATAAAATATTATTATAATATTATTTTTATTTTAAAATTTAAAAAATAAAATTATTTATTATATTTTATATAAAAATTTTAAAAAATTATAATTATTATATAAAATGAAATAGGATAGTTTAATTTTATATAAATTAAAACCTCCTTCCAATCCCCCCACCTAACTTGTCTCTGAATCTTTTATGCCTTTTCTTTTTCTCCTTTTTATTTTATTTTTTCGGATTTGCTTGTTTTGCTCGCTTTCTTGTCACCTAGTGCGTGACACGTGATGCACGTGATGTGAATTACTGTTTGTTTCGTGATGAATATAGAATGTATTGGTAATATACATTATAGATCACATGATTAGTAATTATTAGTTGTTTGTGACATTAAATTAAAGAAACAACTTTACCATAATCTGTCAGCATAATGAATATAATATATACTCTCGATAAATATTTAATTTTTAAGATGAATGAAAAATAAATATAGTAACATAATGAATGCATATATTATAAATGAACTTTGTTACTCATTATCTTATACACTACACACTATATTTATTTTTATTTTTTTATTTTATTTTAAATTATTTTTTGTTTGATTCCTCTTAAACTAATTGAGTTATTCTATTCATCATCTATATATCACATATTTTATAAAGAAAAAAATTCAAAAATCATTTAGAATGTGTAGAATGGGAATAATGAGTAAATTTTATTATTATTAATTGAGTTATTCTATTCTCAAACTGATAAGTGATAGTAGAATTTAATTTGTAAGATTCAGATTTTAAAATTTATTTTCAAATCAAATTGTACCATATAAACAAGAGTTAGTTTACGTACAGTCCCTATTCCCTGAATAGGGACTGCTCATGCAAATTTGAACAGTTTTGTTTTTAAAAAATTTTTAAAATTACAATAATATATCTCTCAAGATGGTATTTTTTATTTAATGAAACATATTAATATGTCTGCACATGCAATCCCCACTTGGGGACTGCAAATAAAATTTTTCTATAAACAGGTGAGGTGTATATAATAATTTGAGAATAGAATTTTTCGTAAAAGTATCATTGTTTAAATTAGTAAGAAAGAGAAGTGGCTAAAAATTGTTGACAGCAAAGGGGTTGAGTGATATTCATTTCTGCAAGTATTTTGCATTTTTTTTTTTTTCTGAATATAGAAATGCTATGAAATTAAATTATTATTTGGTGGAGAAACAAGAAAGAGGTGGCACAGAAGGTCTCGCAGTGATTGGCGCCCTAAAGAAATTGACCCCACAATTTAAAGCAAAGGGACACCCCCTACATTTGAGGGATCTCAACCAGATATTCTCAACCAGATACAAGATTTCCAAAACAAAGGGAATCATTCTCCATTGATTTTGTCTAGCAAAGAGGATTCAAACCATTAAATATTATTTTTTATTTTATTTTTATAATTACCTTTTGAGCTACTTCAAAGACGGTAACGCATGGGAACCCTCTTTGAGAGCACTGCATGGAATAACACTGGGATGGTAATTTCTGATGTCAAAAAAAAATCTCAACAAAGTTTGAGTGCTGGTCTGTCAAACTAAAGGAATTATGAACGTAAAGGGTGAGATGTATGGTTCAAACAAAAATAAAACAGATCGATAGCTAAAGTTGAAATGGATCTTTTTCGTTTAAAATATAAAAATATCGTTTTTTAAGCTTTTAATAAATTATACATATATATATGTATGTATGTGATGCACTGTACGGTTGATAACTAAGCTCACAATACGCAAACGACAAACATAAATGATAGAAGAAGAAGAAGAAGAAGAAGAAGAAGGAAGAGTGTCGATTGCGGGAAAAAGGTGACGTTGAAAATTGAAATGGTGAGATGTGACGGTGAATAAGGTGGTGTTTGATTGGTACACTACAAACCGAGGAGACAAATCACTTCCCAACAATTTTGGATGTTTGAGGTGTAAGGATTCGTTTACTTGTGCACAGTGAAAATTAAATAAAATTTTAATATTATTTTTATTTAAAAATTTAAAAAAATTAAATTATTTTTTATATTTTATTTAAAAGTTTAGAAAAATTATAATAATTAGATAAAATGAGATGAAATAGTTTATGAAAACAAATCAAATTTTATAAAAAAAAATATTATATATATAAAAAACTTTATTTTTAAGTCAGTGTATAGAACGAGTGAGTAAGATGTTTATAAAATTGTTCAGTTACGCGATGGAATCCTTACAACTTATCAAGTCTCTCTAATTGCATATAAAGTCTCTCTAGTTTTTCTTTTGAAAAATGATATTATATTGCTTAAGTTTGTTCCATTAATTTGATTGTTTATGTATTTTTTTTTAAATAATTTTTTTACTTAATGGTTAATGAAGTATCTATTAATGTATTGATATTTTTTTAAAAAATGTTTTAAGATATTTAAAAAATATTTAAAATAAAGGTTAAAAAAAATGCAATTTGCATTAAGGACAAACCAAGTGCACAAATTTAATTGAGTGCATAATAGCACTACCCTTTACTTTTATCTAGCATCAATGAATTCAAGACGAGCTGAGACAGGACGGGCCAATTTTTGAAGTTGATACTCGAAAATAGAAATTTTAATTGAGAAAGTTGGTAACTGATTTTACTTGTGTTGTCCGGCAGAACACACTTTTTTGTAAGTGAATATGAAAGTTTAACGTGCAAAGTTTCCACAGTTTTTTAAACAATAACGTTCCTTCTCTATAACAATAACAATAAGTACAATAACAGTTTTTTAATTTTTAATTTTTTTTTGTCTTGCCAAATATGTAGTGCTTAAATGATAAGTACAAGAACTCAATTATTTTTAAAAAAATAAAAATAAGTATGATATCTAGTGTGTGGACGATGTGTTACAAAACTTCTATCATTTATACGCCCTACACTTATATAAATTATTTTTATTTTTTAATTGTTATTCTATTGTAATAAATTAGAGGCATAAGTAAAAGGGTGCTACTAGTGTCCCGCACAGTTTTGACTGTTGGGTGTGCCCACTAATATAAATTACATATTTTTTTTTCTTTTCTTTTTCACATTTTTAAATATATTTTTTTTAAAAGAACACTAAGGCCTAGTTTGGGTACCAAAAGTATCTCAGCTACTCTCAAACACTCTCACTGTTATTCTTTATTTTATTATTACTTTTCACCTATTTTTTCTATTATTCATTACTTTTCACCTACTTTTTATTACTATTTAATATTCTATTATTACTTTTTTACTACTATTCACAAACATTCTCAAATACTTTCACTATCCAAACTAAGCCTAAATGAGAGATTAAAATGAGGTGACAGACTCATGAGGTATACTATCGTTTTTCTCATAAAATTGGGTCAAAACCGCAACAAGGAAAGGAAAATTGGAGAATGAATCTCACAAGAAAAATGCTAACTTGTCCTATATATAGTTTTGCCTCCATTTTAATCGCTTATGTATTTTATTCTTTTAAGAAATGATTAAAGAATTGATTATTAGTAAATTTTTATGATTTTTTAAAACTAGACACACACTCAAAAAATTCCCGAAACACCAAAAAACTCTTATTATTATTATTATTATTTTGTTTTTGCCATTTACGCATTTATATAGTTTATCTTCAAAACCGACATTATGATGCACATATTGGAGGAGATTCAGCAGAATTGAATTTTTAAGTGTAGTTTAAAAGAACAGTTCAAATATGGTAAATGGTAAAAGGTTATGATCGAATATTTTGACAATTCTGAGAAACAATTATTAGGGAAAATTACTACTTATTGATGATGATCATAAGTCTTAAGTCGGTAAGAAATGATGAACTTAATTATTTCGTTTTCAAGTTTTAGGCACAAAATTTGGGACCATGTTAGAGCGATGATGGACCTTCTATAATCATGGTTTATAAACAATTTATTTATCCTCCAGTTTTAAAAAAAAAATTCACCTTACTTCCAAAACTATCAAATTTGGGAAATTGCAGTACCCTCCAACTCCCACTTGTTTTCCCTACATAATATCATTTCTCTGAATCTACAATTACGGTCTCGTTTGATTTTACAAACCTTTTAAATCATCTCATATCATATTAACATCTAAACACCATTTAAATACAAACATCTTTCAATTTTAAATTTTTAAAATTTTATCTAATTATTACTTAATAATTACAACTTTCTCGAACTTCCAAACAAAATACAAAAAAATAATTCAACATTTTCAAATTCTAAAATAAAAATTATATTAAAAAATTTTATTCTAATACTCTTTTAATTTTATTTTTTTATTCAATATTTTCTCTCTCATTTTCTAAACTCCATAAAAATATTAACTTAAATAATTTCATTACTATCCATGAATTATCTCATTACTATTCACAGAGTTATCATTTCAACGCATATCATATGTGTAACCAATGGAAGCATTAAAAAAAAAAAAAAAAAAAGCCTGTAACGTGACAAAATCTCGATCAACTGATAATTGAAGGTGTCATGTGTTAATTTGTTATATTTAATGTTAAATATTTGTTAGTTTGAGAATGAAAAATGTATTTCCCCTTAAGAATGTTTTTTTTTTTTTTAATTTTTATAAACCCTTAAAATTTTCTTAGAATGGGCTGCCACTAATAATATTACATAAATACTTTTTTTCAAACTTTGGTGGCAAAATGACCAAAATAACTTTTAATTTTTTTTCTTTCCAAGTTTTGGGAGGACTAGGGGCCCTAATGTTACTGTAACTTCGTCCGAGTATCCATTAAAAAGCTTAAACAAGTGAAGATACAAATTGAGTAGGTCCGGCCATTCAGAATTTTGGGCGGAAGTATTTGGAAATAAGAAATTAGACTTCATCTTGTATTTTAGTAGTTTGAATAAATTAGTGTGAAAAGTACAATTTGTTTTTATATTGAGCAAACGGTATGAATGAATTTAAAATAAGTATAATATTAAATAAAATATTATTAGAATATATCGAGATGAAATGAGATCTTAATTCAATATCCTCGTTTGGTTATATAGATGAAATGTAATGAGTGACATAAAAGTTAAAAATTAAATACAATATTATTAGAATATAATTTTTAATATATTTTTTGTTTTAAAATTTAAAAAAAATTAAATTATTTATAATATTTTGTATGTAAATTTAAAATAATTGTAATTATTATATGAGATATATCTATCAAATCAAACCAGGCCTCAGAGATACTGAACAAATATATTTGTTTGAGCAAAATCTTCAAACATGTTCTTTATTGTCTAAACTCGTTTGAAATAATTTCTACCATCTGTATTTAAAAAAAAAAAAGAAAAAGAAATCCAATGATTTTCTGTAATTAGCCAGATCTTTATACAACCAAATATCATGACCCATTTTCAAATATAACTTAATGAGATGTGCTTATCACTTGTGCGCACGCTAACAGGAATGTACATATATGAGAAATACTATTTATTATTCATATACCACGTATCAACATGTGATTAATCATTTTAATTCTTCTATTTAAACACACTTATATTAATGTATAAGTATGTTTAAATAGAAGAAAAAAAATGACAAATAATATATTGATGTGTGGTGTAAGGGATAAAATATAACAGATTCATGGTATTTCCTAAGCCCAGCCCAATGGAGGAGTGCAGAGTGTCAAGAGGGAGAATGAGTGATGTAACATAAAGTAAAAGGAAGTAACATAAAGTAAATGGGAAACTTTTGGCCAGGCTTTTTCGAGACTTCACATTCTTCAATCACATCATAGAAACTCCAACGAGATGATGCAAATCAGAAGATAGAACTCAAATCTCAATTGTACAGTGAGGACGAGAGACCACAAAAGATTGTAAACAAGCATATTTTAGTGGATTCTCCCCTTTCTAAACTCCTGTGAACGTAGGCTCAATGCCGAATCACGTAAATCTATATCTCCCTCTATTTATTTTCTTTGCATTTATTTACTGTTCATTGCCATGGATGTACGCATTAACATCATACAGCCGCACCAAATCACCGTCTGGGGCTCCACCCAACACCAATCGAGGCCTAGAACAACCTCTGCGGTCACAACTTAGACTTCCGGCGTCGTATGCCTACTCGTGGGGTGGTCTTCAACCACCTGCCCCTACCCGTGATGGCAGTGCTTACGCGGCCCAGTGGGTGCACGTCCTTGTGCACCCGAGATCATCTCGGACTCACTCTGTGGGCTTGTCGGAGGGAATGGCCACCACTAGGGCCTCTAGAATTTTTCGCCGAAACTGAGGAAGGTCATGCACGGAGCAACGTGCACCTGCACGGTGGGCAACAGGTGCACATTGCTCCGTGCACCCTGAAGGGAGCCCACTTATCGTGGCTCCCACATGCTGGCGAGTAGCGAATCACCACCACTAGTGCCAGTAGCGTAACTCTCGGCAAGGGAGTATGTTGCCCAGCCACCTAGTGGCGAGCACCTCTCCCTCGATCACCCAGTGGCGGGCATTTCCTTGGCCTCTCTCAACCACTTAGTAGCGGGCAACAACTACCTCCACGCCCCAAGAGCTTGCTTGGCCACTTGCTGGAGGGCAACTGCTTCCTTAGCCCGAGATCTTGCTCAGCCACCCACTGGCGAGCAACCACCTCCTCACCCAACACAACGAGTCCCCTCCTCAGCCGCACACATCTCGACCACCCCAGTGGCGAGACTTGACTTGGCCAGGCCTCCTCGCCCAACACTGACTCGGCCACTAAGCTCCTCGCCCAACACGGCTAGTTCTTCTCGGCCTTGGATCCTCAGCCAACCATCTCACAAAGCTCCTTAATCAAGGGCTCCTCACCCTTGGCCTCACCGGCTAGTGCTCGTCCTTGCCAAACAACTCCTCAGCCACATACTCTCGCAGACAGCTCCTCGATCACAAGCGAGCAACCTTCTTGGGCAACTTGCATGGCGCATGTACACCTCGGGCAGCCACATGCCACGAACTCCCATTCCCAGCCACTAAGCATCTCAACCATGGGCTTCTCCCCAGCCCTCCACGACTCGACCTAGGATAACATGACTTGGCCTCTCACGCCCATCACTCCACGACTCAACCGGTGTTTATGCATGTGTTGTGCATGTGTAACGTGCACCATGCATGAGCCATGTACAGCAAATGTGATGGGGAACAAGGAACCACCTAATGATCGACTCGCCCACAGTACATGACTCGAGAGAAAATGAATAGATTGAAACGACAGATGACTTCCCCAACAGTAAGTTGACTCAGTAAAAAAAAAAAGGAGAAACAGACGGAAAGAAGAAAATAAGGAACGACAAGCATGCATCTTAGAGGCGTACACCTCAACAACAAAAAAAGAGAAGAAAAATAAAATCAAGAAAGAGAAGAAACTACAACTAACAAATTGCCACCGACTACGAGCAGTTTCAATCAAGCGAAAATCGGCTATATCAATTAACACACCTTGGTTTGTCTCCCTCAAAACTTGTGTGTAGTTTATTTTGTACTAACATAATTGAGTCTTGTAGCACGAAACTAGCTGAACAACCCCACTCGAACACCGTTCAAACGTCTCAATATGTCTCCATCGAAATAAACTCCTTGGCATTCACATGCATGTGAAAAGCGCCTCTCCTACTTACCTCCCTGCGGATCCAAAGGGGTGGTTACGCCTTAAGGCTGTTGTGAAAAACGATGACAATAAAGTAAAAGTAAACACGAAAAAGCGATCATACACGACATTTACGTGGTCGGCAAATTGCCTACATTCACAGGAGCTGCAGATGATTTTTATTTCTTGATGAATCACAATACAATAGTGTAGGGGTGACTATTATTCATTCAGTATGGTCACAAGTCAAGAACAAAATGATATATATATATCATGCGGTGGAAACCCTATTAATTCAAAAATAATGATGTTCGCTCGAGCGGCGTGTCGAGCCCACATTGAGTGAACCTGTTTCCTGCAATTGCTCTAGCCAAGTGTCGAGTGGTTCTTCAAGCGATCTTCTCTAACTTCCATCCGTTTGAGTGGTCTGTCGAGCGGTGTCGAGCGAAGTTTTCTGACTTGCCTTTGCTTGAGCGGCTAGAGACTCTGCTCGAGCGTGTGGACCAAACTTCACAATACTCAACAATTCTCCCACTTAGAGACTAGCACACCCACAGTATTATCCTCTGTCTCAAACATGATATCTTCCACCTCTGCAACTCACTGCCCCTGTCTTCATGCTAGAAGATCAACTGAAGTTGCGCACAACTTCAGTTTCTCAAGCGTAACACCTTTTGTCAACATATCAACAGGGTTCTTACTTCCACAAATTTTCTCAAGTAACAATTGTCTGTCATCTAACAATGATCGTATAAAGTGATACCTGATCTGAATGTGCTTAGTCCTGGAATGAAACACTAGATTCTTGGCAAGGAATATGGCACTCTAACTGTCGCTATAGAGAGTGTCATTCTGATTCTTTTTACTCAATTCCTCTAAGAAGCTCCGTAATCAAATCATCTCCTTCACAGCTTCTAAAACTGCAATGTACTCAGCTTTTGTTGTCGACAAAGAAACTGTTTTCTGTAGATTGGAACCCCATAAAATTACAGTACCACTTAGAGTGTAAATAAACCCTGTGGTACTCTTTTTGCTATCAGTATTTTCAGCTAAATCAGCATCAACATAGCCCTGCACCTCTAAGCCCTCTCCTGAGAAACACAAGCATGTTTCTAAGGAGCCTTTTAGGTACCTCAGAATCCACCTCACTACTTCTCAATGTTGTTTTTCCAGGTTACTCATGTATCTATTCATAACTCCCACTGCATGGGCAATATCTGGTCTAGAGTAAACCATAGCATGCATATAGCTGAGGCATAAGGAACCTTACTTATGCAATCTTGTTTCTCTTTTGACTTTGGTGACAGATCATTGCTGAGTCTGAAATGACTGCCCAAAGGTGTGCCAACTGGTTTGGCCTTGTCCATAATGAACCTGCTGAGTACCTTTTTCACATACTCAGCTGCAAGAGTCTCAAAGTGCATTTGACTCTGTCTCTAAAAATTCTCATACCAAGGATTTGCTTTACAGCTCCCAAATCCTTCATTACAAAGCGCTCTGACAGATGTTTCTTCAGATTATTAATCTCATCAATACTACCTGCTGCAATAAGCATATCATCCACATACAGCAATAAAATAATGTAAGAATTGTCAAATTGTCTGACATAGCAACAATGATTTGCCTAGCATTTGATGTACCTTGCACTGCACATAAAATTGTTAAATTTCTTATACCATTGTCTAGGAGCTTGTTTCAAGCCATATAAGCTCTTCTTCAATCTGCAAACTGAACCTTCCTTTCCCTGTACTACAAACTCCTCAAGTTGGTGCATGTAGATGTCTTCTTCAAAATCTTCATGAAGAAAAGCTGTCTTCACATCTAACTGCTCAAGAAATAGATCTTTAGTAGCAACCATAATCAAAACTAACCTGATGGTTGTGATCTTTACCACAGGAGAAAAGATCTCAGAGTAATCAATATCCTGATTCTGCTTAAAACCTTTTACAACAAGTCTGGCCTTGTACCTCTTACTACTATCATGCTCAGTTTTCACCCGGTACACCCACTTATTGTGTAATGCCTTCTTTCTTGATGGCAGTTCTGTCAACTCCTATGTCTAATTCCCTAACAAGGAATCCATCTCATCTTTCATGGTCAGCTCTCACTTGTTAAAATTTTCATCTTGCAAGGTTTCTTTATAACTCTGCGATTCTTCACCATTTGTCAATAGAATGTAATTCAAAGTAGGTGAGAAATGTTGTTGGGGACGAATAGTCCTAACTGACCTGCGAACTGCAGCTGCAGAAGTGTACGGCTCTGGATCTGAATGCAGAATAATAGGAGTGGGTGTACGGGACCCACTCTCCCCGTCACTCACATCTCTGCACTGCACTATAGCCTCTGGTAGATCATCCAATCTCATAAACCCAGACTTCTGAGGAACTACTTCAGCAACTATACTGGTCTTGTTATTGTACACAATCTTCTCATTAAAAATCACATTCCTGTTTCTTATAATCTTTCGACCCTAATTATCCCAGAAACTATAGCCAAATGCCTCGTCTCCATAGCAAATGAAATAACATTAACTTGACTTAGTTTCAAATTTACTACGAGCATCAGGATTAATAAGAATATAAGAAAGATAATCAAAAGTTTTAAGGTGAGAAAATTTGACTTCTTTTCCCCTCTAAACCCCCTTAGGCAATCCACAATCCAACGGAACTGATAACCCTCTGTTTATCAAGTAGACAACAATGCTGACTGCATTTTCCCAGAAAGTATGTTGTAACCTAGCGTGTAGCCTCATGCTTCTAGCACGCTCATTTATGGTTCTATTCATACGTTCATAAATTCCATTTTGTTGTCGTGTCCCAGTAATGGTCTTCTCCATTTTGATATCCTGAGCCGCACGATACTCCTTGAACCCACCATCAATGTACTTACCACCATTATCAGACCTCAAGCATTTCAACTTCAAGTCTGTCTCTATCTCAACCATGACCTTCCAAATTTTGAACACATTAAATATATCATATTTATGATTCAAAAAATAAACTCATACATTCTTACTGTGGTCATCAATGAACGTGACATAATAACGAGATCCTCCAAAGGATACCACTGGGGAAAGTCCACACACATCTATGTACACAAGATCCAGTTTTTCTGTCTTCAATGTTTTGCCACTTTTCAAGAAACTAACTTTCTTCTGTTTTCCCATAATGCAATGCTTACACATACTGAGATCAACTAACTTCAATTCTGGTAGCTTGCCTCTAGACAAAAGTTCTTTCATACTTGTTTGACTCATATGGCCAAGCCTGCAATGCCACAAATCTACTGTGCTCTCCGCAATGGTAGTAGCAATAGTATTATTCAAACTAGTAGTCATATAAAGTGTACTAGTTTTCTTACCCCGGGCCAATACCAATGCTCCTTTGGTGACCTTCCAGATTCTATATGATAACACCACTGAATGGCCACAATCATCAAGCTGCCCAACAGAAATGAAATTTTTCTTTAACTCAAGAATGTATTTGACCTTCTGTAAGGTCCATTTGTTCTTGTTAGGGAGTGCAATGTCAATTTCTCCCATCCCCACTACATTCAAAGCCTCTCCATTAGCCAGGTATACCTTTCTAAAATCACCTGCAACATAATTCTGCATTATCTCCCCATGGAAAGATGTATGGAAGGAAGCCCTTGAATCTAGTATCCAGTCATCAACTGGACTATGAACTGCAAGTAATAGTACATCATGTACTTCTTCAGTTACCACATTAGCACTATCATGCTCAGTCTTCTTGGGATTTCTGCAGTTCTTATTTATGTGGCCAGCCTTGCCACAATTCCAGCAAGTTGCTTGCTAACCATGTATTGACTTGCTCTTGCCCCTATTCTTTGATTTTGATCTACCTCTGTTTGAGTTTTTGTCTTGTGCTCTCCCCAAAGAGTTAACATTCAGTGTTGTACTTGAACTCGAGGTCTCGCCTGAATTTCTCCTGCACACCTCCTCAACCAAAATCAAATCATGAATATCATCATATTTCAACTTCGACTTATCGGCAGAATTACTAACAGCCATTCTCATGGCTTCCCAACTATTTGGCAGTGATGCCAATAGTATCAGTGCACGTATCTCATCATCAAATTCAATTTCAAAAGACGAAAATTGTTTTGGGATAGTATTAAAACCATTCAGATGTTGTGCAACAGACGTACCATTTGCCATCTTCAAATTGAATAACTTTTTCATCAAATGTACCTTGTTATTCGCTGACGGCTTTTAATACATACCTGACAAAACCGCTATGAGATCCGTAGTCGTCTTTTCCTTGATGGAGTTGTGTGCAACGGATCTCAACAGGGTTAGCCGAAGAACCCCCAAAACTTGTTGATTCAATAGGTTCCAATCAGCAACTAACATGCTATCGGACTTCTTCCCCAACAGTGAAAGATGAAGTCTTTTCCCATAGAGGTAATCCTCTATCTGCATTCTCCAGTATCCATAATCCGTGCCATCGAACTTTTCAATTCCCAATACCTTCACTTCCTCTCCAACCATCATTTTTTCTCAGACCCGAACCTTGGCCCTCGATACCAATTGTTGTGAAAAAAGATGACAATAAAGTAAAAGTAAACACGAAAAAGCAATCACACATGACACAATTATTTACGTGGTTTGGAAAATTGTCTACATCCACGGGAGCTACAAAGGATTTTTATTTCTTAAAGAATCACAATACAATAGTGTCGGGGTGACTACTATTCACTCAGTACAGTCACAAGTCAAGAACAAAATGATATATATACATCATGCGGCGGAAACCCTATTAATTCATAAATATTGATGTTCGCTCAAGCGGCATGTTGAGCCTGCATTGAGCGAACCTGTTTCCGCAATTACTCGAGCCAAGTGTCGAGCAGTTCTTCAAGTGATCTTCTTTAACTTCCACCCGCTCGAGTGGTCTGTCGAGCGGTGTTGAGCAAAGCTCTCTGACTTGTCTTTGCTCGAGCGGGTAGAGACTCCGCTTGAGCGGTGTGGACTAGACTTCACAATACTCAACAAAGGCTGCTTTATCACTCCCGTGATAGAGAGCGGGATTAGCACCAGCCTGACCCGACACTTACCTTTCCTGTGACATCAACAAGTGAGAGCGGGTCAAGTCTCAAACTCCTTGGTAACTTACCTCTGCACGAGGGTCAATAGGCGGATCTAGCCCTCCCGGCGGTCTGACCTCCCTAACAGAAGAGATCGGGTCCAATCTTTCAGCTGCTCAGCAACTTACCCTGACCTCCGCTATGGCGAAGAATGGATCCAGCTCCACCCTGACCCGACACTTACCTTCTATGTGATATCAACGGGCGGGAGTAGGTCCAGTCTCAAACTGCCTAATAACTTACCTTCTAATGAGAGTCAACAGGTAGGTACAGCCCCCACAGCGGCCCGACCTCCCACACTGAGGAGAGCAAGTCCAGCCTCTCGCCTGCTTGACAACTTACTCCAACCCCATTATGGTGAAGACTAGACCAATTTCTCAACTGTCCAGCACTTACCTCCCTGCAAGGCACTAAAGGGATGAATTACATCTAAAGGCTACTTTATCCCTCTTGCAGTGTAGAGCAGGCTAGCCTTCGGCTGCCTGACACTTATCTTCCTCATGAACGTTAATAGGCAGGAATGGGTCCTGTGCCAAACTACCCGGCAACTTACCTCCTCACGAGACACAAAGGGATGAGTCATGCCTTAAGGCTGCTCTATCCTTCCTGTAAAAGAGAGCGAGTCCAACCTCTCGGCTGCCCAACAACATACCCCGACCTCTGCCACAGTGAAGAGCGAGATCAGCATCAGCCTACTTGACACTTACCTTCCCTGTGATGTGTCAATGGGCAAGAGCAGATCCAGTCCCAAACTACTCGACACTTACCTCCCCGTGAGAGTCATGGGTCTAGCCCCCCTAGTGGCCCAAACTCTTTCAGGTAGGAAAGAGGGTCCGGCCTCTCGACTTCCAACTTACCCAGACCTCCATCACGGTGAAGAGCGGACCAGCTCCTCAACTATCAGGCAAATTACCTAGTTGGAGGGACCAAAAAGGCGGGCTTAGCCTGAGGCATCCCGACCTCTTCTCCGATGGAGAGTGAGTTTAGTCTTTCGATTTCTCGACATTACTCCTGGGACGCCTTCACCTGCAACGGAAGGCCAAACGGATAACTCCTCAGACCCTCGCGGCACTCCATCTCCATCAAACGCGACACCAAATGAGTAATGCCTCAGACTTCACCAAACCATAGCAAGACAGCTCAGGTTTGCAAATTTTGCACTCGTGATTAGAGATTATTTACACTAACCGGTTTGACTTTTGCAGCATGATCAAACATCACTTACTTACCTTCCCATTGAGGGTCAACAGGAGGTGGGTCCAGGCTTAAGGTGGCCTCGCCTGCCTCACAGTGAAGTGGGGGTTCAATCTTTCAACTGCCCGACATTACTCTAGGGATCACATCTCCTCCAGCAAACGCCAAGCCTCTGATCTTTGCCGACTCCAGGACGACGATTCAGGTTTGTGAATTTTGTACTTGTGATTGGAAAATATTTACACTGACCGGTTTGGCTTTTGCAGCACGGTCAAACATCTCCTACTTACCTTCTCGTTAAGGGTCAATAGGTCAGTCCAGTCTTAAGGCGGCCTGGCTTGCCTCACAGCGAAGTGTGGGTCTAGTCTTTCAGCTGCCCAACATTACTCTTGAGACAGCATCTCCTCTAGCAAACGCAGAGTGTTTACACTCGAGCTATCACTGCTCTCTTGGGTTATCTTCGACAACGAGTCAACAAACGAGAAGAGCCAAGGGCTGCTCGGCCCCCTGGCTCCAAACAAGCAGGTAGGTCACTCGATTGTCCGACCCTCGCACCTTATGTTGTGGAGTACATCTCCCGCGAAAGTCTTGCTACACGCTCTTGCTCTATGCAGTCTAGCCTATCTCCCGCTCATCTTGCCGCTCACATCTTACGCTATGGAGTACATCTCCCGCCATAGCCGAGCTATTCACTCGCAACTTATGCGATGGAGTACATCTCCCACCATAGTTGAGCTACGCGCTTGCAACAAATCATGCGTTGGAGTGCATCTCCCACTGTAGCTGAGTTATGCGCTCGCACCTTACATGGTAGAGCACATTTCTGGCCATAGCCGAGCTGCGCACTCACAATTTACGCGGTGGAATACGTCTCCTATCCTAGTCGAGCTACGCGCTCTCAACTTATACGTTGGAGTGCGTCTCCAGCCATAGCCGAGCTACGCACTCACACCTTACGTGGTCGAGCACATCTCCCACCATAGCTGGGCATATATCTCACTAAGCCGAGCTTCACGCTTGCACTCTATGCGGTCGAGCCTATCTCTCGTTTATCTCGCCAAGTCGAGCCCCACGTTTGTACCCTATAGTTTATCTCCTGCTTATCTCACCAAGTCGGGCCCTGCACCTACACTCTGGGCAGTCGAGTTCATCTCCAGCTTATCTTACCAAGTTGTACCCTGCGCCTACACTATACGTGGTCAAACCGATCTCCAGCTTATTTGTCAAGACAAGCCCTGCGCTCACTCTTTATGCGGCCAAGCCTATCTCCCAATTACCTCGTCAAGACAAGCCCTTCACTCGCACTTCACACGGTCGAGTCCATCTCCCACCTAATCTTGCGCTCGAAAATCTTTGTCGCTTAACGAAATAAAATAGATAACCAGGACCAACTCCCAAATTTATTTCTCTATGGACTTGGGCAGATTAGTTCGATTGCATATTTTATTTTTGAAGATTTCCAAGGTCTTCTTTTTGGAACAAATTGCTCACTCACCTTCTTTAACCTCACACAAAGATTCCAGCGAGAGGATGAAAATCAGAGGATAAAACTAAAATCTCGATTGTATAGTGAGAACAAGAGACCATGAGAGACTGTAAACAAGTATATTATAGTGAATTTTCCCTCTCCGAACCCCTATGGATGTAGGCCCAGTGCTGAATTATATAAATTTGTGTGTCTTCCTCTATTTATTTTCTCTGCATTTATCTAGTGTTCACCGCTATGGATGTATGCACAGACACCATACAGCCATACTGGATCACTATCGGGAGCTCCACCCAACACCAATTGAGGCCCAGAGCAATCCAGTGGGGTTGGAAATGGATCTTTCTCCCAATCTTATGGCGTAAAGAATGATAAGTAGTGTTTTTCATATATATATATAGTAAGAACTGTCAATTAAATATGTGATTTACTCATGAGAAAAAATAATAATATCCTTCGTCATGACACATTTTGAGTGATTTTTTTGTATGAACTACGTAAATGTCAACCATTTAAGATGTCATATTATAAAATGTGACTGACAATGACAATATCTGAAATGAAGAAGAGCATTACGAAGAAAAATAATAGAGAAATAATAAATAGGTTTTGATATAGCTACTCCTAGTCTCCTACCTCGAAGCAAAATCATTGGCTCAAATTGCATGTGTCTTTGACAGAAGGAAAACCAGTTTTGCGTATTGAAGGGTTCATCTATGTTTAACGTTAGAGAGAAGTTATTATAGTAATGTATATTTTATATTTATTATGTAGCTTCCTCTTTTTTTTTATTTTTTATTTTTATAATTTTAATTTTAAGAAATGAATAATCTGAATAAAATCACATATTTTATGTAGAAGTATCTGCTGCCAACAATGATTCTCTCAAAAATTTTTCTTAAAACAACGGCTGCAAAGTTAGACATGTTAAAAGCTCATTATGTGCCCTCAACCGTACTAACTCATGGTTACACATAAAATTCTCATATTAAATAATAAAAACAAAAAAAATATTTCTTAGTTTTATTTGTACATTTTGTTTTTATTTTATTTTACAAAATTTTATAACGCTCTCATTTTTATAAGGGGAGTGCTGCACCGAGAGTCTGTACGATTAGTGTATTGTGGTTAAAGTTTTTAAAAGTATTTTTTGTGTATTTTTTTAATATAAAAAATAGAAAAAACACAATACTAAAAAATAAATAAACAAAAATGTAAAAAAAAAAAAAATCGGTATAAATGATAGGTACACTTTCATTTTCCTTTTAGCAATTAAACTTTTCCGTCATCTCATGTTAATTCATCCTACAACGACGTTGCATTATATGTAGTGTTGTATAATGCAACACTATATTTGACTAATTTTTTAGTTTTATCCTTAAACATTTTCATTGTCTTCTTTTTGTATTTTTATTTTTATTTATTTTTTATCCTTTTAAGGGTTTTTTATTTTTATTTTCTTAGTTTTTCAAATTTTTTAATACTTTTTAAATTTTTACTACCTTCTTCAATTTTCTTAGGTTTTTTAATGATTTTTCAATTTTTTACCGTTCAGGTTGATGTGGCATACTGACTGGATTTTTTTAATTTTTAAATGATGATTTTACATATTATGCCAAATGTCGTCTTCTAATTGGTGGCTATGTGGCAGTCAGTGACCATGTCAGCATTTTTTGTTAGAAGATTGACCGTGTGACAAATTTAAAACTTGATGATAACATAGAACTTGAAGCTTGTTCTAAACCTTTTAAAACAAAGGTACCAATTTTAAACGAGTAAAAACCACGTGGATCTAGAAGTTTTCCCAAAACTCAAAATCCCCCTTAAACTCTGATAAATATGAAAAACTCGTAGGTCCCTCAATTCAAGCATCTAATAAGAATATAATTAGAGTTTTTTTTTTAATTTTTTTTATCAACTCAAAATTTACTAATTAATCTTTTTAACTTAACATTACATATGAAATTAAAATTAAAATGAAACTTGAATATCTTAAATGAACTTTATAAACTCACTACAACAAATTATGATTTTAAATCAACTAAAAAAAAGGGCTCAAAATGATTTCGAATTGGATAAAAAATTGTTGAACTGGTCCGACCGGATTTTCCCCTCTCCCTCAGCCGGTTTCGGCCAATTTTGATTATACAAAATAGCCGGTCCGTCGGTTTTGGTTTTGGGTCAAAACTAAACCGACCAGCTTGCTCTGTATATCTAAAATTTAGCATAAATCTTTAATAAAAAGTATATCCTTTAACTCAATTAGCATAAACTGCTTTTTATCCCTAAAATTATTATTAATAATTAACCCATGCATCCTCATCCCTGAACAAAAGTAACCCCCAATGCCAAAAGTTCACCTTTCATCAAATAAAAACTTGAAAAAAAGAAAAGAAGGTGGAGATATTTCTTGCTTAATTTTTGAACTTCTGTTTTTTTTTTTAAAGTGGTTTTTAATTTCTTCAATTGTAAAATTTTTTTTATCCTTAATATTTTGATAAAGCTTCGTTTGTTTTTACAACTCATCTTATCTCATTCTCATCTAATCATTATAACTTTCCTAAATTTTCAAGCAAAATAAAATAAACAATTCAATTTTTTCAAATCTTAAAATAAAAACAATATTAAAAAAATATTCTAACAATATTTTATTTAATTTTTAATTTTAATCTCAATTCATCAAATAAATCTGCATAGATTACTTTATGCATATATAATATATATTTGTTAATTGAGATTTTTAAGTAGGGATGATAATATATGACACATCTCGTGAACTCAACATGAACAAAATATGAAATTAGCAAGTTTGAGTTTGATGTTAACGTGTTTGGGTCAAACGGGTTGACATGTTAAGATATGATTTATAAACGGCTCAATAATGGATCAACCAGCTTAATTCAAAATCAATCCGCTTTAATTGGTTTAGATTTTATTTCAAAATCATAATTTTATTATTGTTGAGTTGTAATATTCATATTTCTTAGTATGCTTATATTTTTATTATTAAGATTGTAATTCTAAACCTATGCTTATATTTGTTATTGTAGAATTTGTAATAGTGGTTTATTATATGTTAAAATTTGAAAAATATTGATATTTTTTTTAGTAGGTAGTCTTATTTTTTTAAGATATTGTGGCTAGTAATAAATATAGATTTTAACTTTTATGTGAAATTATGTTAATCAGACCAAATAGATTATACGTGTTAGTTCAATCTATTTTCATGAAACGGATTTAAATGAGTCATGTTTTATTAACCTGTTTCTAATTAATTAAACGGGTCAAAACGGGTAATACGACATAACCTGTTAGACGTTATCTAGATGGGTCAAGTTAGGATTTGAAAGTTTGACAAGAATAATTTGACAGGTTGGGTTCAGATTGATCCATATAGTCGAATATTTATAACTTGACACGATCCGAAAATACAAATTGCCACCCCTACTTTTACTTCGTTACAATGACTCTCCAAATGTGGCGACTTATTGCATCAACCTAAAATCTATTTCTTACGTTATTTTATTCAACATTCCGATTAAAATCTTAGGTTAATTATAACGTCAGTAATCAGTTTATGAGTTGTTTGCAAATTATTCCCTCGTTTTCAATTTTTTGTAATTAACTCCATTAGTATGCAAAATTTTCCAATTAAACCCTTCTGTCTAATATAATAATGATCAGGCTGTCACTTGGCATTCAAATGATAATTATTATTATTATTTTAAAATAAGTAAAAAATACTTTTAAAAAATAAATGAAAAACAAATAAAGAAAAAAAAAATAGATTGGTGTTAGTGTGCTGCACAGCTTTGACTACTGGGCATGTCCAATAGTACAAATTCCATATTTTATTTTATTTTTCTAATTTTCATATTTTTTTAAACATCTTTAAATATTTAAAAAAAAAAATCCATCAATGCACTAAAGGTCACACTTTAACCATTAAGAAAAGAGCCATGCTAGCGTGCCGCCCTACATTGACAGCTGGCGTGCCCGCTAGTACAAAGTTATGTTTTTATTTTTTTCATATTTTTTTAAACATATTTAAATATTCTTTAAAAATAAAATATACACCAATACACTAAAATTCATTTTCTTAATTATTAAGTAAAAAAAAAATTAAAAAAAATAAATATATGAGCGGTCAAAATGAGTGGGCAAACTTAAGCGGGATCATTTCTCTTAAGAAAAAAAAAATTAAAATTAAAATACATAAATGAGGGGATAAACTTGTGGGACATATTAGCATTTTCCAAAAAATATATGGGGGAGGAGGGCTTTCCCTCCCTAGGGGAGCTTGTGGTGGCCAACGAGCCACACCGCAGTGATGGAGGCATGATCCACAGGCCATTCAGTGGAGGGGGAGAGCCTCCCCGTCGTACACAAATTTATACGCTCATGAAATCTTAAGGGATGGGTTAGATTTAGAGATGAGTTGAGATGGTTTGCAAATAGTAGAAGAAAATATTGTTAGAATATTATTTTTTAAATATTATTATTGTTTTAAAATTTTAAAAAATTGTATTGTTTATTATATTTTGTGTTAGAATTTGAGAAAATTGTAACGATAAAATGAGTTGAACTAAGTTTTGAATCCAAAACATCAATAGTGTTCAACTATGTTTGATTACAGTTAATAATAAGTTTCTCTTTTTAATGTGGAGCCAGATGATAAATTCAATTGTAGGCTCACATGACATTTGTGCATACATAGTTTATTTATTTGTTCATATTTAGCATCTTTTACTTTGTTGTTAATACGTTCATCTTCAACTGTCATGATATTTTAAATTTTTGTATGCCTTCAAGTTTTCAACAATATTTTTACTTAGAGACGGAATTTGTTTTCGCAAATTTTAATTTGCCCATAAAGAAAAATCTAGTATTTTCTATTGATCTATTTATGTATAATTAGCTTGAAAAATACTACTTATATTAATATTTGATTTATTATTTTATTTAAATACACATTAAAAGATAAAAATAATTTATGATAAATAAAATTTTTCAATTATATAAATCCAGACCACCGCGCCAAAAAGTTTCCGTTAATTGAAAGACAAGGCCAACGGGCAACGAGGTCAAATGATGAAAATTCACTGCGACCGATGTTATACTTCACCCCAAACTTCGTATGTTTTTCCGTTTCTTTATTTCGTTTGTCTCCATGTCTGCTACTGTCCTATTTCAGTTTTTGTGATCTTTGTTTTTGTTGTTCGCAGGACATGAGAGGAGAGGACAGAAGAGAAAAAGGTTGTCTAAAATACCGATACAGTCTGCTCCTTTTCAGTTCACACTGTCTAGTTCTCTCTCTCTCTCTCTCTCACTCCCACACGAGACATTGCTGAATTCCGATGAATTTTAACACTTTCCTCATCATCTGCTGAAAAAAATCACATTTTCCCACCTACTATCACTCCCCCAATACACTCTTAAGTCCTTTGAATTCGATTTCAATTCCCCATTTCTTTCTATTTGATTTTTTGGTGCCGAGCTTGTTGTTTATTTTTATCTATCCCCGGTGTTATTGGATTACTATCGGATTCTGCCTGGACTTAGCTTTCCTTTGTCTGAGTTTCGGAATTGGGTTTGATTGGAGGGACTGAATTTGGTGAAAAGACAAGCTTTTGGGTGTGTTCACCAATTGGGAAAGTTCGAGATCTGGCGAGTTTTCTTTTGGGATCTCTCTGGTTGTTGGGTTGGTTTTGATTCGAATTATCGGTTTGGATCCGATCGGGGGAGAAACAGCGCCATCACATGGCGCTGTTCAGAAGGTTCTTCTACCGCAAGCCTCCGGATCGGCTTCTTGAGATCTCTGAAAGGGTCTACGGTAACTTTTTTTAACCGTTTCAATCATTACCCATTTTTCCTTTTCTTTTTATTGTCGTGTGTGTGTCCACCTTCTGAGTGCCCTAGCAATGGTGTAATTCTCGAGCTTTCGGCCGTTTCTGTCGTCTTCGTGAAGTAGAGAAAATGCTCAGTTTTGTAATTCCGTGTGCACTTAGGTTCCAATGAGTCCCGCTTTGGGAGTTCCATTGCATTCTAAGATACTGCAGAATGAATTCTGAATATTGTTCAATTGTGGTGTTTTTTCTTCCTTCTCTTCTCTTTTGAATTTTATTTTGGTGCTCTGTTTCTTAAGTAGTTTCCTCATACGAGAGTGTAGTATGTGGCATAACTTTCTTCTCTAGGTGATTAGACAAATGCTGGTGAAGTAGTTTCCTGCTTGTTTATATCGTGTTCTATTGTTCGGATTCATCGGGTGGGAATATAACTGAGGCAGGGACCAGAAAGCACCAGGAATTGGATTGAGCAGATCAAATTCAACTGTACATCTAGCGGATTATTCTTTTAATGTTGCGTATGCATCTACTGTGGTAGAGGCACCTAACAGTAATTGATACTTGGGAGGGAACAAAATTTATAGTAGGCACGAAAATGATGAATAGTTGAAGAGGCTCTGGAAACCAAAGCAACCGTTCGGTAAGGAGCATCAATTTGGGGTCTAAATTTTTGTGGACAATTTGGACCTCTATAGATCTGACAAATGTGGATGGTTTTGCTCTGACATTTTGGGAAACAAATATGCCATTACTTTCTTTTTTTCTTTTTTTTTTTTTTAAAATCAGTTTCAAGACTATGGGTCTTGTTTTATGGCTAGCAAGAGCTGTAATTTATTGCGTAATTTTGCTAAAGCTTATTTTATGGCATGGATTGAATGGTTTCTATATGTTTTAGAACCGTTTCTTTTTACTTTAGCTATTTGTAGCTGCCTTTTCTTCTTAAAGAAAGGCTTTTCTGAACACAAATGTTAAGCAGTATTTGTCCCAGTTTCTTCTATTTTTACGTGAGGGTTTTTTTTTTGGGCTATTTCTATTTATATTATTAATAAAATTCTCGTTTATTGGTAAAAAAAAAAAAAAAAAAAAACACTTTGAGGGTTACTATGCACCATGAGTTTAGTCAGAATTCTTAAGTTTCTTCTTAGCTCCTTATTTGATTTTTGAAGACCATATACCAATTATGAGTGTTGATTGTCTTATTTCTCTTTTCTTCTTTTCTAGTGTTTGATTGTTGCTTCTCCACGGATGTCTTGGAAGAAGATGAGTACAGAGTATACATGGGCGGCATTGTAGCCCAGTTACAGGACCACTTTCCTGATGCTTCTTTCATGGTGTTTAACTTTAGAGAAGGGGAGAAGCGAAGTCAAGTTTCAGATATATTATCTCAATATGACATGACAATTATGGATTACCCTCGACAATATGAGGGGTGTCCTCTTCTGCCATTGGAGATGATCCACCACTTCCTTCGATCAAGTGAAAGTTGGTTGTCATTGGAAGGGCAACAAAATGTGCTGTTGATGCACTGTGAAAGAGGAGGATGGCCTGTGCTTGCATTCATGCTAGCAGGTCTTCTGTTATACCGAAAACAGTACAGTGAGGAGCAGAAGACTCTTGACATGGTCTACAAGCAAGCTCCAAACGAACTTCTTCATCTTTTGTCTCCTTTAAACCCACAGCCTTCTCAGCTGAGATATCTTCAGTATATATCTAGAAGAAATTTAGGTTCTGATTGGCCTCCATCAGATACACCTTTACTTCTGGATTGCCTGATTCTGAGAGTCCTTCCACTATTTGATGGGGGAAAAGGTTGCAGGCCTGTTTTACGTGTTTATGGTCAGGACCCTTCAACACCAGCTAATAGAAGTTCTAAGCTTTTGTTTTCAACTTCAAAGACGAAAAAGAATGTGCGCCACTATCTACAGGTAATTCCTAAGTCACAAATCTGAAACTGGAAATTAGATTTTACCAAATATGTAAGTGGTCTTATGAACTTTAACGGCAGGGAGAGTGTATGCTAGTGAAAATTGATATCCATTGCCGTGTTCAAGGGGATATTGTTCTTGAGTGCATCCATTTGGATGAAGATCTGGTACATGAGGAGATGATCTTCATAGTTATGTTCCACACAGCATTTGTGAGGTCAAACATTCTGATGCTCAACCGCAATGAAATTGATGTTCCGTGGGATGCCAAGGACCAATTCCCAAAGGACTTTAGCGCAGAGGTAAGTTGTTGTGACTTTTCTGTTAGTGTCTTTTCCTAAAGCTGTAGGTGTTGAATACATTCTCATATGTGTATCAGGTACTTTTTTCGGATGCTGATGCTGTTGTGCCTGCTCTTACTACAGTTGTAGCTGGTGAAGGAAATGAGGCAGAAATTGCTTCACCTGAGGAATTTTTTGAGGTGGAAGAGATTTTTAGCAATGTAGTTGATGGGCAGGAAGGGAAGGGGGATTTGGATCCTTACACATTTCAAGACTGTGCATCAGATGATGGAACCCACAAACGGGATGGAAAGTTGGTTTCTAATATTGATGCAGTGAAGGACATTGCTGTTGATGATGTGAAATATAAGATGGATGAGAAGATGGGTTCTGATCATTTGGTGAAGGACATTGGTGTTGATGATGGTGATATCAAGCTAGATTTCATACTAGCTGCTGCTGATATGCAGCCAAGTCTGGAAACCAAGGAAGTGGTGGAAGATTTGTGTGGCAAATTGGACGAGATGGGAGACAAAGGTGATGGAGGAAACAGTTTTACACAGAAGGCTTTAGATTCCAGGGTTCCCCAGAAAAAGTTGACTGCTGATGTCCCCAGACAAAAATCAGAGAAAGTTCCACCAAATGTGCCTAAGAAACAGCCTACACTCAGCACAAAACCAGCTGCAGATTCAGTTGTTGCCAAACAAAAGACTAAACAGCAAGAGTCTCATGCAAAACTGGCAAAGCCAAATGCAGTATCTAGGTGGATCCCTCCTAACAAAGGCTCTTATACTAATTCAATGCATGTATCATATCCACCATCAAGATATAACAGTGCACCAGCTGCTCTTGGTGTTAATGTTCCTTCAAAGGATTCTAATGCAGTTCCCAAATTAAAAGCTTCTTTTGATACCCCCACCACTGTGGTTTCAACTGATGTGACCAATGGTCTGAAAAGTCATAAGGTAGATCCTGTGAAGCCTTCAGGTTCTACCCAAGAGGCAGTTGCTTCATGCCCACCATCATTGGTACCATCAATTAAAGATTCATATTCATCCTCACAAACTCAAGCACAACATATTAGCCTGCAGCAATTAGTTCCCCCTCCTCCCCCGCCACCTCCACCACCACAACGTTGTAACACCCCTTCGTTTTCAACCTTTCCATCCATGTATCCTTCATCGCCTTTCCAACCTTTGCAGGTGGGTGTCACACCTCCACCCCCACCCCCACCCCTACCTCCTAAAAGGCAGAATAGTGCTACCATGTTTCTTTCACCAACTCCTCCTCCGCATCCACCTCCCCCTCCCCCTCCCCCTTTTCTGAGCACATTTACTGCACCAAACCTTGGAGTTGGAGTGCACACTCCTCCTCCTCCTCCACCTCCACCTCCACCACCCATACCTCCATTATATGGAGCTCCACCAAACCTGCCTCCACCATTTGGATCCCCACCACAACCATTACTTGTGGCAAGAGCCCCACCTCCCCCACCTCCTCCACCACCACCTCCAGTTCATGGAGCCCCACCTGCTCCACCACCACCTCCAATTCGTGGAGCACCAAATTTGTCCCCTTCAATAGTTGGAGCGCCACCTCCACCTCCACCTCCATCTCCTTTAATGCATGGAGCACCACCACCACCACCACCACCACCTCCAATCCATGGAGCACCACCTCCTTCGCCACCTCCTATAGGTCAAAGCCCATCTCCCACATCATGTGGTGCACCACTCCCTCCACCTCCTCCTGGAGTTCGTGTGCCTAGCCCTCCGGCTCCACCTAGGCCTCTAGGTGTACCTCCTCCACCTCCGCCATTAGGTGCCAAAGGGCCAAATGCTGTAGCTGATGCAAGAGGCCTGTCTTTAGGGAGAGGGCGTGGGCTTTCACGTCCTTCAGGGATGGGGGCGACTACTACAGCTCCTCGAAGATCCTCATTGAAGCCTTTGCATTGGAGCAAGGTAACCAGGGCTTTGCAAGGAAGTTTATGGGAAGAATTGCAAAGATATGGAGACTCTCAAATGTATTCTAACTCTTCTTGCTGATCAAATCTTTTACTTAAGATCACTTGCTGATGTGTTTTTCCCCCATGAATAGTGGTGCTTCAGTTCCAACAGATCATATGTTTTCCTTCTTTTATATGTAAAATTTAGTGTTCTTACTTTCATAGTTGTTGAATTTTTTGTTCTTTTATCTTAGTGCGCCAGGATTTGATGTGTCAGAGTTAGAGAGCCTTTTCTCTGCAACAGTTCCAAAACCTGCTGATGCAGGAGGTAAAGCTGGGGCCCGACGCAAATCTGTTGGATCCAAAACTGACAAAGTCCACCTGGTAATCTCATATTTCTATGGTGTCCTAGAAATCCTTTGTTTTTTCCCTTTGATAGTGTCCTTGAAGTTCAGTTGTTTGAGAGTGCTGATTCTACTGTTCATATTCCCATAATCTTAGATTGAATTAAAAATTCTCCTCTACTGTGATTTGTGAGGGATTCTTTGATTTGAGCCAATTTTCAATTTTCAATCACTTGAATAATTTTTTTAATTGGCACCGGGTGTCCGAGAACAAAATCCTGACTAATACTGAGGGACCATAAGTTCTCAACAAGGAGTTTCCCGCAAGTGCACCTTGGGTAATTCAAGGGGAAATCCCCCTAATTCGATGGCCCTTAGAAATTGTTTGCACCCAAGAGGATTTGAACCTTAGACCTGGAGGGAGCATACCACCAAGACCAAGGCTCTCACCGCTTGAGCCAAGCCCTAGGGTTTATCACTTGATTAATGGCATCAATAAGAGCTAAATTTGTGAGGAGATAGTGATATCAGTCTAGTATTTGGCACAAGAAATTTAAGGAATATCATTTCTTGATAGCTTTCAGATTGTTAGAACAGAGCTAGCACTCCATTCCTCTTGGTTAAAATTTTGATCCTTTATGTTGGTAAAGCTAATTTATGTTACCATTTGTTCCAAAGACCATCAGATTTAATCTTTATCTAATTTTTAATAGATTCTAGTCATAAATTCTTCTCCAGAAGTTTGTTTGCATGTATAAATTGGCATTCATGCACATATGACTGAGAAAGATGCATGCCATAGCGTCTTTCTATGTGCAAAAATTTAATATTTGTCATCTTTTCTGCTAAAGAAAAGGAAAACATAAAGGTGTATGTAGGGTGTGTATATTTCACTTAATATGTTCAGAAAAAAAGAGAGGTGTACAGTTGATGGTGGAAATAACTATATAATGATTCAAAGATATCTGTAACCCATTTTCTTACTGTGCTTATGGTAGATTTTATTTGGTTGAAATGCAGTGGGTTTATATTGGTGATACTTGTTGACTGTCGATGATTAAAGCTGAATTTAAACCCCGGCACTTCTGCAATATGATATTCTGATATTATTTCTCTTTAAACTTGTTTGATGGATTGTAGATTGACCTGAGGAGAGCCAACAACACTGAAATTATGCTTACAAAAGTTAAGATGCCGCTTTCTGATATGATGGTGAGCTATATGGTCCTCACTTTCATATGAGTTTGAGTACTTTCATAATTTGCGGACAAAGCAACAGTTCTCTCTAAAATGGATACATGGAGTTAATGCAGTGCATTCTTGTTTTTCTGTTGGATTTCATGTCCTGGTAGAATACTCCTTTTATTTTATTTTATTTCGTAATATCGAAACATAATTATTCTTTCATTAGTACTAAAGGCAAAAAAGGCTGTTGTTCTTAGCTGCAAGGGTTGTTCTAAGCCTGAAGTTTGTGCAATCATTTTAATGCAAAATGTGGACTGGACCATGAAAGAACACAATAAAGCTTTGATTGATAGTTACACACCAACTTGTGGCCTTCGAGAAAACATATAGGGTGGCTTTTATTTGACCCTTGCATATCTTACCAATCTAAATTTGAACCTAATGATTCCAGCAAAACTTTTTCTTTTTTTTGATCGGTAAATTGATTCCAGCAAAACTTTACATTGCTGATATATCTTAGCTCGATAAAAGTGAGTCTTGGGAAAAAACTAGACAGGTCTTCATCACATGGGTTTTAAGCTTTGGTCACTCGATATATGGGATCCTGCAAATGGTTAAAAGAATAATGCAAGGTGTTTTGGGGAACAATTAGGTATTTAGTGAAACTGGCACTAAATTTTATGAGCCTGGAAATATATGGTTATGCACGAATCGTAAAATTAAAATTTTTAGAAAAAAAATAGGTCCGAACATGTTAAACCAAGCATAACTTGTATTAACATTTGGTTACCTGACTTTGACTTCAAAGTTCAAACTATCAAAGCAAGAATTGGTTCAAGACAAATGTGGACTCTGTATAGGGGCTGCCCTTAGTTATTTCAGAGAAAAAATTGTTGTATGCCAACTGCCAGAGGTTTGGTGCTTGAAGATAGAAGCGTGATAACTTTTGGTTGGAGAATGTATCGAATACTGCTAGGAGGCAGTATGTGATCTCTTCAAGTTAAGGTGCCTAGTTGATCTCACTGAAGTTTTGATTTGTGTTTATAGGAAACTGACTGTCCTAGAAAAATTCATTTTAAAACTATGGCAAGTGAACATGCATCAAGACCTTTTAAGCTTTGTTCTTAGAAAGTTGCTCTTGAGAACACATTCTGCAGCATGAAAAGAACATTGCTGCAATTTAATGGTTATACTCTTGATTTGGAAGAAAAAACAGAAACTGAGAAAACTATTGTAATGGTTGCCAAAAAATTATATTTGGGAATGGCCTACTGGTTGTGTGCACAATCATGCATGTGCTCACATGTATTTGTTACTTTCATTTTTTTTATTGTATATTTTGGGCTATGTTATAGAATAATGTTAGTACAAAACTAAATGGACTTTGATGATTTCAATGGCCCAAAGGCTTGGTGTTTTACTCTTATGTCCACCTTAATATTATATTGAATACTTGTCGGTGAACTTTCAATTTCTTGGTGCCAGCTGATCAACATGAGAACAAAATTGAGGATGCTAGTAAAATTCATCTTACCCTTTGTTTTTAATCCTGAATCAGTTTGGAATGTGGTAATTGTGAGGATGGAGTCTATCTAAGAGAAGGGTGTATGAAGTTTCATTCTATATTGCATTAGTACACCAGGATAGCAGTACCTCTGTGTGGAGGAGCAAGGCTCCCTTGAGGCAAGCTTCTTTCTTTGGATGGCTGCATTCAACAAGATCTGTACTTGGAATAATCTATGGAAGAGTCGTATTATAGTTGTAGAATGGTGTTGCATGTGCTAGCGGAATGGAAAGTCTGTTGATCATCTTTTACTTCACTATTAGGTTGCTAGCACATTATGGCAAGTTCGGTTTAGCCTTTATAAGTTAAGTTGGGTAATGCCTAGGCAGTCCTCGAACTTCCATTTCAATCTGTCTTTCTCAGCATCCTAGGGAGGAGTGGTTTGGTAGGCACCAAAATGCAACCTTAAGGAAAATGATCCTGATTTATGTATCATGGAGCATATGGAGGGAGATAAATGAATGAAGCTTTGAGGACTCATGAGGACCACTGAAGAGCTCATGACTTTCTTTTTCAGTGCACTTTATCAATGAATGACAGCCAATATATGTCTCTCTAGCATTAGTTTTCAGGACTAGCTCTCTTCTCTGTCTAACTACATGTTTCCAATGATATTATTCCTTGTGTACTTTGACTATGTCTTCTTATCTTTTTTTCATGATTAATAGAACTTATTTTACCTATGAAAAATAATATATTTTTGTTATTCTTAATTTTCCATTTCTGGTTTCTATTATTATTCTTTATAAAGTTATTATTAGTATTATTTTGAATATCCCTTCTCATTGAAGAATTTAAGGATGGTAGGATGTTTTGGGGTTAAATTGAAAGTTTGAGGAAAGATTCTACCATGGGGTAACCGGGCTTTTGTTTCTTTTTCACTTAGGTAAACCTTGCCGAGCTAAATAAGTTTAATGCTGTTCTGTAGTTTTTTTTTTTTTTCTTTCTCTTGGTGCTTTTAAGCTTGCTACTGCATTCCTGCAACTGAGTAGGTTTCTCATGCGTTATAAACCATTATGGGTAGATGAGAAGTGAGACTCTGAGGTGGTAATGGCTCCTCTGTGTTCTTATCCTTTAAGTGTCATAGGGGTGCAACTAATTAGGTATAAATTTAATTGAAGCTCTGATTTGATTGGTTTTTATGGTTGAAATGGGCTGGTAATGTTTTCTTTTTCTTTTTCCTGAACAATCTATTATATGCATATTGTCAGGCTGCAGTTCTTGCAATGGATGAATCAGTATTAGATGTTGACCAGGTGGAGAATCTCATAAAATTTTGTCCCACCAAAGAGGAGATGGAACTTCTAAAGGTGATGGTTTCAAATAAATTATGATTCCTTTTTAATATCTTGTCAGCAATTTGTCGATGAATTTTTATATTGAAGAGTCTTTGTGTTATGTTCATCTGCTTGTGAGTATTTTGTTTGGCACTGTTTTTTTTGTACTTCTATTTGTTCAATTTTGATATGTTTTATTGTTCATCTAGGGCTACACTGGTGACAAGGAGAACCTGGGAAAGTGCGAACAGGTCTGCCAAAGTTTCTTTTTTGACCACTTCATGTTTTTTTATATGTTCCCTGATCACAATCTTGAGCATGTGAATTTATTCTACTTGATAAATGATATAATTTGTTGATTTATGCATTATTGTGTACCTGGTGTTTTATTCATGTAGCTTTCTGAATTTTGATCTGGTCATGTCTTCCTTAATCTTAAAGTTGTTTACATAACTCTCTCTCTCTCTCTCTCTCTCTTCTCTCTCTATTAGAACAAGTTAACGGTGAACATTTAATTTATCTCACCGAATCAGTGAGAAATTTATCTGGATACTATGCAGTCTTTTTGCCTTTCTGTTTTAGTGGGTTCTCTTTCTCTCACTTGATGTAAAATCTTGTTGTAGTAATTAACAAGAATGACTAGCTGTCTATGTCAATTATTCAGTTTACTGATCTGTTTAAGTGAGAAATTGTTTGAATAGCCAGGAGGAAAGAAAGGGCGGTGGATGATATATCTTTTCTTTTTTCTCTTTTTTCACTTGATATAAAACCTCACTTTTCCTTTTTGGTAGCAAGAAAAAAATCCCCGTCATCCTCATATTTTATTATTCTTGCATGCTCCATACCAAAATAGACGAGATGCTCATCTTTTTGGCTTGTCCTAAAATACATAACAGTTTCCAAAAATTAAAGCATTTGTTACTTAAGTTCTCATATCATGCTTAAATTTGGATCCACCGTTTTTTTTTTCCCAGAATAATTGAATCCACATTGTGTGCGAGTTGTAGACATCTAATATATTTTGGGAGAGAGGAAATAAAACTTTTTAAAATGCCTTCTGATTTTGTTTGTTTGTTTGATTGTTTTTTTATATGGCGTTCATTGAAATTCTGGAGCGTCACTTGTTTATGGCTTTTTTTGGTTGAACATGGTTTAACATATATGTACAGCTTTGTTATTTTACATGTGTGTGTATATATGTATTTCAGTACTTTTTGGAGCTGATGAAAGTGCCTCGGGTTGAGTCTAAATTACGAGTATTCTCTTTCAAGATTCAGTTCAGCTCTCAGGTTTGGTGGTAACTGCCATGCTTGATTTTGGTAAATTTTTAAATCTCATGAATAAGTCTTTTTTGGCATAGTCATCTCCTTGTTGAACCCCTTTTCAGATCTCAGAATTTAAAAAGAGTTTGAACACTGTAAATTCTGCATGCGAAGAGGTATGTCACTAGTGGTTGCAAGTCTTTCCAGTTTCTGTGCTTCTCTTTTCAGCTTAGATAGTCTTTTGTTGGTTAATTAGGTGAGGAAATCAGTCAAACTGAAGGAAGTTATGAAGATTATTCTTTTTATAGGGAATACGTTGAACCAAGGAACTGCAAGGGGTAAGGAGTTTAATTATTGCCTAATTCTTAGTCATTTATTAGTTCAAGAAATATTGGAAGGTTACGTTCTATCTTGACAAAGGAGGCTTATATGTCATTCTGTCATGAATAATTTGCAAAGACTTTTAAAGACATGTTTTTGAATGCCCGCGGACTATTACTATTCTAATGCTCTCTGGCATTGGCATGGCTGATTTTAATGCAGACGAATGACTAACAATAGCTATTTATTACCTATATTATTTATAAAGCATCCTCTTTGTATTCTATTGAACCACCTCATCCATTTTTATTTTATTTTTTTCATTTTATTTTTTCGACCCATCCCAACCCTTCACATGCTAAAAAGACCTTTCATTGTATTGCCTTTATTACCATAATAAATCCACCCGATTTATTGACATTAAGATTAAAAGAGGTTTGAGGACAAAAGGTTTCCTGCCTTTTATGATTACTAATTCAGTCGAGAGGAAAAAATGACTTCTCATTTATAGTGGTTAGTGATTTCTCATTACTTGTCGCTTTGGCTTTCCTACCACTTAAATCTTCTATTATTTGATTATCACTTTTCCAATAAAGAAAAAAGGCTTCATCTTATTGTAGCTATTGACTATTCGTTATTTACCCTGTTAGCTTCCTCACCTTTTAACTATGTTACTTTAATTATTCCTATGCATCGCACTGGTTGACGACTAGTGGTTGTAATTTGGAGAGCATCAAGAGTTTTATGTGGGCTTAAACCATCATGAAGTGTTCCTTTGATTCCCTAATTATATCTGTTGGATGCTATTATTTCTGTCTTCCATTTGATGACTTATTGACTGGATTTTAGTTGACTTATGTTACTGATATAAGAGTCAAAGTACTGGCTTTAGAAAGAAGAGTGAGGATTAGTTGAAAATTCTTACGACCGTTTGTTTGTTCCCCTTCTGCAATTTACACATTGTGAGCTATTTGTGAAGAGAAAAACCTTCTTGGAATTTACTGCCACCTACTAATTGTGGAATGAGCTTTTGTATGGCAGTCTTTGTGCAACTTCCATTCTCAGAGGCACATTCTTTGTTGTACTGAATGACTGAACAGTTATGAAATTGAAGTTGAAAAGGAAAAGGAAGAAGCTAAACTTGTCTATGGATTATAGTTCCCTTCTTTTCTTAAATTATTGTTGCACACCTCTCCATAACTTAGACCATATTCTTTAGATCCTCTGCTTTTTAATTGATGTCATATCTTATAAACCTTCAAGATTAGGGGATTTTTCAGACATTCATCTTAATTCTGTATGATCCCAAAACATACAGGCTCTGCAATTGGATTCAAGTTGGACAGTCTTCTAAAGCTCACTGATACACGTGCTTCTAACAATAAGATGACACTCATGCATTATATTTGCAGGGTATGGTTCCTGTATTTTTCTGTCAATTATGCATATCAGTATATCTTCATTGGCTCAGAGAGGAGGCGCTGTTCTGAATTTCAGGGTTGCATCAGGGGTCAGGTTGGGCTGGTCCAGTGCATGTCTTAGCCGAGTTAACCTAATTGATTTTGTGGAACATCAGTCTAGATTTGTAGCAAGGGCTAATGAACTCCCCTAAAACGAATTGAGTATTCAATTCAGTTAGATCAGTATGAAAAGTTCATGCATCGTGCTTAGGCTGATGCTTTTTTGTCTATAATGTGTTGTTTCTCTCTGTTGCACTTTAAAAAATTCCATTTCCAAGAGGTCAAATCCCAAGAAGCCCATAGAAGGTATTGTAAAATTACTTCTAAAAAAAGGTTACTGCAGCTTTAACTCTCAGGAAGGATACATGCCATAGAATGTTTTAGTACTTTGTTGTCAACAGTAGAGCAAAAAGCCTAGGAAGTTTTGGTTAGTTTGTTCTAGTGCTCTACTGGTCTTGGCGCAACCTATTCTGCTGGTCAGATGTGTTTTTCTCACCAAGTTTTTCTGCACATAATTTCACTGCTGGATTGGCGATTTGTCTTTTATACTTTATCTCAAATTTGGTTTTCTTGTTGCTCAGCTTTTGGCGAATAATTCACCAGAACTTCTTGATTTTCACCTGGACTTCGTTAGCCTTGAAGGTGCATCTAAGGTAACCATCTCTTTTTTGATGGTATGACTATTGTCTTTAGATGATGCTTATATGGTTTTCTTTCTTCCTTGAAGATACAATTGAAGTCTTTAGCAGAAGAAATGCAAGCTATAATCAAGGGACTAGAAAAGGTTAGGCAGGAGCTGACTGCATCCGAAAATGATGGTCCTGTATCTGAAGTTTTCCATAAGGTGTGTAGTTTTTTTTTGTAATATTACGTATTGTTAAATAATCATCAAAAGTGCTTCTTGATACATTAATTTTGATTAACATTTAGTTTTCTATTGATGTTCAGTTTTTCAGTTGTTTGCGTCCATTGGCTCGACATTTCTTTTTGTTTCTTTTTTTTTTCTAAGTTCAGCTACCTGCTTGACTCATTTTCTCTTAATATTATTTACTTGTCTAAAAAAAGATCGGGAATCAATGAATTGTCAATTATTCAAATCAATATATATAATGACACAAATAAAGAACACTTTTTCCCTCAATTAATAAATAGAAAAAAACATGAGCAGGAAAAAGAAGAACATTTCAAGTTATAACTTCTAAACCTCTTCCTTATGGTCACTGATAAAAAAACCAAAACCAAAACCTTTTCATTATGGTCCACTTCCAAAGTGTGGAGTTCGTATACAGGAAATTTATTCATGGCATAAAGTTGGGCAATTAAGAGAAATTGTGAACGGATACTTCAGTTGTCATGGCAGACATGAAGGAGTTTATGTAGAGCTTTTGAGTTACTATTAGATTTGTTGTACAGCTATTAATCTGGACGAATTGGCATCCTATGTGGTTTTATATTGATTTTGCTATTTTAGGAGGATTAGTGAATATCTGTGCTAGTTGACTAGAGTCTATATCTATGTCCCCATTGCATTTTGTGCATTAAGAATTTAGGGAATTACTATTTGGAGAAATTTATGAAGAGAAGAATTACTTGTTGTCGGTGATGGTACATTGACAGTCAGGTAGCACGTTTAATTTGTAGTTGAATAATGAGTAAGTAATTGTTACATGCCTCAGAAGCCTCAAAGGCAAAATTATGACGTTCTAGAGATTTTCATTTTTCTTGAATATTTATTTTGCATGATGCTTGGACTTAACCCAATTTACATCTCCTGTTGGGGATGCAGTACCATGTGGTTAAGAATTGAATCTGTTCTCATTACAAGTTCTCTTCAAAGTTTTACACATTATATGTACAATTTGTTCTCTTCAAAGTTTTACACATTATATGTACAATTTGTACTTGGAGCCCCACTTGAACATATGTAGACTTTCAATTCTGTGTTCACTATCACAGGTCTAATTACTAATTAGGTCACCTAAGGTGTTACATTAATTGTAATATAAGTTGTTATGCTTGGATTTCCCAAGTACACTTCGGATATGTTTTAATTGATATATTTACTATTCATACATGTCGTACTTTTCCTTAAGAAAGACTTGAGACCTGCTGGCTGCTCAATAATGGGTTGTGAACCTATCATGGGTCCCAAAGTTGTCCAATCATGAAGGGCATCCTTCTCCAAGATTGCGGCTTTTCCTTCATGTTTTCTGTGCTTTTGTTTTTATTTTTTCTGCTAGGGGTTGTGTCTGCATTTCTGCCGACTTTTCAGAGGCACTGCATGCTATTCTGTTATTGTGTTTGTATTGAAGGTGTCTGCACTTCTGCTAGGGACGGATATTCTTCTTTTCCAAGGATTTTCTGTCTGCTGCATCTGTTTACAAATAAAAACGTCTCTTAGGTTAATATAGATAGTTATAATTGAATGAATCTGGACTTTGATGCGCAATGAAGATTTGGATATAAATTTTGTTATATGATTTGGGGGTATTGGTCTCTATTATGAACTGTTTGGCCCTAAAGTTATTGCCCTTCAGAATGTCCTTCCAAATCATTGCATTCTGTCCAGGAAAAATATTATCTATTGATTTTCTAGTTGCCTTGGTATCTTCACATCTTTTTGTTTTTGGCTGGATCTCCATGTGTTTCTGTTTTTTCCTGATTGTTTTTGCTATTTTACTATAGACATTGAAAGAATTCGTTGGCATTGCTGAGACAGAGGTGACATCTGTTACAAATCTCTACTCTGTGGTGGTATGTCGATGATATCTACAACTTTTATGTTACATTATCTAATGAAGTGAAGATCATGCCCTTAATCTTTCTTTGGCGGACAGGGTAGAAATGCAGATGCACTTGCACTTTATTTCGGTGAGGATCCTGCTCGTTGCCCATTCGAGCAAGGTAAGTCCTACTTTTTAATAAAGCAATAATAAGTTGTAGGCCTTTTTTTCACAGGATCAAAAAGTCCTCTTTAAGATCTTTCTTGGTTTTATTAAATAGAGAAAGTGGTCTAATCCATGTTTATCCTTTATGGACTTGATATATGATTTTTGGCTAGATGTTGTTTTCATTTTTGGCTGGATATAGTTCGGATGCTATTTTCAGCGGAATTGAATGATTGCACGTCTTGGATATACCTTGGGAATTAACTTCTTTTCTTTGGTTTTTTGTTAGTAAAAGTTCAGTTTCTTACGTGTAGAGGTGCCTAACCTAATACACAAGATGCCTTCAAGAGAGAACTTCTTGAATGATTAGAAGAACAAAAATCCATAAAATTCTGATATAGCAGAAAAATAATATATCCCCAAAGCATCTTGCATTCATCTCTCTTCATATGCTCTAGCTTAAGAAAAATGGGATCGCCCCCCAAGCGACTAAAATTGTGACCTCCCAATTGACCCTTTTTTTTTTTTTTGATGAGTGTCCCAATTGACCCTTTCAAACAATCTATAAAGTCTATCACCCTCAGGAAGGCCCCACTCTATTCTGAAAAGGCTTAAAACCACATTCCACAACGCACTTGCCACTACACAATAGAGAATAAGTGATCAATAGATTCCCCCCTTCTTTTGCACATGCAGCACCATTTTGCCACTATGACATTTCTCTTACTTAGATTATCGGAAGTCAAAATCTCCTGAAGAGCAGCCTTCCACAGAAAAACTTTTTAAAAAAATTTGATAGGTAATGAAGAAGTTTTATTCATAAGAAGAGAAGGCATAGCCCAAGTACACAGGAAGTATATATGATAAGTACCTAACTAAGGTTTACAACCGTAAGAAGAAAATCATGGACATGTAGTCGATTAAAATCAATGACCCCCGCCCATAAGAACAATGTTTTAAAGAAAGAACTATAAGCTCATCCATTGTCCTCTCGTGATCCTCAAAGTTTCTATCATTTCTCTCGAGCCATACGCACCAACACATACATATAGGAATCATTTTCCAGATTGCTGCCACTTGTGGATTACCTTAGAGGCCTCTCCAGCTTGCTAGAAAATCCACTAGCCTATGAGGCATGACCCATGATAATCAAACTCCTGCAAAAAAATCATCCCACAAGGTCCTAGCCGCTTCACAATGTAAAAGCATGTGATCTACTGATTCCCTATTCTTCTTACACACGCAACTCCAGACCAAGACGATTACTTGATCTTTCGCCAGATTGTCTGTAGTAAGAATCTTGCCCAAGGAGGCTGTCCAAACAAAAAAAAAAAAAAAGCTGCTTTTAGAGGAGCTTTCATCTTCCATATATTCCTCCACGGAAAAGTGGTCATACGCTGTGAAAAGCAGCATCTAAAGTTGGGGCCACTTCCTCTAGAATCTGAATTTTGTAAAATTTCCATTGGTGACAAGTGAAAGGTGGAGGAAAGTCTTTGAAGACAAGTAAACGATTTAGTAACTAGGATTTAACTTAGTACACGGGACTAAATAGATTGCTCAACATAAACTCAAAGATTAGTCATAATGGAAAATTAAGGAAGAAGAAATGGAAAACGGACAAGGAGTGGGGATGGAATCAAATTTTATCCTCCCATTATTCTATATTAGTCTGTTTTTGTACAAACATATGTAGATTTTTCTTTTTGTTTTATCATTGTCTTTTCCTTCCTTTTTAAAGGGGGACTGGGGAGGATTCTAAGAAAGTTTGGAGCTTTCTAGTACAGATATACAAGATATGTAAAGACATGCAGAAGTACATTGTGTTGACGTAACACCTGGTGCAAAATACCTAAATAATGGAAAGTCGATTGAGTGGTGTAAAAATTATGGTATAAATTCATCCCGATCCATCATTCAGGATTGTCAAATTTATTGCGGCCCCTCATTATTTGTTATTTCTTTGTGAGACACTGAGAATGCATTAAACTGAATGCTACATTTATAAATGCAGTGACAGCAACTCTTCTAAACTTTGTAAGGTTGTTTCGGAAAGCACATGAAGAGAATTGCAAACAGGCTGAACTGGAGAAAAAGAAAGCCGAGAAGGATGCCGAAATGGAAAAGGCAAAGGGCATTAACCTTATGAAGAAGATGGCGAGATAGGTGAAGATTAACTTACATACCCCTGCATAGGAAATTGTGTTCCTGCGAACTGCCGAGCTCTGCCTCAGTGTTGGTGACTAAATGATGGCCAAGGACACAGCTTGTTTGGATGGTCAGAATCCTGGCTTGCTTCAGTATTGGTTCAACAGTAAGCCTTGCTTTACAGGATGCAGTAGAGCTATGTGGGCCAGAATTTTGACTGTGCAGAAGTCTTATTGCTTTAATGGGATAATCTTCCATAAGATGATCGTGGTCCACTAATAAACATAAAAAAAAGATGATCATGATCCACTGAACAATACATTAGATATTTTGCTGCTTGACCAAATTTTGACAAACATTGGGGCTGCCATCATTGACTGAGAAGCATGGTACTCCATGAAGCACGAATGCTATGGAGGTGAAGGATCCGGCTCCTCGAGCACCATTTTGAAAGCGAATTCCTTAATCTCGGGTCAGAGTTTCATTACTGAATTGGTTTCCATTTGAACCATTAATTTGGCATTTTTTTTTTTCGCCAGAGCGGATGCCGTTGGGATTGTAGCACACGGTCCAACCATACCATGAAAACCTTGTACAAAGCTCAACCCTTACTTTAGAGGTCATTCTTTTTCCTGTAACATAATAGTCAGTTATTTTTCTTTTCCTTCTAGTTGAGATTTTGATAGGAGCCCGTCCCGAAAGATGTATAGGTTTCAGGTTCAGAAAGAGATGTTAGAAGACGGGCTTTCTCTTAGTACAATTGTAACATATCAAAATATAGGCTGCGAGTAGAAGCTGCTTCTTCCTTTTATTTGATTCTTTATCAAAATCCCTATTCATGAAATGTCAAAGGTTATTACTTCCTCTGCAAGTAGGCTTGTAAATCGAAAGACTACTCGAAAGCCAAACAGGGATAAATTGGTGGCTGTCAGGCGCGGCACACAAAGGGCACTGGGAATTGAATGCTTCATTTTCTAACATGAACTTGCCAACATTCAACCAAACAGGGAGAATATTGTATCTTCTACAAATGTAGCTTCAGTCTATCCAGAAATGGTATGAATACTATTATCCATTTTAAGTAAAATGAAGAAAACTCTATTCTCTTCGGTTTTCCTCTTCCAAGGACTTATCCTGGAAGCTCGAATGGAAGTTACATTAATGAGGGTGAATAAAAAAGTATTTGTGGAGAACTTCGTTCAACATCCTTGAAAGTAGATCATGTTTATTAACCTTATCAAACACGAGTTAGAAGATAACGATCACAATCAATTGTTTTGGACACGAGGATAAAGATCAAATCTTCATTCAAATCAGTCTTTGCACTTGGAGATGATAATCCTCCATAAACACATACAGAGATCACAAAACTCCATCAAGATAAATTTCAATGTGGCTGTGTGATGATGACCAGAATATCATTCTTGCCTAGACACATGAAAGCCTGCCAGACAATCTAAGTGCAGGGGAAGCGTCGGCATAAATAATCTTGTCTTAGAAGGCAACTCGCTTGATGTCATCACAGCCATCCACTGAGCCTTACTAGGTACAAGCAGTTTGGAGCACCAAACTGCATTGTCAGGACCCTATCAAAAACTGACATAGGACAAGATCCTAAGCATGCATGGACAACAAAGATCGAGCCACTTCCGTGGTCAAGGCCAGCCAAGGGCCAATACATGTTAAAAGGCCACATTGGCCATCTAAGACCATGCTATTTTATTATCTTTATTTATTTTATTTAATTATATTTCAAGGGACCTATTGGGGATTTCCACTTTGTAATTTCTATAAATAGGACCCTTAGCACCTTAGTTTACATCTTTTGACAATTTGGTAAATCCCTAAGTGGGTGGATTATTGTTCTTGAGATCAATTTTTGGTGCTTAGCACTTGGGCTACTTGGGTGAAATTCATGAATCCCTAGTAGAGGATCATTATCTTGAAATTCGTGAATAGATGTGATTCAATCTATCTTATTTCATCATCGTACAATTCGTGAATCGATGGTGAATTATCTATCAATCTTATGAGTATTGCTTTTATTCCATTCAATTTGTCAATCTCTTGTTTATGTTTTCCATTCTATATTCAAAATCTAAAAATACATTCTTCTTATATTTTTCATCTCGTTCATCTATTCTTACTTGCATATCAAAGATATCCTAAGCCTTACTCTTAGTATTCTTTGATTTCTCAAAATATCCATATAAACTATAAAGAGAGTCTTCATATTCTTTTATTGAGTCCATTCATCCTTTGTTCATACATTGTCTTGTATCCTTCCATCTCACAAACACAATCCATTCACCCATTTGATCTCTCCCACTCACATATTTCAGCCAACATATTGTTTGCCTTACTTTCCATATTCATCAATTCCATAATACCTAGCCTCCATCATCTACACAAATCCTAGTCGAAATCCACTAAGCCTCCATCTTCCCATAATTATCTCTTACCAAACTAGCCTCCATCCATCCAACAAAGTCCTAGTCGAAACCCTTGTCTTCCATAAACCCTAGCCATCCCTCAAGAGTCCCACTTGGCAACTTCCTTAATTTTAGGAAAGTTGACTCATCCTAATCAATCCCACAAATCTTACCAATCCCAAAATCATCTCCTACGACTTAGGAACTCATCTTCCATCTTCCAATTACTCCAAATTCGAAATACATTCCTAGCCTTAGTCAAACTTCCAATTCCCAACAACTCCCATGCATCTTACCATTTAGAATCAACCCTAACCACTTTACCCATCATCCCAATCCTATCTTCCACATCCATATCCCTTGATTTAAGGAATTGTCATCCCATTGTCAATCACTTAAATCTCTCAATCTCTACAATATCTCAAACCAACCAAGATTTACCACAATAGCCAAAACCCAATCTCAATCCTCTTCTATCTTCTAAATCCAATCCCTACAATCACTCAACTTCCCTAGAATTACTTCATCCCTAAAATCACTCAATTATCTAGAATCTCTCAAGTCAACCAAAGACTTCCAACCTCTTACCATATCCAAATCACATCTTCCATGTCCAATTCCACAAATCTCTCATTCCCTATAATCACTTAAGTCAATAAAAAACTATCATTATCTTGCCATATCCAAATCTCATCTTACCTTAACCAATCCCTAAACTCAAGGAACAACCCTAGACTCATTCAAACACCATCTATCTTCATCTTCTTACCTTAACCGCATTCAAATCTTTCCCAAAGAGATTCCATCAATCTAGGAGTCCTAGCCTCATTTATCTACATTCATTCCAAACCCTAGCAACTCATCATACACTCAAACCCTAATCCAACTCTTCCAATCTCGAAATTCCCCTTAGCCATCATCCAAACCCTAGCCTATCTTCACCATACCAACTCTAAACATCACCCAAGTGGCCCTAACATCAAGAGCAACTCTCAAGCCATTCCCCATTGCCTCAAACATGCCTAATCATCACTTAGATCATCCGAACTCACAATTATCATCATTTCCATCACTAAACAACATACCTTCATCAACTTAGGGACTCATCATTGCCATAATACGTGCAAAGGCCAAGCAAGAAGACTAGTCACTTCGGTCATCATGAGGCAAACCAAGGCGAGGACGACATAGTGTTTAGGAACTAGACCGAGGTCCTTAACAAACCAACACTGACATGGCTTTTTTTTATTGAAAAGAAAAATAAAAGAACAAAAATTTTGAGAGAAGAAGAAGGTCTTGTCTCACGAAAATCATTTCTATCTTCAATTTGCACTGTTTTATTAAACGAATACCTTACATGTCTGCATCAGTGCGCAGTTTGGTGCGCAAACTCGCTTGCAAGAAGACTTTTCGCAACCCATAACCCACATATGACATCATACTAGAGACTTTCTCCCAAGATTCATAGAAGTGTCAATTCCACACAATCTCGCAAAATGGGCTGCCTCCAACTTCATGTGTGGAAGCATTCCCATTTCCCATACCCTATCCCACCCTCCATTTTTCAACCCCAAAAGTATTTTCAAATTGACTTGAATATAGGCTATTTCTCTCTTGTACTCAATATTACTCAAAAAATCCCAAAGCTCTGGAACCTTGGCAGGTCAACTCAATCATATGCTACTTCATATCCTTCTTTTCTTCTATTTCATTTAATGGAACAGCTCGAAGGACAGAATTGAATTATCTGTAAAAACACCCATTACTCCCCATAAAAGGCCTAATAGGAGGAGTGAGGGAATTCCTTATAAAGCCTAGGATGAGTTTGTTCCTAAGCCATGTGGGACTTCCCAATACGCCCCCTCACGTGTGGGCCGGTATTTCCGGTACCATCATTGTGGGTAGGTCGTAGGAGCCCATCATTGGTCATAGGTTAGCCTGCTCTGATACCATGTAAAAACACCTATTTCTCCCCATAAAAGGCCTTTTATGATGAGTGAGGTAATTCTTTATAAAGCTCAGGATGAGTTTGTTCCTAAACCATGTGGGACTTCCCAATATTATCAACCTTCTTAGAGATAAAAGTGGCTTTACATGGAGACGACTCCTCAAATAGTGGCATTGAGTAATATGTAATGACTCAAGAAAAACTCAAGTCATATCAAGATCTATACTCTAAAAGTTAGTTAATATTACAATTGGAGTTCTTAGGAATTATTATAAAGAGAAAATATTTCTTTTTCACATGCACTATGGGATTTCATTCAGTGATAGGGTTACTACCTATTTACTACTTATAGTTCATTAGAAGTTTTTTTTATTTTTTTATCATTTTATTTTAAGTATGTTTTTAACATCTTTAATCATTAAGAAAAAAAATTAAAAATATATATAATTTTACTAATAGTCACTTTCTTAATCATTAAATAAAATTAAAAATTAAAAAAAAATACAAAAATAATAGTAAATGAGTAGTAGGAGGGTCGTAACTTTATCATTTTTCTTCATTTACCACCTGTTGTACTCCATCCGAGGTACTAGAGTGCATTAAATTGTACATAAAATTTGTTTGTCCTAATATACTGCCTTCCTCTGTCAACTCAGTCAAGTAAGGTGCCTTGTGGGTATGGATATAAAAGGTAAAAGGGCAGGACAAGGGCAATTTTAGTTGTGTGAAATCTAGCAATCTGTCTTCCGCCATTTTCTTTTGCTTCATTCATATCTGTGGCATGGTTATTGCGGTAATGAAGGCTAATTGGCTTCTGGGTTGTCCGTAAACCAGTCTTTAGTCATTTTTGCCCATACAGGCGCGCAACCACAAACACAAACACAATGGAGATAAATTTCCTTGTAGTTGGCACATAATATTAAATTGCATCCTTGAGTTACAATCAAAGTACTGGAACTTATATTTCTTACTCTTTTTGGTGCATGGTGATAGTAAGGGCATGTTTCCTAACTGAGTAAAGATACATCTACAACTATTTTACAACCCATTTCATAATCAACCAATGCAATTATGTAACAACCCGATCCTAAGTTTGGACTATAAGATAAGTTTTTATTATTATTATTATTATTATTATTATTATCAGATTTCATAGGATTATTAAATTAGAGTTCTATCAAGATTAAGATTCCTAATCTTAATCACGGTTCCACTCCCATGCTCACGCACGTCTCTCTCCTTTAATCACTCATGCACGTCACTACGTTTATTATTACACTTCATGCACAGCCGCACCTACTGCCTTCCATTTGTTTTCTCTAGGGTTTCCTCCATGCCTATTTTATACACACACGGTTAGATCTCAGATAGGAAGAAAACTCACGCCGCAAACCTTCCCAGTCCACACTCAGCCTCTCTCCACTTTCACTC
>QEOT01009688.1:250489-273978 GCA_003123785.1 Pterocarya stenoptera | reverse complement strand
TGAAAATCTTATGTTTATTACGTTTACGTTGTGATGGATTTCTTACTGAGTCATCGACTCATTTTAGTTTGTTTTCATGTTTTTAACCACCCAGGTGAAGATGATGATTACGAGCAGGCAGGCCAGGAGTAGAATGAGCATGTTATTTTAGTCCAGACCTTTTTGAATGAAATTTATTTTAGTGCTTTCATGACATGGCTTTTATTCAGTTTATTCATTTAAGTTTTTTTTAAGGCAATGTTTTCAGACAAAGTTTTATGAAATAAATCCTAAATTTTTTTTATTTAATATGAGATCTCTTGCCGGGTTTTCTTTTTATAAAAAAACACGTGACATCTCTAACCTACGGGAAGGGGGTGTTACAAATTATGTCACTTCATCACCATGTAGCAAAGAGAGTTGTAAAAAAGATACAAGTTTATCTGTTTTCTTAGATCAATGTACATGGTAAAATGGGATGAAAGAAACAAAAAGAAGAAAAAAAGAGAACATAGACAGCTGAATTGAATTTGAAAATATAACAAGGAAATCAAATAACACGGTGTTTAAATCCCGATCTTCTTTTTTGTACCTCGTTGAAGCCAACTTGCAATTCTGGTCTTCCTGTGTCCTTTATTTCCCCCCTGGCTTCCCTTTAGGCAGCCAAAAACCGATTTCGCATATGCACATTATTTGCTTGAAATCATCTGTAGACAGTTTTCAAAGTGTAATTTATGGAAGTTCTTCGATAGTTCTTAAACTGACATGGACATCATTGTCTTCCTCTTCGTATTCAACCGGCCAGTAAGAATACTGCCTACCTTTCTGATGTATCCAAGGATCCGTTTTAGAGTTCTTCAAGAACATGCAATTCAAAATGGTATCAAGAACAATGATAATTGAATACAAGTACACGATGAACATCCCCTCCAAAGCAATGAAAGACCCTATCTTTTCAGCAAAATGGTAAGCTCTCACAACCCTGTAATGGAACAAGGCTTCAACAGCTGCCAGGGCCATATTGAGAGGCAATGCCAGGGACAGCGCCGTTGAAGTTCTTCCTCGAATGAAAATGCAAGCCTTGAGGATTGCCATCCAACCCCCACATCGTTCCATCCCGGACACAACCAATGCCAAGTTGCATACAACGAGTGTGTGGGCAAGAACTATGGAATAGAGCACAGCTCCAACGGCTGACAGTAAGAGGAGGCAGTTGGAAGAAGAGAAGCCGAATCCTTCCACACAAATGAAAGCAAAGAAAAGGAGAGCGAAGACAGTTGCATTGGCGGAGAGGATCAAGAATGAGTTGCATATATGGGTGAGAAGGAGTGGACTGTAAAGGTTTAGTACTGAAGATAAGGAAGGTGTCAATGCTGGTTTGTTTTGTTTGAGAGCTTGAATTATAGTCGCTTTTGTGATGAGGAGGAAGGTGAGGGTTAAAGGAAGTGCAAAGATGGATGAAAAGATTGTTTGAGAAAGCTTAATGTTAAGAAGGCTAAAGAATTCTGAAGAGGGAGGAAAGCCTGCAGCATCAAAGAGAACTCTCAGGCGGTTGTATATGGTTGGTATGAGGGATGAAGACGACGGGGAAAGGGCCTGCGAGAGGAGAACTGAAGCGGAGAAGGGAAAGGCAAGGAGAGCAGCGGTTGAGGTGAAGTATTGGTAACTTTGGAGGAAGGTGTAGACTGATTTGCTGATAATCTTGCTTGTTTCTGCCATAGGAAATGTTGGTGTATGATATTCCATTGAGAAGGATACGAGGATATTGATGAATTGGGTGGGTCTGCAATGGGCTGTATATTAGAGGAATTTGCAAGGCATTGGTGTTTCCTCCTCTTTTCCAATCTTTATTTTAATGGGTTTTTGTTCCCTGATCTCTTTTTCTGTCTCAATGTTAGGTTAGAAGTTAGGGTTGGTACTTTGGATTAATGGATTAGCCAACAACTAAAAACTAACAACGATTGCAGAGATGGAGCTGTTTGGGCATTGTTTTTACCACTGAGTGTTTGGACTCATTGGGAGTTTGTCTTTGTGATCTTCACATTCCTACATATTAGTTGGCTGAAGGCGCATGAAAAAAGGAAAAAGAAAAAAAAATGGGGCACCTATATTTCAGGGAAGGCTTTGGCTTTAAGGTCTTGTTTGTTTAAATAGTGAGATGAGATGAGATGAGATGATTTAGATGAAAATCAAATAAAATATTATTAAAATATTATTTTTTAATATTATTATTGTTTTGAGATTTAAAAATATTGAATTATTTATTATATTTTGTATAAAAATTTAATAAAATTATAATAATGAGATATGATTGACACCTTTTTGTATGGCCTAAGTCTCCATCTTGCTGATGCAAAGTGTGTTTCATATGGATTGCTTCTAACACACATTATTTTTGTAACCATTTTGCGTGAGGTGCCTTCTTTCCAAGTGTTCATAATATATGCTCAATCATGGGAAATTATAAGATTTTTCTTGTGAGTTCTCGTCCCTTAAGAAAGAAGCCTGATTTTAAAAAGATTTTCAATATTTTTGTTTGCCTCAACATCATCAATATAATCAAGATATTTAGAATTTCTTTTCCCCCCGGTTTCCATCTGGGTTCGAATCCTACCACGAATACAAGGAAATCAATGCTGTTTTCTTCTTGAATTTCTAAGAATTTAGTACCTTGTAATTATCATGTATTATTATTGATTTGTTTGGCACTTGATCCATTGTCATGCTTGAAAGAGGATTTATAATTATTAAATTTAAGAAAGAAAAAAGAAATAAATGGCACAGATCTTAATTAGGAATTATGGAGAACAATATAGGCAAATAAGTCAAATATATTTTTACCAATCGCTAAGAGATAAGACAAAATTCAAATTGTAAAAAATATTTAAATTAAAAAATTATCTACATCAATTGAAAAATCCAAACCGTCAATTTAGCATCAAAATCACAATCATTCGAAAGGATGAACTTCTAAAATTAATGTACCTTTCATCCACTTTATTACTAAGTAATGCCCCCACCATTCATTTTATTATATCTCCTGATCATCATTTCGTAACGTAGTATTAAATGATTAAAAAATATTTATTATATTTCATAGATAGACTAATTATTTTATGTAATATTAAGATTCCATTTAGATGTTGAGTTGAATTGAATTTTTTATGAATAATAGTGAGTTGAGATTGTGAAGTGAATTTTACGGAAGTCTAAGATGTGTTTGGATGTTAAAATGAGGTTATATATATTTATAAAAATTTGAAAAAAGGTTGTAAGTCTCGTGTGTAAAGAAGTATTGAATTGATATAGTGAGTCTTACAGTGTAAAGAAGTCTTGAGTTGAGATGTGTTTAATGATTTGAGAGTTGGATGTTTAGATATTAGATTCAGCTTAAAATGATATTAAACTAAGATAATCTTAGTTTAATCCAAGTTCCAAAGGGGGCTAGGAGATGTTAAACGAATGATAATTAAGGCCCGTTTTAGAAACACAGTTCAGATGAGATGAGATGAAATGTTTTGAATAATAGTAATATTTTTTGAATTAAGATAAGATGAAATAGTTTGTGAAAAAAATAATAAATATAATTTTTTCTTATCACTAATTCAACCAATAATCTTTGGTGAAAGAGCCGAGCCAAGTTGAGCCAAGCCGATCAACAACCAGAATGGAGTGGGACCGTGGGTTGATTGAGGAGGTACAACAACAAAGATGATGAGGTATAATGCAGTCGGTACGAAGACTTCAAAACATGTCATCTCCTCCGTTCTTTGTTTTGGATGTAATCTAAATAATAATAATAATAATAATAATAATAAAGGATACTCTCATCTGCTTCAATAGGTAAAGCGTCACTTTGTCAATTTGATGGCCTCCTAACTGAAAATAAAAAATAAAAAATAAAAAATCAATACGAATTCAGCAGAAAAATTGAAGAAAAAATCTAGATATTTTTCTTAAAAGGGAGTTGGAGTTACATAGGCTCGATTCCAGAAATCTTTGTGGGATATGAAAGTAAATATTATAAGAGAAATGATATTTATAATTATAAAGTGTATAAATGTCGCACATTTTTTTAAAAAAATAAAAGAGTAATATGAAATTTACATAAAAAAATTAAATTTTTAATAGTAGACTTCACTCTTTTTTAAAAGGAGTGTGCGAGACTTATACAACTCATGATTATATTTAACATTACTTTAAATATAATCACTGTAAAATTATTAGATAGAAAAACTTGATTTTAATTAATCGAAAAGAGAAAAAGACCTAAAAATAAAGCACATACCTTGACGGTCATAATGCTTAGTGATTAATAATGCTACGTGGTTTTTTGGTAATATATAATAATGTGGGTGAGTATAGCTCTCCATCCACTTTCTCTTCATACTTTCTTTTCAACATCTCTAGTTTTTGTTGCTGAGTCGCCCCAACTTAGGCTTCTAACAGTTGCATGAAAGGTAATTTGAGCTTTATACATAATTTGGTGAAAAATAATTCAATTTAAAGGCATTTACAATTACACTATACATTACCTACATGATATAATTTGATTTGAAAGATAAATTTTAAAATTTAAATCCTATAAATAAAATTATGTTATATGAATGGTGTATACACTGTATAGTGTAAAGGTCTTCAAATAGTACTATTCATTTTTTTTTTTTTTGTTTTTGATAATTAACTCTTTTTCTTTTCTTTATCAAATTTGAAGGCAAATATAAAATGAGATTCCCATCCAACCCCGACATCGTGAATATATAAATAGACAGAATTAGGCAAAAAGAGGCTGTGAAAGGGCCCATCTGCTGAACAGTAAGAGACAGAGAGGTAGACAGATGATAGAAAATAAAAGAGACAAGTAAAGAGAATCATTTATTCATTAATAATAATGAAGAATAATAAATTTGAGAAAATGCAATTTCTAAAGTAATAACCCAATTTAAACTAATAAATTTGAAAGGGTTCCGTTCTAATTATCTTTTATAATGTAATATTGATATAATTTTTAGTCCCCATTAGATTTAATTTTTAAATCCAAAAATAAGCATAATTATGTATGTCGGTGTACCAGAAGTCCCATTATATATATACCCAACAATTATTGGCCGTTGGAATGGTTAATGAGAAATCAACTGTTTCAATTTATGTAATGCTGTATGTAACTCCACTCATTTCACATTACTTATGTAACAAACATGCATTAATTGTTAAAAAAAAAAAAAATTATAAAATAAACCCTAACCATCGTACATATATGCCAATATGTGGAAATCATTCTAATTTGAGCATCCAGAACTTTATTTGATTTGTTTTTTTTTTTTAGATTAAGATCCTCTAAGATTTTCTGAAATGCTATATGGTGGGTGGTCATGGGTGTGACGCCCCTAGATTCTGATTCAAATCGGACAGATATTTAAAGTGTCGAAACATGCAATACAATGTTACATGCTCTCGTTCATGACAATTAAATATGCAATGTACCTAGTATGCAACTAACAATATCCAATATTTGTAATGGATAATTTTTTTTTTCTTTGAGCAATATTATGTACCAAAAGTAATGTATCCTAAAAACATAAACATACTTTATGACATTCACAATATAACTAATATCCAAAAGGTTATAGTACTTTTTCAATAGGTCTGTAACATAATTAGTACCTGAGATAGGGCTCCCTAAGTACATGCAAAACTATGGTAACTACTAGGTTTAATCTATCAAGTAGCTCGTGCAACTCAATCAAGGATGCCATAATACTATCGACGAAACGGAGCGTTGAAGTGATGAGCCCCGTCGTGTCGTTGATATCTAGTCGATTGCCTCTAGTCAATCATTTGCCACATCTCCCGATACTGGCACATAGAGGTGTAAGTTTGGATCGAAAAATCGGAAAATCGCTCTGAACCGGACCAGATTGGACCAATTGGGCTGGTTTTTCGGTCTGGAATCGGTTCTTTATTTGCATAAACCGGCCGGATCTGGTCTGATTCCGGTTCCGTCGTTTTTGGGACCGGACTGAACCGGTTGAAGAAAAAAATAAATAAAAAATAATATTATTTATATATATTAGTTTTATACAAAAATAATATTATATAAAATATTTTTTATATATAATATATAAAAAGAAAGAAAATCACTCAAATATCATTACTAAGTTTTGATAAATACATAGGACATTAGTAATTATACTAATATAGATTATAGTTATACCAATATAGTTATACTAAATCACTATAACTAACATTAACATATAACTAATACTAATAGTCTATATTTAGACTAGTTATAGTTATACTAATATAATAATATTAAATCACTATAACTAATACTAATAGTACTTGGCTTTAGTAAAGTAGATTTTTTTAATAAAAATATAAAATAGATTTTTTTAAAATAATTTTTTTTATGAACAGATTTTTAATGACAAACTGTCAAACTTACATTAAAAAAAAAAAAAGGAAAACCGGACTGGAAATTGGTAAAACCGGAAGTACCGGTTTAGGGGGGTAACTGGTGCATAATCGGTTTTGAAAAATACAAAACCAGTACATATCGGTTCAGTCCTAAATTTTGTCCAAAACCGGACCGAACCGGTTGCACCCCTACTGGCACATGATTTACCATTCCGGGAGAGAATGGTGTTTGGGACTACCATAGTGAGATTTCTCAGTAAGTTAATAAGAAACTTAACATACAGTTTAAATATGCATACACGACAATAAAAGCATGAATGTGTACATGACAATCATAAATAAGTATGACGTGATTTGACATATAACATAACATGAATTTACATGACTTAAACAAAACACAAACTGAACTTAAAAGTTGACATGACGTGAACTGACATGAGAAGAATTGAACGGGCGTGAACTTAAACATGATATAAAGCTGAGCGTGAACTGAACATGAATTGAACTTGAACTGAACGTGAACTAACCAAAATTAAACATGAACTGAACTAAATGTTAAATAACAAGAGCATAAATGTGAAATACATGAACTTGGAATCTTGTTCAATAATTAATCATGATTAATAAAAGTAAAATGTGGGTGCACAGATCCCCTTGAGAGGTGTGTCCCTATGGATTAGCGCATCACAACATAGATATTTGTGTCAACTGTGAGTGTGTTAACATACACGCTAGTTTATAGGTATCTGCACTAGCATGAATAAGTATAAAATGAAATTGAAAAATATGGGGGGCACCATCTGCATTAATGCTCTTCTTCACTCTAGTGACTAGTTAATTATGCCTCATTTAAAACCCGTTGAACTTTACCTTGTCAACTCTGGAGATTTCACACTAGATTAGATACTCTAACGTGAACAAAAGAGTTCCACTAGGATATTACGACATCCTAGCATTTAGGATCATAAGAAACGTAAACAAACTTGACTAACGTAGAAATACTGGTTTCGAGATACACAAATTGTACTCAAGACATAACGTGACATGAAACGAAAAGACATATGACCTAATGCAACGTAACATGACATATAGGTGAGATGCATGACTTGACGTAGCATGAAACAAAAAAATAATATATGACATGACATAATATATAACAGATAACATTACATAACATGACATAATATATAACAAATAACATTACGTGACAGAATATATATATATAGTGTAATAGATAATATCACGTAATATGGCATAACACGTAACAAATAACATTACATGATATAATATATATATAGTGTAACAGATAGATATTGTGTGATAGAATAATCACGTAACAGATAAATATTTTGTGATAGAATATTATGTGTAACAGATAAATATGTAGTGACATGACATAGATGATAACATAAGTACATAAACAATAGTTCCCTTACCCATCACACATACATAATAATCTGACAGTAAGTTAGAAATTAACTTACAGTGATTCTCGCGTTACAGGGGATTAAGCATAAAATACTAGAAAATTGTAAGTAGGGATTCTAAAAGTTAGGAAATTTATCAAAAATAATTTAGTAACATGAAAAATGCTAACTTAGAGTAAAATTATCATTTTACCCTCTACATGTAGAAAAATGACCACTTTACCCCTAAGTTAAGGTTTTAACATCCTAACTTCAAAAATACCAAAATTTATGCTCCTCATGTAAATATTGTCCTAAACTCAAATATCAACTTAGAAAAAATTAAAACAATTCACAACCATAAAAATTACACCAAGGCCGAAACGCCCTTAGGTCATTTCTCTTTGATTTTTGTTGCAAATTTATCCAACTTCAACACTCATACTTAAACCAAAATATTGAAACATCGATCATCAAATCCTAAACTTAGAAGCATGCCTAAAACAACCAACACAAATTCACTTCACACAAACACAAAACTTTTTAGTAAAAAAATCTAAACTTTTTAACTAAATACAAGCCCTTAAATCTCAAAGTTTCGACTCTTTAAAAATATCTCCAAGAATCTCAAAAATTTAAAACTTTCTTTTAACATGTCCATAACATATTCCTAAGAACTAAAGTTCTTTGAATCAGTACGTAAAAGTCACCAAAAATCACAAAATCTCACTTGAAGTACTCGGCTCCAACACTTAGTCAAAAACAAAATTTTTTCTCAACCTTGGTTTGATCAAACACTTGATCCAAGACATACCAAGATGAAATCTCAAAAAAAAAATAACATCATTGGATTTAAAATATGTCCTAAAGTAGAGCAAATATTATAATTAAAATCATATGGCTAAAAATAAACCAAAACATGGATCTAATTGAAATTATCAAACTTTTGACCCAACTGAGTATTCTCTTGCATAAAAATTCAAATATTTGAAACTAATATTAAAAGTATTCAAAATAACAACCTATGATGTATATAAAAGACTTAGAATCATCAAATAAAAATATCAAAATTATTGGAGTAAGATTAATTTACAAAAGATCCAAACTTTCCTATAACAGAAACTATTTTTCTCCTTCCAATTTCTAAGTTTTTAGATCTAAAAAATATTTTATCAAAAGCTTTTATGAAGAATGAATCTTTAACAGAAATTCATAAAAACATGTTAGAAACACTCTGTAAAAATTTCGGATAAAGATTTGTTAATTAGTTTGGTCAAAAACTCCAAATAACATGTCATCCAGTTTATCGCCCAGATTGACATTTCCATGGTTAAAGTAACTTTTGGCCAATCAAAAGACCATGAAATCAAACAAAAAGGTACCCACGAAAACTACACTAAAATATGAACAACTTTCATGAAGTAAGCGTAGTGATATAATACTTACAAGGAATTTGAAAACTGAAGACAAGAAAGCTTCGAAAACTATCCGAGAGAAAGCTTAAGTGTTCTCTCCAAGAACAGAAATGAAATGGATGAAATGAATGAGTAAATGACTTGCACGCCTCTTAGACATTTGGAATAGTGAAGTGAGGTCTTTGAATGATATTTGAATGATGAAAGTCTTGGTCAAAGTGAGGGGCAAACTGCCCAAGGCTTGGGTTGCCTAGAGGTGGCGTGTAGGAGGTGGTGGTGAGGTGGCATTCTCTTTCCCATCAAGGATGATTTGAGGACTGTCATGAGTAGTGGATGGTCAGTCTTGAGAGGGTGGAAACTTCTTCAAAAAGATTTGCCAAGGTGACCAAAATTCATAAGCCTAATGGGCCTTAAACAAGTGGGCTTCACTTCGGGGTTTAAAGAGGGTTTTGTTAAGGTTTGAGATGCTATTAAGCTCAAATCCAATTTTTCTTGGCCTAATCAAATTTTCAAAATTTAAAAGGTTAAATAATGATGTCATAACATAAATTTTAGGAATTAATAGCACGTGGAAGTGATTTAATTAAGTGATTAAAGACAATGCCAGAAATCAAATCCAATAGGGTTTTGAAATTAAGTTTGGGGTTTGGGTCTTGGGGTAACCGTTTAGGGTTTCGGTTTCCTCCAAATTTTTTGGGATTTCAATTGGATTCCAAATGTTTAGGGTTTCACTATGGTTGAAACCTTGTTTGGTTTGGAACAAATTGGATGTTGTTCACCAGGGGAACAACATTATCCTTAGCCACAGTACCCAACTGTACTCCCGACTCTAAACCTTCACCCACACTAGGCACCAACGACAAATCAATAATTTCCTTCTCGCCATATGGTTGCTCGATAGCTATATGGTTGTTGTCCATTGTTTCTGTCACCATTAGAGGTTCCTCCCCTCCATCAACATTGCTTGTATGTGCTCCACCCCCTGACGATCCTTACCATGCCACTTTGTCAGACCCTACTGCTGCCTCAGGAGACATAGAACAAGTAGGGGAAGCACTACCTTCTATTATCCAGTTTGCATCTTTTAAAAGAGGCTCGACTGTTTCTTCCAAAGTACTCAAGACCTTGGAGGGACCCCTGTCTTCAACTGAAAATGAACCCTGGACAAAAGTACCAACCCCATCTGCAAATTGTGCCTAAGGCCCTACTACTCCCTTAGGAGGCATAGTGACACTGGCATGGACAAAGATGCCAGCGTCCAACGACCCTATCTGTGATAGTGTTGACACGCCTTTTGCCGGCACACTTGTGGCCTTCAAAATTGAAGGATCTACCCCCTGCCTTCCCTCATCCATTCTCAACCCACCACCAAGACCCACGAGTAGGTCTAGCTCCTTATCCACTTTAATCATCAGATCTCTCACTTAATAATTCCCTTCAATTGAGCTTTGACATCTCACAAGACCCCCTCCACTTCTCCCAATGTCACCTAATGACCTTTGTCTTCTACAAAAGTGCCTTACCATTTCCTTCTGCCGCTAAGCTGATCTCGACTGGACTACCCGCTAGTGACCTCAACACCGCAACATACGAAGCACCTTTGACTAAGGAAGGCCTTCTCACTGTTTTTCCATCAACAAACTTCCCACTGTTTGCATGCTTCAAAATAGTGGCTTTGGACCCAGTAATACTTCGAATGGACTACAGAAAGCCTTTCCATCCAATGCCATTTGCACCCTCTGGAATCACCAACAAACCTTTCCTCCTTCCATTCTGGAGAGTGACACCTCACCTCTATCATAAATGAGGCCGACGGACTCTGACGACTCCATTGAGGGGCCTCCGACGTCAATCCTCCTTCGGCGACCTGTGACCTGAGCCTTTGCCTCCGCCACCGTCATAAACTTCATCGACGAACTCCATCAACTCCATTGTGAGGCCTCCGACATTGGCCCTCCTCCAGCGACTTGGAGTTTTCTTTTGTTTTTTCCGTTAACACAATTAAAGGGCATTGCGACCTGAGCCTTTGCCTCCGCCACCTCCACAAACTTGATCAATGGACTCTGGCGACTCCATTGTCTATTTTCCTCCGACGACCAGGAGTCCATTCTATGTCTATGCCTTTTATTTGCAGTGGGCACATATCTACTTTTTTCCTAAAGAGGATGAAGCGGGAGCAGTAGGGTATCTCTGATCTGGGATTTAGGATTTGACGATGACGACGTGCAACGTGGATTCTTCTCAGTTGGAAGGTGAGAGATGGTTGAAAGTGGAATAAAAAAAATTTCATTTTTACAAAAGAGGGAGAAAATAATTTTCGTATTTCTGAACGTAGCAAAAGGATTGCTAAGTTTATGTGTCTAGGTGAGATGGCAGCTTCATGGGTGGCTAAGGGAATTGAGGATTGTTTAGAACTTAATTGTTATGAAGGTTTCTTCAGAGAGCTAAGGATGGGTAATGAAGTTTTATTATTTTACTACTATCTAGAGATTCTTCATCTCATCTTTATAACCAAACAAGACTTTAATCTATATATTTTCCTTCACATTATGATGAATCAGAATCTGAGCTCTCAATCATCAAGTAAGCACATATATCTGCTCTAAAATCTGCACAAAGCACATTCACTGTTATGTAGCACAGGAATGGGTCTGGTTTTGTAAATCACTTGTAAATATCACATCAACTCGGTAAAAAGAGTATAAAACATTTTCATCACTATGTGATATGAACCCATAGGAATGGAATCTTTTAAACCCACAATCAAATTGAAAACTCACCCAAAAAAGCCAAATTCAAGTCAATGGATGAAAAATCTTGATCCAATGAGAACTCATTTCAAGAACCTAGATTATATTAAAATCTAGACCCGTTGAAGAACCCATCTCAAGAACCCAGATTACAATGAGGAACGCCACAAAAGTTATGATTTAGCTTTGATAAGTTCAAAAGTTCAATCAAGAACAGAGGAGTAAACTTAACTCACAATAAAAATTCAATATTGTCTATCCTTCAAATGAGACTACAAAGAGTATTTAAACCAAAACTTAATTGAAACTCTAGCCCAAAATAAATCCCTTTGTTCCAAAAATACCCCTGGATGAATAGTATAGTGCTACAGTGATTCGGCCAGATGAACAATGCTGCGTTACAGTAATTCGGGATGTGAACAGTGCCGCACTATAATAACTTCTTGAAACCCTAGTTCCTAAAATATAACTTTCCAAATAACCCATTGGCCACAATACAAGGCCTTCCCCAAACTCTAATTCATAAGAAAAAGACATATGTGGGCCAAGCATCCTCAAGTCTTTTTATTCTAAACTAATAAAATAAATACTTTAACAAATTAAAAGCCATCAATAATAATAGGTCCAAACGATACTCTATGTCGTGTCTTCCACATCTTGTATCAAGTAGATTAAAACTGGTTCTTCTTCTTTCAAGCCCATATTGAGTGTTGGGCTCTTGCTAGCTTCATCCCAAGTGGATTGCACCAATCTTTGCATTGCTTCCTTGATCTTTGTGGCAAGTAATCTTGTAATTAGCCCATCTGGAACTTGCAAAGTATCTTTAAAACTAGACCCACTTTGGTTCCCATCATTCCCCCTCTCCTCAAAAGGATTCGACCTCGAATCTCCACTAGGATCAAAGGGAAAAAGGTTAGTAACATTGAAAATAGCAGAAACATGATACTTACCTGGAAGATCCACTTTATATGAACTTTCATTAATTTTTTCAAGAAATTGGAAAAGTCCATCCAAGTTACTCCTGTCATCAACAAGCAAAAAAATCAAAGCTAAAGGAGTAAATGGATTAAAACCATAAATAACTTCAAAAGAAGAACAAGAAATAGTAGTATGCATGGTCCTATTATATGCAAACTCTAATAAGGGCAAATGATACTCCTACAAACGTTCATGCAACAAGTCAGTGAATGGCAAATGATATTCCCACAAATATTCATGAAACACATTTAAGGTTTTCCTTCCACCAAAATGACCACTCCTATTATATGCAAACTCAATGAATGGCGAGCAATACACCCACAAATGTTCATGCAACACGTTAACGAATGGTAAATGACATTCTCACAAACGTTCATGAAACACATCTAAAGTTTTCCTTACCCCAAAATGACCACTCAAATTATATGCAAACTCAATCAATGGCAAGCAATACTCCCACAAACGTTCATACAACATGTTAATGAATAGCAAATGATACTCCTACAAACGTTCATGCAACACATTTAAAATCTTCCTTGTACCAAAATGACCACTCCAAATATATGCAAACTCAATGAATGGCAAACAATACTCCTACCCATGGTCACGCAACACTTTTAAAATCCATTTTACACCATAATGACCCAACAAACCACATCCATGCACTAGCATCTCACACATAAGACTAGTAGGCTCACAAAGTTTATTCTCTCTAAACAAATACCAATCTAGTTTATAGCACTTACCAAACGATGCCTTGTCACACGCTCCATACATACTAGAAAAATCATCATCATTAGCATGCAATTCCTTATCATATTCAAATTTCAATAACTTTGCATCTAAAATGAAGACAAGGACATACTTTCTTGCTAAAGCATCAATTACAAAATTTTCCTTATCTTGTGTGTATTTGATTATATGGAAAAAAGTCTCATTACAGTCCTCCCACTTAGCATGCATTCTAGTCAACAGCTTACTTTGTCCCTTCAAGTGTGTCAAGGACTCATGTTCTTCAAAGAAAGGTCGGGTTGGAATTATCACACCTGTCACAAAATCAATGTAGTGCACTGTCTCCCTAATAAGTGGCAATCCACTAAACACACCACTAGGAAACAAGACCTCATATCCCTGCAACAAAGAGACAATAACACTAGGCAAACATATGTCAACTTCGTTACTATTAAAACTCGCCTTAGCATAAAAACTCTATTTTCTCTTTGTTTTTCTCACTTTCTTCACTTTCCATTTTCTTTCCACTCTCATTTTCTTTTTCACTCTCTTTCTTCTTTTCATTTTTTTTTTTCTGTCACTCACTTTTTCTTCATCTTTTTTTGAACCCTAGACCTCACAATTATTTTTCAACTCATTTTCTCTTTTTCTTGAGGTCTTAGCTTTATCCTCATCTTTTTTCTCTCTCATTTCTCTCTCTCTCTCTCTCTCTCTCTCTCTCTCTCTCTCTCTCTCTCTTTCTCTCTCCTTTTCGGCCTCACTATTTCTTTTTGTCTCAATTTCACATTCACTATTGTTTTGTAACTTAATCTCACTTTCACTTATTCTTTTTTTTATCACTCTCACTTTTCAGTTTCAATTGGTCCCCATGGACCTGTGTTGGAGTTAAAGGAGCAAGTTTGATTATTTTTCCATCATTTTCAAAACTGTACATATTCCTTAACCCATCATGGATCATCTTCCTATCATACTGCCATGACTTCCCCAGCAAAATATGCCCAGCATGCATAGGCATTACATCACAAAGCACCATATCCTGGTATTTTTTAATGGAAAAAGAAACTAGCACTTGCTTATTTACCCTAACCTCCCCACAATCACTCAACAACTGCAACTTGTTTGGTCTAGGGTGTTTCAAAATAGGTAAACTCAATTTCTCAACTAAAGTAGTGCTAGCCAAATTAATACAACTATTCCCATCAATTATCATATTACATACCTTATTATTGATATGGCATCTAATATGAAAAATGTTCTCTCTCCGTTGCTCTGTATCATCCATCCTAATTTGTATATTAAGAACACCCCTAGCAATAAGAGACTCACTATACTCTTCATTCTTATACCCATTCTCAATACGAAGCTCACATCGCCTCCTATCTTTCCCACCTTACAAATTTCTAATCAAGACTTCTCGTTGATTCATCCTATCCCTCGCTTCACCCAACACCAAGTTCAACCGTTCAAACTGTTGTTGCGTGCGGCTTGCAACACAAAGGATGAGTTATCTGCCATCGCCTTTGGTGATTAGTCACTCCTATGAGATATCATAATGTGCTGCACAAAAATAATATTAGTGGAATACCTCACACACTCTCTTACGTGTTTACACTAGAATAATGGCACTCCACTCGTGTTTCACTCTTAATTGATTTTTTCCGATAATAGTCTCATACTCTCTTGTCTTTTATTTCAATAGTTTTCCACTCAAGTTCTATAAGAACTAATTGAACAAAATCAAGACAATACAATCTTGTATTATTCCAACCAATAATATAAATCCAAGAAACAAGAACAAGAAACAAGGAAAAAATAAAATGACACGAGAATCAAGAAATTTATATGTGGGCAAGAATAATTATAAAACAAGATACCAACTAGAAAGATGTATTCAGCCCCTTTGAAGATAAGGCTCAATCAACAAATTTTTTTCTTTCTCTTTATTGTAACTATGTAGCAACCTATGAGTATGCTACCCTTTTTTTTTTCAATTTTTCTTTTCTTTTCTTTTTTTTTTCTTTTCCTTTCTTTTCTCTAATTCAATCGCAAACAGCAATATTCAATTGAAAATCAAGCAATTGAATTCAAACCTACAAGAATTAACAATGAAATAGAAGAGAATCAATGGAACGACACTCCAAGCAATTGACAAACTTAGATATGCAAGAAACCTTAGAATTTTGAAACCCTAAGAGATACAAATTTTAGCCAAACCAAAAATACTAAGAATTTTGATAGCGTACTTTTTATTTCTATTTTTTTCTGTAACCTTAGAACAATGGAGCCCTAAAATCAAATATGCAAGAAATAAAAGATAGAATCAGACTTGATTGGAAACCGAGTTTTGAATACCAAATGATATGAATCCGCAGGAATGGAATCCCTCAAACCCACAATCAAATTGAAAATTCACCCAAGAAAGCCAAATTCAAGTCAATAGATGGAGAATCTAGACCCGATGAGAATTCATTTCAAGAACTTAGATTATATTAAAATCTAGACCCGTTGAAAAACCCGTCTCAAGAACCCAAATTACAAGGAGGAACGCCACAAAGGTTGTGATTTACTTTTGATAAGTTCAAAAGTTCAATCAAGAACAAGAGGAGTAAACTCAACTCACAATGAAAATTCAATATTGTCTACCATTCAAATGAGGCTACCAAGAGTATTTAAACCAAAACCTAATGGAAACCCTAGCCCAAAATAAACCCATTTGTTCCAAAAATACCCCTGGATGAATAGTGTAACGCTACAATGATTCGGTCAGATGTGAATAGTGTTGCACTACAGTAACTTTCCAAACAAGCTGTAACTTTCCTAATGGCCTTTCCAAAACCCTAGTTCATAAGAAATAAGACATACATGAGCCAAGCATCCTCAAGCCCTCTTATTCTAAACTAATAAAATAAATACTTTAACAAATTGAAAGCCATTAATAATAATAGGCCCAAACGATACTCTAAGTCGTGTCTTCCACATCTAGTATCAAGTGGATTAAAACTAGTTCTCCTTCTTTCCAGCCCATTTTGAGCGTTGGGCTCTTGCTAGCTTTATTCCAAATGGATTGCACCAATTCTTGCATTACTTCTTTAATTTTCGTGACTATTGATCTTATAATTGACTCATCTAGAACTTGCAAAAAATCTTTAAGACTAAATCCACCTTAGTTCTCATCACTATCTAAACAATTGATGGCAACTTCCTAAAAGACAAGAACAGGAATAAAAGAAAGAACCTCTCGACATCATCTAACAATCTCGACCACGATCAACTCCTCGTTTACACATAATGACTACAGAAATGCACTATACAGAGAAAATGCGAAGAGGGTTAAAGGATAGTTCAGATCTCAATATTCTTGTCATGTCGACCTCAGATTCTTCAAGCACATACCGGCAACTCTTTTGAGATAAAAAACAACAAAAAAGCCATTTTTATTTAATGATATATTCTTCGTCAAGTGTCTTCAATCTTGCTCACGTGTAATCCGATGAATATTTTGAGGGATGCATTTTTGCTGAAAGACTGAAGCACCACTTCTCATGCATCCACATAGTAACAGCTAAAGGTGCCTGGAAATTCTCGAAATTTAACAAACTTAAAAGGGGAACTGCCGCATTGCAGGGCACCACACGATTCATCAATATCCTGAAGAATACTTTTTAAGCATGCATTTTGAGAGCAATCCTATCATGCATCCTTCTCTTCATCCTCTCCATCATCATCATCAGAATCAGCAGATGTAGGTTGCCCGTTAAGATCCACACTCACACCATTCACCTTCCTTACAAACTGTCCTCGAACACGAGGCCTTCTATCAGCAAGTTGTTTTCGATTGACATACCTAATCTTCTTATCAAAACATCGCTCCCTCCTTTTCTGCCTAAACTTCATCAATGCTGCTTCTCTTCTATCCACATTATTCAATTTAACTTCCACTGAAGATGAACCTTCAACAGATGGCCAGGAATGAGAAGTAGAAATTTGACCAGCTTGTAAATACATATTAGCAGGGTAATAAGGGAATGATGTCATTCCGTTAACATGGGGATGGCATTGCGTAAGATGATGGTACTGGGACGTCGTAGCTTCAGCTGCACGACTTTGCAAGTCATGAAGATTCTTTGGATACAGTTGTGCTGTTGATGGCATCATAACTTGGTTTACTACTCCTGAAATGCAAAATGGAAATGCAGCCTGTGCAGATAAAGCAGAAACATCAAGTTGATGTTCATTTCTTGGGTGTGAAAGCACTTGAGAGAACTTTTCATTCTTGAAATTCCTTTGCTGCGTGAGTCCCATCGATACAGGCAGGGTACAAGACCTCTCCACTGAAACAGAATTCAGGACACTACTACTGTGTGGACCATCATCTCCTGGTGAATAGCTCTCCCCTGCCTCCTCATCTCCATGTATATGGGGATCCTCAACCATTTTTTTATCAAATCCTTGATGTTTCTCTCCCATCCTCAAATTTTGAACAGCATTGTCATTGACCCCTTGAGAGTTATTTTTGACCGTGCTCGATTTGACATAAGTAAAGAAGGCAGAAGACTCGCCAATCTTTAGCTCACTCTTCTTTGGGCCAGAACAAAATAGTCCTGCAAGACATAGCCATAAGAATTTAAAACAAAAGAGAAAAACCAATGACAAAAAAGGAGAAAAAGAAACCTTTTTCTAGTTGGAAGGATGAAAACACAAGGCACACAGAAAATGAAATCCATTTGCTTTTAAATGATGTTTATTTATTACTATCAATTCTATGGACATTGCAATGACAGACATTCAACGATCAGCCAGACCAAATACAAGAAGAAAAAGTGGGGACAGCATTTTGTATCAAGCATATCAATAAACTAGGGGCAAAAATCTTCCAAACAAAACAGCATCTATAATACTCACTGCTCCTTATTAATCCCAATAATAAGAGTGTCTTTTAAATAAAAAAATCCAATTTAAAACCTGAGCTTAAAACTTCTCAGCCCAGCCTTTGAGGGAGAGAGAGAGAACAATCCCCATCGAATAAAAGAACGCACATTAAAGCTGGGATTTTAGTGGTGCTGGGCGGAGAGAGAGATTGAGAGAGCAGAGGAAGCTGTGACGCAGTGGTACTTGACTTATTAATGTGGCTTTGCTGATGCCATCCAGTTTGCAAATTACTGAGTTAACCTTTCGAAATGTATGAAACTGCCATGCTACATGAAGAAAGCTCAAATAATACAAAAGCAGAGTGATGTTATTGTTAATTGGTTTTGCTTTGGAAAAAGTGAATCTAAAAAACCATAGAACATATTAGCAACGGAACAGGCAGCCAGCCCAAATGATTATCAAAGACTCGCACAATGTCAATTAATGGTACAAATGCATGTTATCTTATAAATTCACACTAAATGACCTGTTTCAAATAAATTACACAAAATCAATGCTGATATTTAAATTGCTACACAGAAGACTATAAAGCTTTTCATGGTAAGGTGGCCCACACATGATATTGGTAAAGTAGAAGAGGAATGACTCACCTGTTCGTCGGTCACTAATTCCTGGCACATCAGGCCGATATTCCATTAAATCATTTTGTAAAGGCTCTACAGCAGCAGACTGAGAATGGGAACAAAATAATTCAATGTTGACACCATCAATTCACAACCTTTGTATGACATTGCAACTATCAGCAGTGTTTGTATGGAATTACATGGAAATAAAATAATCTTGGTTTATCGAATGAAATTGCAGCCATATCACGGTAAACCTTCACTCCTTATGACTCCCTCAACCAAAAAGTTTTGTCAACCATTAAAAAAAAACGACTTTCATGGGACATCATTTTATGCATTACCTTTCAAATAAAAAGGTACAAGTTTCCAAGACCACTTGCCCTAAAAAGTCCAGCAAACTTATCAAAATACAATGACCGACTTTTCAACAAAGCAGATGACATAGTGGGAAAAGTAATACACTTTGCCTACTGACTTGCAGAAAATGAAAAAGTATATATAAATAACATAAGGGGTTGGTGGTTGATTGTGAAGAATTATGATAATAATCAGGGTAATACTCAAGTTTCTCACTTAATTTCAGATCATAAGGAGTTTTTTTTTTTTGTAATCTACTTTATTTTGCATGAGACTTTGGAATGTTGAATGTCTCCCTCAGAGAGAAGTTATATATAAGATCACTCAAGGGAAAGATAATAAATCCTAATTAGTTCATAAAGATACAGTTTAAATGCAATTATTAGCAATCCATTCTCAAGTCACCAACTCAGTACCCAACATTGATAGTAGGTTTTATACGCTCTGGTCAAATAGTGTAGTGTTAGAAATAGAATGGAAAACTTCTCATATATAGATGGACAAGTCATCGAAAGATCTACATGTAGGGTTCTCTCCATTGATCGGTCTTTCTACACAGTTGTATACAACTTATACTGGATGCATTTAGGATTTTGTTCCGTATAATGTGTGATTTATTTTAAATAAATATTAATCTCAGTGTACGTTATAAACATATACACAAATGATCAAATACGTCCCAAGTGGAACATAAAAGAAGAAAGATAATGCACTTCAATCATAATTTTTATCACCAAGTGACTGCAATATCAAATAATAATATAGACATTTTTTTGTGAGTCGATTAATATATTCGAAGAAACTACTTGCCCAAAAAAATACATGCAAGAAACTAATAATTTTTTTTCGCACAGATAATTTAGGAGCAGATAAAAGCGCCCTAATGTATTTCCACAGAGATTTTCATTTTAGCCTATACAATGCATGGGTAATCTTATAATTTTGACCAAACAAATTCCAAGCCTATGACACTTACCTCATCTTCCTGTTGGGTTGAAAATCCCATTTCAGAGTTGGTGCTCCTCCAAAGTTTTTCATCTGTGTCATCCGAGAACAAAGTACTGCTTGTATTAGCATCACTAGGGTCTGATGCCACTAGATCAAAGTCATAGTTCAAAATGTTCTTCTCTGCCAGTCCAAGCTGCACACATAAATTTTTTTTTCTACAATTAATAATGATTTTATATATGAAGCTTCCAACATAAACATATAAATGAACTATAAGAAGGTGGGGCCCGGAGTATAAGGGCATGTTTGGACACTTGGAGTATCTTAGAATTTTGTGAATAGTAGTGAAATGGTTTGAGTGAAGATGTTTTATTGGGTTTCAGGAAAGGAAAGATACAAAGTTAATAAAAATATTATAAAGTTAAAAAATTGTTCGAATATAATTTTTGATTCGAAGTTTGTAAAACTTATATTGATTTTTATGTTTTGTTTTGAAGTTTGTAAAAGTTGTATGATTTTTGTGTTTAAATAATGATTAGGTAATGATTAAATGAAAATTTTGAAAATTTGAAATTGAAAATTGTTTTGTGTTTGAGTGATGTTTGGGAATGAAATTATGAGAAGTTTTGAGAATTCTGAGAACTCTCTAGTGTCCAAACATACAGTAAAAGTGACACATATTTAAGAGCAGGCAGCAAAGCATTCTTCTGAGTTACCGAAAATACATGATAAGAATAAGCGAACCTCGTATAAAGATGCTAACAATCGTATCAGTCAATCCTATTTCCTTGCATTTGCTTTGTATGTAAAAATCCCCAACATTTATCACCACCAATATTCTAAATTTATGTGGGAACATATCTACGAAGAAAGGTGCATGCAGAAACGACATCAACAAAATAATGCATGTTTAACAAACCATGTGCCTTCTTCTCCACATGTGGGTCCACAGGTTTAATAGCTCATTAGTGCGTAAAGGCTTTACAAGATAGTCCGCTGCTCCCAGCCTCAAGCACTTGACAACAACAGAGACCTCATCTTGTGCCGACATCACTATGAGAGAGAGAGATTAAAGAAAAATGATAAGGCTGCAAATTACTGAGAAGAGAAAGCTTTTTATCAGACAGTGATGAAAACAATAAACTTACTGATCACAGGAATGCGCCGTAAATCTTTATCCCGATTAATGTACTTCAACATCTTCATGCCTTTGCACAATGGAAGGTCAACTTCAGCAAGTATGATATCTATATTAGCTCCCTCTGCATTCAAGGCATCAATCACCTGTCTAGCTGACCTCACTGGAGTCACTGCAAAGAAAATAAATCCGAAGTTGTTACCAAATTCCTCCATAAAATATAATAAATAGAAACTGAAAAAAGAAAAATTAAGGAAACCCTGTCATTATCAGGAGTATTGTATACTACAAATGTGACGATTCATATTGACTCGCTTAAAAACAGGAGCCAGACACTTTAGACATGCACTAATTAGAAAGCAAACCATTCGAGTACTATTACAGCTTAAACTTCAAACAAGAATTTATAATCCTTTTTCTTTAATTAGATGAACTTCAATTGAGGCAATCATAACGCTTAACATCAAGTACAGACTTTCGATGGATTCATACCATGAGGCATTTGACTTCAACAGAGTAATGGAGAATATAAGGAATGATAAAGTAATACTGATGAAATGAAAATCATGCAATCCTTCTTGCTTGTTTCATAGGAGTCACTTTTGAAACATATCTCTTAGCCGTTAAAACTTCAAAGAAGCTGAAGCTTCTAAGTCCAAATGTTTTTATTATTATTATTTTTATTATTTATAAGTGTTTCTAAGTCCAAATGTTGCATGTGACTTTTCTCATAGTGCCATGTTCTGCGTCAATGAACATAAATTTTATAACTTCATTGGGTTAATAATACAGCTACTTTCTTTTTAATGTGGGCGAAAGAAAATAAAGAGCTATGGATATCCAAGAAGGAGGCTAAAGGAAACGAGTAAATCGAGCGGGAAAACAAGAGAGCTCAAACTCTTCATACGATTAACAGTTTCATTCCTTATAAACCAGAAAGGCACAAGATTCGACATCAATGAAGTCTCATAGTTCCTTGACTTGGTTAAATTTCAGTTTATCATACATGGAAAAAACAACCAAACAGTATTTAGGCTACTTTATCAGGACCTGTATACCAAAGCCAAACTTAATGGCTCTCTTCCAAGTTCTATGCTACTCCGCACCGAAAAAATGCCGAACTGTGAATTCAACTCCTAAGAACTGATTATGTAAACCACGCATTCACCAAAATCACAAGTTTTCTGAATTCATATCGACCACAAAAATTACTCACAAAAACCCTGTAATTTAGCAAAAAATAGCAAAAGCAAAACAAAATGAACAATTAATTAAAGCAATATATACCCTGATAAGAGCATTTCAGAAGAAGAGTCAGAACTTCTTCCAAACTCTTGGCGTCGTTATCGCACAACAAAATCCTCACTTTGCTCCTATCTATAAACCCATCCCCTCCCTTACTATTATTCCCACCGCGGTCTGTGTTCAAATTCTGCTCCATAGACTCCCTCGTTGCAAACCAGGATACTCTGAGAGCGCCAAATCCAGCCTCCACTCTAAAAAGAAACTCTCAGAATTAATTATTCTTCCTTTCTTTTCCCTTACATCAAAAATAGAATTTCTATACAAGTTCCATGGAAATCCAACGTCAAAGAACCTCCATTAGAGATGGAGTTAGGGTTAGGGCTTCGTATTCTGGGGTTTCGGTCAGTGCCTCCTCCATAGAGAGACCAGGAACCGTTCGTTCATACCAAACAAAGAAATCCGCAATGACTTTATTCAATACATTACCGGCAAAGGGGATAGAAAAAGCCTAGTGGAATTCAAGACTTCAGTGAGTCGACGGTGGAGAGCGGAGACGAAGGCGGGGCCATGTAGAATCGACGGCGAGATTCGGATTTTCGGAGACCGGCGCAATTTAGCTAAACGCAGAA
>QEOT01009688.1:231245-250455 GCA_003123785.1 Pterocarya stenoptera | reverse complement strand
CTTTTTTTTTTTTTTTTTTTTTTTTTTCAAGGAAAGATTTCCTTCCTTTATCTACGATCCACTGGGAGTGGGCAGCGCTCCGCTCCCGCTCCCGTTCGCCCCATCACGCATGGTGGGGTGGACAATCCTATCCACACGTGCGGGGGCAGTATGGTCTCTGTGAGATTCCGTGCTCCGTCCCGTATATTTATTTTTTTATATATACATTTATAAATATTTATTAATTTCATTATATATAAATATAGTAATAGTAATATGTATTAAGTATAATTTTTATTTAATATTTTTTATAAATTGTAATGTAATAAGGTGATTTTTTTATAGATTATCTTGTCTATATAAGTTTTACACTTGAATAATGTGAAACTATTGTATTGCCTTGACAGGAATATGTCGAGGGCACGCTCCATCCGGGTGTATGTAGCACCCATAGGTATTGCACCCTAAATTGGCCTAAGACACCATTTTGCACGGATTCAGCATTGTGTTTTGTATGCTCTTGGAAAATGAAAGAACAAAGCAAGAATAAGAAGAATAAATCTTGAGCTTTATTGAATCAAGAATGAGGATTTATTTGGAGGAAAATGCAAGCCTCCAATGTACACGTTCTATCGACTTCACATATGCCTTCCTCATCAACGACTATCCCTTCAATGCTAACAGAGAAATTACAAGTAAACAAGAATTAAATGCGATGTTTCAGAACGTTTTAATTATAGTAAAATGCACAGTTTGCTAAACACAATACAAGAGTTAAACGCGTTGTTTCATTAATTCCTAAATAATGTATTTGCTCCCTTCTTCTTCCTTTACAAAGCTTCCTTATATTGTTCTTCCCACATCCATAACAATCACTACAGGTGGTAATATGTGATACGACCCATTAATCCAACACGAATACGACATAAAATTAACGAATTTGAGTTTGATGCTAAAAGTTTCAGGTCAAAACAGATTGACCCTGCATAACTACATATATATGCATTGAGTTTTGCATAGAGGGTAATTTTTAGATAGTGATTCCTCGCCATACTTATATAAACATAATTTATCGAGAAGGTGATTCCTCGTCGTGTTTTCAAATACATGCGTTATTGCCTGAGAGGGTGATTTCTCACCACACACTAATACATGCATTCACCCTTATTTTTACTGCATAAAATTGTTCATTGCATATTCACAAGCATTGTTTCTTGTTAGTAGTCTTAGCATAGCTATCTAATCTGCCTATGATTTCGGTATCGGAACTATAGACTTTTATGTAGAGGTAGATCTAGGAATAATACCCGAGGAGGAAGACCCAACCCGAGTAGTAGGCGAGTAGGTTCGTTTCCTATTGTAGGATTTGTCGGTTGTGGAAGTTGTATTTGTAACTACTAGGTAGAGGACCATATGTGTTTGAACGCCTTATTTTGGGGATACAAATTAAACAGTTGGTTATATGTGTAAATATTTAGGAATGAAGTGACATTGTGAATATTGTGAAAATGCAATTATGGTTTCTTTTAAATTTCTAGTACTATATCAGTTAGCCGTTAGACTAAACACTTATTTTTCTGTTGTGAACCATTTAACTTTTCCTTACATGTGCACCTCCTAACAAATGTTGCACTCCTATCCCAACTTAAACCTTGGGTATTGTCGTATGGTTAGCACTCTTAGCACCACAGATCCTCGCCAAGTCCTTTACTAAGGATGAGGCGCCACACCAACAAATTTCACCATATTCAACCTTACTGCTAGTTTATCAAGATGGAGCCACACAACTAGAACCTAAAGCCATACTGAAAGGGCGAATGAAGAAGGTTGGTAATCAAGTTGTAACTGAGGTTCTTATTAGATGGGCTAGTACACTTCCAGAAGAAAGTTCATGGGAATCTTTGTGGAAATTAGGTGGCCTTTACCATCACCTTGTAGGCAAGGTTCTTTGAGGAGAAGGAGCTCTTATTGCAATCTTGTGATCAAGATTTTTTTTAAGATGAAAGGAGTGTCATGCAGCCTTGTGGTCAAGGCTTTTTCAAGCAGGGGTGATTGCCAGAGGTGGCAAATCGTATTAACGGGACATATTCATGTTATATATATAATACTATATGGGTCAATCTGAACATGATCCGTTAAGCCTAACAGATCAAACTTTCAAATCCTAACACGACCCATTAAAATAACGGGTTGACACAACACGATCCGTTATTAATTACTTAAAATCGAGTTGACACGACTCGAACCGTTTCAACCCGTTTTATGTAAATGAGTTAAATTGACTCAAATAACCCATTTAACTTGATTAACAAAATTTCACATAAAAATTAAAATCTCAATACGTCACAATAATATAAAACTAACTAATAATGAAAAATATCAATATTTTTCAGATTTTAAAATATAATAAAAATCAATATTACAATCTAAACAATAAAAACACAAATCCTAATTAAAATCTAATATTACAGTTAGGGTTATGGTAGTTTAATTTTTAGGTTTTAAAGAGGATATAAATGCAATTTTTTAGTAAAACTCTTAACGGATCACTAAGTGCTTAAGCGGGTTAACCTATTAGCGACTCGTTTATAAATCGTGTCTTAACAATTTCGCCGAGGCGAGGAATCACCATCTTTTCAAGCATGTAATTCTCGTAACACCAATCACGTAATAGTTCACAGTTACCACATAGATATTTGTCACATAAACATACGTTGACTGATGGGGCAACAGGGGATGAGCAGCTCCATTTGAAATCGGGGAATGTATCCCACCCGACCAACATAGTGCAAGTCAACTTGCATGCACTCAACATGGGCCAACTCACACACAGAGATATACATGTTGTACCGAGGAATGTCTACTCGAAGACACCAACACGTAATATGCCTGAGTTTGTTAGATGAGACCAACACAATATCGCTAGAACCTAATCCTTCACAAAAACTCTCTCTACCCATATGAAGCTCGTGATGACGTCTCACAGGAATGGTTCAAGAAATTCTCTACCCCGTCCCATGATGATTGACAAGAATAAAGATATCACTGAAACCAAATGAATTCAAGTCTTAGAAAATACGAAATAAAGATATTCATGAACATAATGGAAACATCTTTCTTATTTCATGATTAGAAAGGGAGAGATTACAGAGTATGGATTAACCAAGATTCCATAATATCCTCACACAACATTTATCCCTTATTCATCGGTACTGTCTTAGAAGCTAACCTACCTTACAATCTTAAAGTTATGACGGTTCTGCACTGTTCCTATCTTTTTCTCCTTTGAAGTCACTTGCTCCTTTGAAGAATTTGACTCCAAGGGCTCTTAGGTGCTTATGATTTCAAATGTGAGATTTTACTTTTGCCTTAAACCTTTTATGGCATAGGTGCGTCAGGTGTCCTTTTGACGTCCCTTTGACTTTAGATGTGACTAAATATGAGTCTTTTAGTCTAATCATTCCACTGCTGCGTGATAGACAGATTGGCAGGACATAGTCTACACGTCCTTACAGCCTGCCCTATGTCCAATCCTATAGGTCTCCCAAGTAGCGTTAGACCATTCCTTTGGGTTTAGACGATTCGATCTGCTGAGCCCTAATCCTTTCAACAAACCCACTCCAGATGTGACTCTTCAAATAGAGTGTGGGCTACTATGTATGACTTCGCCACCTTTGAGCATTTCTATGTAGTCCTGGAAAGCTTGTACATGTCAGCAAGGGTCTTGTCCACGACCGTTGCTCGCCTTGCACTCGTTCTTCGCCCTTGAGGAAACTGAAATCCCCAATTGGTTTCCAAACCCTAAAGTACTAGTTGCAACTAAGTGATTTCTCACTTGGTTAAATCACTTTCGTATGCAACGAATTACTCAAGTACACAATTTTACACCCTCACCCACTCTCTTATATCTTGGTAATTGCATTTGACCAAGAAAAAATGCATTTGAACAAAATTTTAACTGAAAAACCTTTGAAACCCCAAATAAAACTCCATTCGATTAGCCCCACTTTGGCCCAACCAAAATCCCCTTTTGGCCCAAGTTTCTTCAACAAGCATCTACACTATTACAAGCCTTGGCTGCCATGCCACATCATGTAATACTCCAAATAGTGTCATTTATGGCCACTTACACACTCAAAATCAGCCACACCCACTCGACAGCACATCAGCAGATTTCTAGCTGCACTTCAATCCCTTTTCCTCCTTTTTCTCACAAGTTAAACTTACATCACTTAATCATTCATTCACCCACTCAAGCCGGCCTTCATCTATACCCCACGCCCCTTGCATTTTTTTCCCACACATGGCAACTTTTTATTTGTTTTCCAAGAGAGCAAACTGTGTGTGTGAGAGAGAGAGAGAGAGAGAGAGAAATCTAGGCAGTTTTTGTGTTCCTCATTCCAAGCTTTGTAAGTTATTTTTTTTAGATAAAATCTTGTGCGTTTTGTTAAGTAATATGTCTAGTTTACTTGGAAGTGTATTGGTTAATTCTTCTAAGAGTCTTGTTGGATTAAAGTTAGCATTGATGGTGGAAAGGTTTGGTTATAATGATTTTTTGATAAACCTTAGGAGTTTTGTGAGATTTTGATGAAATATTGGGTAGACCTTGATTTGATGAAGTGTTAGCTTGATTATATGCAAGTTTATGGTTTGATTCAAAGCATGTTAGTATTTTTAAAAAATAATTTTGCTTAATTTTATAGTGTTAGAAACTGATTGGTTCAAAATAGATTTTTGTTTGACTTAGTTTCAGATTTTAGCTCCAGGATCTTGATTCTATGGCTTTAATGTTTATAAATTTTCTTCTTAAAATTTTGATCTATGGGTTTAGAATAAATGTTCTTCTTGAGGCTTTGATCTATGGATTTGGAATGAATTTTTTAAGAGTTATGGTTTAGATGTTTGTTGGAATGCTGATGAACATGAAATAGTTTGTTTTAAACTCAATCTAGAGACTCTCGAGTTTGATACTTTGTTTTGATGAATTGTTTGCTATAACATGCTAGTTTTAATACTTAGATCAAGTTAGAACTTGAATGTGAGGTATCTGATTGTGTTATTTGAAGATTTATTGTGTTTTGTGAATTTTGGTTGATTATTCACGCACGCTATCACCTATGTTTGGATTATGAACATATTAGGAAAGTTATTTATGGACTTTTGGAATCATTGAAGTTGATATGAAGGCAACACCCCCATCGAAGTCTACCAAGAGGCCCTATCGATAATGGACCTTGTTATATGAATTACTAGTTTTAAGAACTTAAGGTTAAAGCCCAAAACACTTTGAGGACTTCAGTTAATGGACTAAAAGCATAGAGAGATAAAGTATCCAACCTACTAAGGATAAAACATAGAGTAGGGCCAAAGATCAAACAAGAAGCCCAAGACATAATGGGCCCAAAACCAAATTAGGAGGCCCAAAACTTAATGGGCCCATGACCCAATTAGAAGGCTCAACCTAAATGGGGCCAAGGCTCAAACTCGAAGGCCTAAACCGAATAGGCCCAAGCCCAATCCTAGCCCAATAACATCAAACTTAGGGCCAAAGTTTGCCCAACTTGGAGACCAAGTTTGGAAAAACTTGCCAACAACTCCAAGTTTAGGAAATTTCCTAGAAGGCGTCCAAGAAAAGAACTTGTCTTACTCCACTAGGATCCTAAGGACACAAAATCTGAGAATTTATGGCAATATCATGAGTCATAAGACAATCGGCCATCAAGACTTCATCAGGCAACACTCTCAAAATTTAACTTAGACTTCCTACCATTAGTTAAGTTAAGATAAGATTAATTAAGCCAAATCATAGTCACATGAAGCAAACCATGCCGAAAACATCATGACCCATTTATCCAAATGGTCCCAATATATACCTATATTTCCTTTGTACAAATTAATTTAAAAATATGTACCACAAACATGACCCTACCATCTGTTTATTTGGAAACTTGAAATAAGTAAAAGACAATAGAGAGTCGCACATGAAGGATAAGCCCATATGACATACACACTACCAGGCTCATTTGGACCAACACAACTATCAAAAGATAAATGAAGACACTTTCCTAAGCTATAGTCTTTGTCCCCAAGAAAATAGAAGGACGCTTCCAAATATTCAGATTCCCTTTGGCCCCCACGAAGTCATAAATCAAGAATTGAAGAAACAAAGACCAAAATACACCGAAGACTTCATAAGGTCATATTGATACCTTTAGCATCAAATGAGATTTTGTCTACCTTTTAGTTGTCACCAATGCTTTATCTTCTCAAAATAGACTCTTGACATGTTGCCTTAAGTGTATAAGAAAATCCAACTCATGTCAAACCTCCTAGCCTCATGTTAAACAACTTGCATCCCACACAAAGCCTAAATAGTGTAATCGGGTACCCCTAAGATAGAACCAACGATTTGAGTCAAAGTTTTGTATAAATTTTTGAAGCCTCACAACTCTAATAAAGAGCATTGATGGAGGAACCAAATCTGCAAAAAGGAATCATAGGAAATATCCCTAAGATCCAACCACGGGAGGAACTATAGCATAGCTCTAGCCGATGCACAATGATGAACTTCCTTCCAAACCATGGTTACCTACTCTTGTGCATGACAGTTAATATGCAATGTATCATAGTTTGCAACTAACAGTATGCAATAATCGCAGTGAAAAATAAGGTGACTTATAAAAATTTATGCCAGAATGTACTAAATCTCCCAAATATATTAATAAAAGCATCGATTCAAACATAAGGATATAATTTCCTTAGTACAAAATACTAAATTTAAGTTCTATAGTTAGATCAACCCTCTCATATGTTCTATAGTATGTAAAGTCAATGCTATAAACATTAAAATTAAATCAAGTAGCTCAAAATCCGACTCCTCTTCAACCATCTATATCCAACGGTCCATATTGTTCGTCCTTTACTGGTTCTGTCACAACTTCTACTATTGGGAGGAATGGTAGTGGGTCCACAAGGGTGATGTTTACTTGAAATCTTAATAAGTTAAATAATCAACTTGCAGAGATATAAAGTGTGCATGATTAATGATAAACATGATATGCATGCTATGAGCATTAGGTGATAAGTGACTTCACTCCAGCATTCTTTAAAAAGAATTTATTCAAAACCCATCGATGATTCTTTGTCAACTTAAGGTTTACCACAACATTATTATTCACTCCACAATAGACAAAGGAATTCTATTAGGACAATTCTCTATCCTAATCTTTGGAGTCGTGACAAAATTTATTTTTATACAATGCTTGCAAACTTTTTCATGACATGTACTTATGAAGTATGCTTCATGTGAAAATGACAATTTCATATAACATGACATGTACTTGTGAAGTATGCTAAAATGGTGAAAATTACACATGTCATGTAGGCAAATAAATAAATACTCAATGTATCATATAATATGATATTTCATACTCAAAATGAAATTTATATCATGAATGTAGCATTTATACATAAATAATAAATAAATTCTCTAAGAATAAGTTAGAAGTTAATTTACAAACTTTCCGGATGTTAGGACATTGGCGAGGTTGTAAATAAATGTATTATACGTTAGAAATTGCATAACTAGGAAGATGTTCATAATCAAAGGGCTAAAAAATTTAGTATCTACAAAACTTCCGCTATACTTTCTCAAAATTGCCATTTAGTCTCTAAATTTTTATTAATTTCAATTGAGACCCAAAATTCACCAAATTTCACAAACCTCATATTTTCTATATTCTAAAATCATCTATGCCCTTAGAATTGTAAGAGTCAAATCACAACTATGCCAAATTCAACCAACTTGTGGCATGCATCTATATGGGCCTATATATGATTTTAAATCTATAACCTTTATGGATGCATGTGTACTTAAAATTCATCAAGTGGCAACCATAAACATAATCTTAGGGACATGTTTATAACTTGGATTCAGGTCATATAAATTCATCCCAACACTAATGTATTGATCAAAAGTCAAATTATCGCTAAACCCTCAACTAAGTATATGCATGATGTTTCTAACTTTTTTTTGTCAAAGAGAAGTTTAAAACCTAAATAAATCATGTATTTTTATTCTTATCCCAATCAAAAGGCTTTTCTAAATGCTCATTACTTAAGCTTAGGAAATTTAATCAAAAGTTCATAAAATAAACTTTAATCAAGTGACACCAAAACATGCTTAATGATCAATATAATATATGAATTTATAAACCTATCATGACATGTTTTTTTACCTCAAATTTAATCCTTCAAAAATTCTTTCAAGACATTAGTAAATCATATTAAGACATTTAATGGCTAAAATTTCATCCTAAAACAAATTATTCAATAAATACTTCAAATTTGACTTGGTTTGCATCATTCAAGTTAAACCTCATCTAAACTCAATCAAATTCTCATTCTTATGCCATAGCTCGAAGCCTAATATGTCATTCTAATACTTAACAAAAGATAAGGCAAGATTACTTATAGAAATCGTGGCCCTTGAGCTCCCAAACTCAACTCACTTCAAGAACAACACTAAACTCTCTCGGTTTCTCACTTTTCTCACACTAAGAATGAATGTCTCTTAATATTACCAGAGGAATGCTTTAAAAATTGGTGTGAGGAAGTGGGGGGTGAATGGGGTATTTATAGGACTACATAGAGGGTGAGAGGCGTTGGTTTGGCTAAAGGGTGAAATTATAAGCTTAACCATGGTTGGGAGGGAACCCTAGGGGCGTGTGGTTCCGCTTGGGTTTAAGGGAAACCAATAGTATGGTATATGTGGGTCTCATTTGGAAGAATGAAAAAAAATGCAAGACTTTGGGCTTCATGGGGCTTATATTGGTCCATATGAGCAACCCTTGGTAGTGAGCTTAGGAGTGGGCTTACGTCCATATTTATAGGGCCTTTTTGGCCTCAAAGGCCCACTAGGTTGGGTTCTAGTCTTGAATCTTTCTTAGATTGGGTCAATAGCCTTCACTCTTACTAAGTTAGTCCCAATTGCCTAATGTCCAATACAATTCTCCCAAGTTGGACCTATGACTTTTAAATCTATTCTTAGTCCATCTCATCCTTAGTAAACTAGGGTCCTAAATAAAACATTCTTAGGCTTATCTTAATCCATCAACACTTGGCCCATTTGCCTAGCCCACCCATATGCCATGTGTTATAACTTAAACCACTATTGGCCTCTTGGCATTTATCCTTAAAATTAAAAACACTAAAATCTTCTAATAATTCTAACTAAAACAATGGTGTGAATTCTTATGCCAATTAAGCTCTAGAATTTCTTTTAAAAAAAATCACAACTTAGACTAACTAGGATTTTAGGTGCTAAGTCCAAGCCCTAAGGATTTTACTAAACTTCACAATGTTTAGTAAAACCACTTGATTTAAAGCATGGTTAGTTCTTAATGATTTATCAAGATGCTAACTTATAACACATCTCTATTTTGAATTACCACATTCACATACTCAGAAAGTTTGTAAGTTGGTATCTAACTTATTCTTGGATAATATTTATATGACTTTGTTTAAACGCTTCATTCATGTGTAAATGCTAATTTTGATTATGAAATGCCTTGCAATCTTTATGAGCATTTGGTTACCATATGGCATGTGATAATTTTTATGAACTTTTGTATAAAAAAAAGTACCTTTTAGCTTGATGCATAAAAATAAGATATTTCACATGAAAATTGATTACTTGTACAAGAGAATCACATGTCATCAAACATGTTTTGTCATGAGCGTAGCATCAAAAACATTTTTGTCAAGACCCAATGCTAGGATGTGAGAATATCCTAGTGAAAGTGAAAGTGAAACTCCTTTATCCACTGTAGAATGATTAAAAATGGAGTGATAACCTCTGAGTTGATGAAGAACAGTCAACAAATTTCGACTGGTTCCTCTTTAAAGGATTCAAGGGCATTTTTGTATAAATATGGTGTCTAATACTGGTGGATGCCCAAGTTATCATCAATGCATTGAATTTATCTGCGCAGCTCTAATGACGCTGTCCCAAAAATTTGGATTACGGTAACTAGCAATTACTCACGATGTAGAAATGGGAGCCGTGATGTTACCATATATTAAGAAAGTTACAAAAGTAAGAAATGAGAAAGAAATGAAAAGGAATGAAAATTGAGAAATTTGTCTGTAAGAAAATGTGTATCTGAATTCTCTAAAAGATATTGAGGAATTTGGATGGAAAAGTGACGAGTATATGAAAGTGTACTCTAAATATCTTATTATTGGACTAAAATGCTAAAATGTGAATAAAAATCATAAGATATAATTTATATTCTTAAATTTAGTTTCTATTTACTTTGAGATATTTTTAAACACATTTTTATGTTTTATTTCAGAGTCCATAAAGAGGAGGCCAAAGCCCAGTTAAACTCAAAAGAATTTTTGAATTGAGATAATTCTCAATTATATCATACATGTGCAAGACTTTAGCAAAGCGACGCTCTCTTTAACATGAATATGACTCAACATGTGGAGAATTTTTAAAGACATAATTTAGTTAGTGGATGGAAGATAAAATATCAGATATGGATGGGTTGGTTGGTGAGGCACGAGATTTAAGGTGGACAACTTTCAAAATATCAAATAAAGGATCATTTCAAATAAGGTGGTAAAAATGATACTGGTGAAATCTATTTGAATTTCAAATATGAAATGTTGACTGTTTGATAGGTGGACTACAGCATGTGAACCAAGCAAAATTAAATTTAAATTCAAATGGTTACAAGACTTCCAACAGAAGAGACTCTTCAACATGTGGTGAAACACCTCTGATGGCTAACGGAAGGTTTGGGACCTTAGATGAAATACAAAATTCTCATCTGATTTTATTTTATCTCATCCCATCTTATTCCCAAACATAATTCAAATACAAAATTTTTAAACTAATTATTACAACTTTTTCAAACTTTCAAATAAAAAATAAAAAATAATTTCAATCTTTTCAAATCTCCAAACAAAAATAATATTATAAAACTATATTATTAGAATATTTTAACTTTATAAATAAACTCTTGCATGTTCGTCAACACTCCATTAAAGATCTAAATCATAACTCCTTAAAAATAAACTCTTAACACATAGATAAAGTCATCGAGATCAACATATACGAAAACCAAATCCATTGGATTAAGTTTTTAGAACCAAAATACAACCTAAGCCAAAACAGAAACTGTTTTGATTCATACGGTTTCTACCACTTTGAAATCATGCAAAACCCTTTTATAAAATTAATAACATGCTTTGAATCCAATCCTAACTTGCACATAAACATATTAACATTTACCATAGCAAGTTCTACTCATCATTTCACCAAAAAATTTACAAAACTTTCAAAGTTTCAAACAAGCACCAAATCTGTCACCATCGAGACCTTTGCATCATCATACTTAATTTTCACCAATCAAAATTTCATGAACAATTTCTCAACATATATTCAAGTAAATTAGACTCAAAATATAACAAAAGACAAGAAGATTGAGGCATAGAAAATGCACAAAAAGGGGTTGAAATGGAGAACACAAAAGCTACCAGAAATTCTTTTCTGAACACCCTCTTAGTTTGCTCTTGGGAAATGAGGAAAATGAGCTAAGTGTGGAGGCAAAAAGGAAAGGGATGTGGGGTATAAATGAGGCTGACATGGTGGGTGGATGAATGACCAAGTGATGGAAGGTTAACTTGTGGAAGGGGAGGAGAAAGGGGTTGCAAAGTGTAGCTGCAAATCTATTGCAGTCTGGCCGAGTGATGGGGGTTGATGGGGGGTGGTTTTGGCTTGCCATCAAGCCACTATTTATGGTCAAAAGGGGTGGTTTCAGTGGGGTTAAGTGGGGCTTACTGAATGGGGCCTAGTTTGGGGTTTAGTTGAGGTTTCGGTCCATATTTGATTCAAATCAAACTTTTATTAGTTAAATATATTACCAAGACGTAAGGGAGTGGTCAAGGGTATATGAGTATGTAATTGAGTGGTTAATTGCATGAAGAATTGATTTAAGCAAGTGATAAAACACTTTATCAAAATTGAGTGGTTTACGGTTTGGAAACTAAATTTAGGATTTCGGCTATCACATGGGACTTAGTGTTTCGATTGGATTCCAATGTTTTGGTTCATTAGGGTTGAAAGCCTCTATTGGTTGACCAAATAGTGTTTAGTTAGGTGGAATAGTATTTTGGTGTAAGAGGCATGTCATCACACTTGTCTTCCACTTGACATGTGTCCTAGGGTTTTTCAATTGGATGGCTAGGATTATACCATTTGTCCAACTAAAAAGTAATCCTAGTGATCCTTAATAAATTTGGACATCTTACATGGTAATTTGATAGTTGTTTAAACCAATTGCCATGTGGCAATTTCCTGGGTGTTACTATTCACCCAAAAAATCTTCAAAACTTTTTATTGTATCATAAAAACCTAAATACTTCTACGAGTTTAATCGTGCAATTTGTTTCATAAAATTATACTCCTAAGTGCTTTAATTAAATAGAAAGACACTCTTGTCCACTATTCACCTGAGAAACTTGAAACTTTTTGTTACACTGTAAAACCTTAAATATTCATTTGATTCTAATGGTACAATTTGTTTTACAAATTCATACCTCTAAGTGCCTTAATTAAATAAAAAGGCAACTCCATCACCATAGTGGATTAGGATTTGACTACAATAACACACTAAAACCTAATCTATCGTTTGATTCGTGAAATCTTTTCGAAGTTTCACAATGTTACTAAGGTTTAAAGAAATTCATTATTGTATTTCTTTCGGGTCATTAAAGTGAATGTGCTAAGACCCGTTGAGTGATGTTTCGGCTATGATGGTTTGTTTATCCCCGATTGGGTCTAAATGCATGTCAGTGATAAGGTTTCGATTTTGGTCTATATTTTTTATGAGAAGTGCGAATGTTGACATTTTGAGGTTAGAGATGAGATTAGCATAGAAGTCTCATGATGTTTGTTAAGTTTCATAAGTTTCGGGATCAGTTTGCAAATATTAGAAGTTAGGGGCCTTTTTGTAATTTATGATAGTTAAAGTACCAGTTTGTAATGTTTGGAATTTGATGTTTCTTTATGTGACCATTAACGTAGTCATACCATTAAGTATCATTTTTTTTTGTAGCAGGACAACTTACTTTTAGACAAAAAATTTATAAGTTAACCTCTAACTTACTCTTAGATAATATATTTATGCTTATGTGTAAATGCTTCATGTTTATTGCACATATTCTAGTTATTTCAAGCATTTCACATGCCATGCTTATTGTATATAATCCGATTATTTCAATGTCATTCACATGTCATGACATGATTAAATGCCACCATCGCATATCCTTGCAATGTAATGCTTAAAAGAAAAGAATATTTGTGAAGAACAATCATGACTTTGAATGGGATTGCAATGGTCCCGAACCAAAGTAATGAGAACTTTCACTAGTGGGTATGCTAGAGTAGTCATAGTGAATGACATTTCATGAAGCCTGAGTGTCTCTTGATTCGAAGCCATAGGCGGCATCAACCACTATGTGATGAAGATAACCAATAGATACACGCAATTTATGGGTGCCATGAGGTAACTACATGTATGATTAAAGATGCAAGATATTTCATGTATGTTATAATGTTACAAAGCTCTACAAATAATGAAAATAAAACTGGATGGGAGAAGAATACATTTTATGAAATGCATGTTCATATCCATCCATATATGTTCATGTTTACCTTAATTATGTTTATGTTATCTTTGTGTATGTTTGTAGTATAATTTATTAAAATTTCAAAGAATCTCATCGTGGTAGTCCCACTACCATTGTCATCCTGAAATGGTAGAAGTTGTGACAAGACAAGAAGAAAACAGACAAGATGGATAAGTGCAAACCCACTTGGTCAAACATAGTTGAAGACGAAATCACTTTTGATAATAGAATAGAACTAATCACTTTCTACATAGAACTTGTTCTGCTACTAATGGCAGTCATTAGGGAAATAATTGACTGATGTTGTTTCTTCTCTTATAATCGTTTGAAGTATGATACATTGAAATGAATTTGGTATGAATTTTGGATGATATAAGTTGAAACCCAAATGTTATGAACGTATTTTGGAAGACACTTTAAATTTGGAATAATTAGTTTCTTTTGGTACCAATGGTTACTTAGGATAGGTTTGGGGGGTGAAATGAGAATTTTGTGTTTTGTTTTAAAGTTTAAAATATTATTTTTTAGTTTTAAAATTTGAAAATGTTAAATTGAGATTTGAAAAAGTTGAATTGTTTATTATATTTTATATGGAGTTTTGAAAAAGATGTAATGATGAGTTGAGATGAGATGAGAATTTTTAAAAATTTTTATCTTCCAAACCTATCCTTAGTCATTTTTCACTACGATTTACTCATATTGTTAGAAATATGTTAGGTGAATTGTATGTTAATTATCATGAACAAGGGTTTATAATCTAATTTTGCATGTCTTGACGATTCAATCACTACCAAATCTCAAGCAAAGAGGTTAGGGCATCACACATAATGATACTAAGCCACCACCGCAACGAGAACTGCCTTTCGCTTCACCACTTTTGCATAGGCTGAATTTTCATACTTTGGGTTCGACTTTCACATACGAGTAAACTTCTGAAACAAATTTGATATAAACATGCGAATGAAACCATGGGTTACCAAAAGCGGTGACTAAGGCTGCGTTTGGATGTTGAGCTAAGTTGAGTTATCTATGAATAATAGTGAGTTGAGATGGTGGAATGAGTTATGTGGGATCCACCTAAGATGAATTTAAATGTGTTTAGATGTCAAATTGAGTTTATATGTATTTATAAAAAGTTGAAAAAGGTTTTGAGTCCCACGTGTAAAGATATTTTAAGTTGAGATGAGTTTAAAGATTTAAAAGTTGGGTGTTTAAATGTTAGAAGAGGACTAAATCTGAACCGAACTCAAAGCTAAGTTCAGTCAAAGAATCAAATGCAGCCTAAAAGTAATATCTATCTCTAATAAACTAGAAAGGAACAACTAAAATCGAGCCATTCATCCACCTCTAGCACGGGTTCTAGCTAAAGCAATGTCAGAAAGGCAGTGTACAAAAACGAAACATAGTGTGTGTAGATGAGGATGGAGTTTGAGAGAGAGACGCATACGTATGAAGTTGCTATGGATAAATCAGTTGGATTTTCCACGAAAGAGGTCATCATAGCTAGTTGGGAACACGTTGCAGGAGGCTGGTAGGGTTAAAACTTAAAAGCTAAGGGCAGGTTTGAGGAGTGAGATGAGCTGATAATTTTGTAAATAATAATAAAATAATTTTTAAATAGTAGTGAAATAGCTTAAATTAAATATTTTGTGGATTTTGGAAAAGGAGAGAGAGATAATTGAATAAAAAAATATTATAAAGTTGAAATATTATTATAATATTATTTTTATTTGAGAATTTGAAAATGTTAATTTATTTATTTATTTTTTGTTTGAAAGTTTGAAAAAGTTGTAATGATTAATTTGAAAAAGTTTACATTTAAATTATATTTATAAAAGAAATGAAATGAGAATTTTAAGATGAAATCTATTTTCAAACAAGCCCTTAAGATGTTTAACTGCAATTTTTATTTTTCATTGTTTTCTTTAAACAATTCCACATCACAGTCTAGTAATAGGGTATGCAGGTGTATTAAAATAGTACGCGACGTGTACTGATCTTGTTGTGAATAAGTCTACTCGCAAACTTGTTAATTAACATACCAAACACATCGTTCATGTATAAGTCTGGCACATTATTCTACATAAAAATAAATATTGGTATAACCATTTTACGAACATAATGTGTCCCTGCAATAAGTAATATGTTACACACCAAGTTTGTAAATTGCATAAGTGAATATATAAATTATATAAATAAAAAAGAAGTGAGAGAAATAAAAAGAAAAAGAAAATAAAAGAACCTACACCAGCGTATCAAATTAAAATTCGAAAAAATATATAGCAATTACATTTCGAAGTCAATTAACAATAGCCATGTCCTTCCCATCCTAACCTTATTCAGTTATTTGCATGAAGACCTCTGTATATGTTACTGTGCATTAGTGCAATTCTTTTTATATACTCTGAGATTCTTTTTTTTTTTTTTCTCCCATCAATTGGAATGAATAATCAATTTCTTGGCGACCAAGCGAATGCCAGCATTTTGCAGATAATCATATGCATCCAAGGAAAAGAATGCATCCACAAAGGTCCCGGAAGTGAACATAGTATCAAGCTCTTCTGCATCAAATTTACTGAACACAAGCCTTTGAACCGCACCGGATGATTCTTTTTGATACATCTCGGTCCCATAAACGGCAGTATCCCCACATTCAGCAGTTGGTATGCTATTGTTACAAAGGAAATACACACCAAATCAGATGACTCTTAATTTAAAACTTGACAACACCTTTTTTTTTTTTTTTGACAAAATTAAGAAATTTTTTAAAAATGCAGAGAATGCACAAACCAAGTACACAAGGTCATAGAAGAGACAATGAAGTAAAGGGAAGAACTTGGCAACACTAAAGTTAGTACTTTATGTGCTAGCAAGTTATAAGACAAACACAAGAAAGAGAAATCTGAAAGACAATGACTGCGATTATATAACTCAAATAGTTGCAACTGCTAAATTCCTTCTTGCCTTGTTTTCAAAGTAACCGAATGAATCATATCTATAAAAATCACTATACTTTGATATATGATTTAGTTTCCTTTTCATCCTCTTAGAGAAACTAAGACAAACTTAACTATAAGCTGACATGATAAAAAGCATGTATGAAAGAGAAAGCAGATTTCTTTGGGTAAGTGTTAAATTAACATATTTTGTGTCTTTTACTGTGTGATTTTTACATGCTAAATAGACATTCACAAGTAAAACGAAATCCAATCTTGATAATACTGATTAATAAGGTTCCTTTGTTTTACCTTCTAGGAGAGAGGAGAGAGAGAGAGGATTACTTACTGCAATCTCACTGTAGGTTGGTTAAAGAAGCCATTTTTCCTGTTCACGACTGGCCTCCATTCAGAGCTGCTACCAGAATCCAAGGAGAGCTTCTGTGCTATTGCATCATATGCATCAAGAACCTTACATAAACTTTGTGATGCATTAACTACAAAGTTCAAACGCGGTCGGCCAGCATGATCAACAAACTTCGTACTTAAACCAAACCGCACTTTCAACCGAGTACAACAAAGTTGCAAAATGGCACCTTTGTGCAGCAATTGTATCTTTTGACTCCCACAATGAAATGGAACAAAACATGCGCCTATAGCAGAAATAGAAACTTCATCAGGCTCTAAAAAGCTCCCTGAGTTGCAGCAACCATTAGAGATGGGAGCTGTGGAAGTAATCTCAGAAGACTCCAGCATTTCTTCCATGGTGGTGTTGGTTTGAAGGGATTCAGATTCAGTCCTTAGCAGGCCCATGTCAAAAGGATCTTGTCGAGATGTATTAGGTTCAACCTTCTCCGCGATGCTGTCAATCATAGGTGATAATATCGGACGAGTTTCCACCTCTTGTTGATTTGTTCGAGATAGCATCAGATCATTTTTTAACATGGAACTTGATGAGGGCATATTCTTGCATAGGCTCACGCCATCTGGAGATGAATTTGCATTTCTATGACGTCTTGCAGTAGCATTTGGAGAAACCGAACCGTTTACCGTGAATGTATCTGGCAGGCTTGACTCCTGCATTTTTACAGATTTTTGTCAATTATACCATAAACAACCTTATAAAACAGGCAATGCGACCAGCAACTCTACTTAGTCTCATTCAATGTCACCAGGAAGGACGTAACGCTTTTCCTGCCAAGCAATCACAGATGGGTCATCTGAGCTCACGACATACAGTAAGGAAAACTGGTAAAACTTTGAAAGACAGTCAGACCCGTATTAAAGGATAAAAGAATGATTACGTCAAAAGATTGCATTGAAATACAAAAAGATAAATGAAAAATTATTACATTAGACTCCATTGATTCTTCCTAGTGGTGCCTCTGTATTTCAGGTCTTAGGCAATCTGAGTGCAATTTCGAGAAAGAAGATGGATGCCAAAGTAAGCCCATTATATATATATATAAATATATATATATAGAGAGAGAGAGATGATATTTGGTAGCGATTAAATGAGAACCAAATCAACCCATGGAACAAATATGTCAGGAGTATAAGCACAAGCAAAGTGGAATCGATTGATTATTTGCTTCTACTGAGCTTTATACAGGATTTTTGCCTACCACCCAATTTTATGGCATGATGTATGATAGCATAGCCAAAAAGTTTTGAGTAATAATGTCAAATTCATGGTGGGCAAACAGATCATCTGGTGCTATATTTATTTAATTTACAACTAATCTGTTAAGATATCAAGAATAGTGGCGCGCACTCAAGAATAGGTTCTATAACTTTCAAATTTATAGAATTACCAAGAATAAAACTGTCGCACAATACTTGAGAACTTCAAGATTCATCCGAACATCATCCAAGCTCCTGAAGAACCATAAATAGTTTTGAGGAAACACAAATTTGGGCAAGTCTAGAAGCATAGTGCAATTAAAATAGTTCCTTGCAGATTTGTAGAACACCTGTGTGTTTGCTGTCCAAGCCCAAAATAACTGGCAAGAGTGGCCATCTGAAACGAAAAATACAAGTATATCAATACTTCTAAGTTTTATGTCAATTGTACTTAAAATACAACTAGCCTCAAATTCAACTTGACTCAATTTCTCTGACCACGTATAGACAGACATAATAAATATGTTAAGGAAACAATTAATAAATTGATAAAGTTCAGAAAATTCACAGGATTGCTAATACACATGACCGGGTGCACAGACTGCAAAGATATGAAAAATCTGTCATACAATTTGCTAACTGCAGTCATGTCTAACTACATTTTTGTGAATAACCTAACACGGATACAAGCAGACAGCTCGATCAAGCTCCTGATTTTCTTCTTTAATTTTCTGTTACCTTCTTTAATTTTCATCAGGAGGTTTGGGTGTAAAAAATTTGAGAACTTTTACTTGAGAAATGGTTATGGAGGTATAACATGGAATCAGACGCCTTATGGAAGCAGGTGGTTGATCACAAATATGGGAGTTTGTGGGGTGGATGGTGTACTGAAGAGCCACATGGGGCTAATGGTGTGGGGGTTTGGAAGTTTATTCGACGTGGATGGGGGGAATTTATAGCTGTGCTAGAGT
>QEOT01009688.1:190346-223938 GCA_003123785.1 Pterocarya stenoptera | reverse complement strand
AGCGGTCAAAATAAGGGGGCAAATTGACGAGGCATACTAGCATTATTCTTTATAAATTTGCCTGTTTGAAATGAAATTGATTTTTTCAAAGTCTCTTTTGAGTAGGTAAATGATGCCAAGACAGTTAGTATCAGGAATTTCAACAAGCGTCTACTGGAGGACAAGCGTGTAAACATTAGTATGGTAGGTCTGAACTTGCTGCCTATGTTTTGACAAGCTCTTGCAAGACTCCTTTTAGTTGGTCCATAACCTCAAAAGCTTTTTGGACTGTTTAGGTACCTATTGGAGATGGCATGACCATATGCCAAAAAAGATGACCTCATAGCAAAAGCTGATTTTTTATTCATAAACATGGTGAGTTTCGTAGCACTTCTTGCGAAAACTAAGACAGCATTCATGAATGCTTGAGGTGTGAATCAGTTGTTGAAGGCGGCATATCATGCATGCTCAAGTCGTGATTCTGCCGAGTAAGCAGAAGTAGAGATCGTTTTGATGCAATTATGATTTAGTTGGCTAGTTTCATGACCTATTATTGAACATGTTTATGAGTTGTGAATTATAAGCGGGTTTTCCCCATTATTTAGATACGGTTTGATATTTTTTGAAAAAATGTAGACAGTTTGATGCTTATATACACTTTATCTTTGTCGATCTCTTTAGCAGGTTCGATCGTATTTAGTCCGTGTAATCCATAAGGTATCTCAAGGTTTTCTATGTGTTAAGAGAACTTTGATGATCGTAATGATAGAGATAATTGACTGGAAATCTCATTTATAAACTTATTATTGTGGATGGGGGAATGTGATTTTCCGTCCTTTTTATGATTCAGAGGACACTCTGGATTGAGTTTTTTTTTTTCAGGTGTCCGTCCTACTATGCTGCAATTACTTTTATGGTTTGGCTGAGGGATTCCGAAAAGGAAGCTAAATGGACACAGCCATGGATGGTGGAGGTGCGTCACGAGCCATTGACAAATATGGATGACGAGTAATCTCTATCTTTTAGTACAAAATATCATGCTATTAAAGATATTTATATAAAATACTAAGTAAGAAATTACTTAATAATTACTCTTATAACAATACAAAAAAGGTTGTCCTAATGAAAAAAATAATAATTATATCGGCTTAATAAATTGCTCTCGACCTATATTCCTCGGTTGAACCCGAACGATGAGAGGATCCCCCATAGATGGGGATGGCTACCCATTTGGCTGATTGCCGAGACGAGACGCACTGCTATCACTATTTTGGGGAGTTTGATTTAGAAACCCACTCCTTTCTTCATATCCTCGACAAAAGAGGTGATAAAGGCATGCTTCTAAGTGAATGGAGAAAACAGATTGAAGAAGCATTGGTTGAGATGGCGTGTGGGTGTACATGGTAGGCAAGACGACTTGGTCTCGTTTGTTTTCACAACTTCTCTCAATTGTCTCATCTAATTATTACAACTTTTTTAAATTTTAAATAAAATAAACAATTCAACTTTTTTAAATTCTAAAAAAATATATATATATTAAAAAAATATATTCTAACAATATTTTATTCAATTTTTAACTTTAATCTCAACTTATCTTATTACATCACATCTCACCTCGTATACAAAAACAAACGAGGCCTTAACTCTCAACATCTTCCATAAAAATTGGGGCAAAAGGCTTCCAATGACCAAAAATTTACGGACCAAGGTGGTAGTCGGCCAGATTTTATTTAAAAAATGAAAATGAAAATGACAAGGAAAAAAACTTGTTTATATAAACCGTGATTCTTTTCACATTAATGCTTAGACATTGTGTATTCAAAGTCTATAAACTGAACCTATGTGTGTGATATGTGGACGGACAGCAAAAATTTGTCCAAGAACCGAAGTTTGCAATTCTTGGGGAAAAATCATAATTCATTAACTTGCAGTCACCACCACAACAGAAATAATTCTCACGGAATGAGTAAAAGGAGGAAGAATAAAAATCGAGCATGTACCAAAGATTCCAAGCACCTGTAATACATGACCAATGCTAATGTTGTCCAGAACTTTCAACCCCCATTTTCTCTGCATGATACACAACCCTTTTCAGTTCCAAGAATGGGAAGTAATAAGAAAACAAAGTAAAACAAATTGAAAAATCATCAATCATGAGTATAATCAGATTTCCAATTACAATCCACAAAATTCTTCACTTGTGAGAGCTTAAACGTGCATAATACTATTTTCCTAGCTATTAGGTTATGCGACTTCAGTATAAAAAAAATAAAAAAAAGTAGCGCATCTAAATTATTTCCTAGTATTCTTCAAAGCACAGCTTATATAGTTGAAGTGTTGAACCATATTGACATGCCTATACAAATCAACATATTAGTTTTATAGAAGTATTACAAGATGGATGTTCAGCACATACAAAATAGATATTGTGGATTAAGACTTGAAGGCCATTAGGTAGACCCATAAGTCCTCATTTGATTACACAGATGAGATGAGAAATCTGAAAATAGTAGTAATGAAATGGTTTGAGTTAAGATGTTTTATGAAGTTTGGAAAATGAGAGAGAAAAAGTTGAATAAAAATATTATAAAGTTAAAATATTGTTAGAATATAATTTTATAATATAATTTTTGTTTTGAGATTTGAAAAAAATTTTATTTTTTTTTTTTTTTTTTTGTATTTTGTTTGGAAAAGTTGTAATGATTAGATGAAAATGTTGAAATTTTGAAACTGAAAAGTGTTTGTGTTTGAATGGTATTTGAATGTTGGGATGAGATGGATTGAGACCATCTGTGAAACCAAACGGACCTAAGTGTACCGTTCAACAAGCAATGTTGAAAATGGTCTATTATGTGATCCCCTTGCAATTAACATATAACTTTAGAATTTAACACATCTATTAGCTTTACTCGTAAAATAATACTGCCCTTGTAATGGACAAGATATAGAAGGAATTTGAGAAATTCTAATGGTACCCATGGTACCATTGATGTAGACTGTAACCTAAGGTAGTATACTAATCACTGAATATATTACAAGAATGAAGATAAGTACTGAAAGAGTAAAAAACTCATTGATGATGAAAACAAAAGGACATTAGCATGCCGTTCAGGGAGAATTGTGAGTACCGTGTAACACGCCCATAGATAGCATTCGATCTATATTATCAAAACGATGTTGTATCGATTTTAAAACTGAATTCAGTGATGAAACTCTCTTTCTAACACCTGAAATCTTGGCAGCATGCTGCATCATGAATGGTAACGGTGCATCTTCTAACAGTTGATCAAGTTCTGTCAAAGCATGTGGTACTTATGTCAATATAATACTTCAAAACATAGAATTTCTATTTACACAAGGAAAAGGCAAGGCATAGAATTTGAGAGTAAATAAATTATCTCACATACATCCATAACAAGGAACTACAGAATTTAAACAAGTCTATAAGCCATGTACCAGCAAAGTAGCATGGTCCTCTATTGACTAATTAAGACCATTGTCCATATTAATGGTTTCTAAGGTATCCTGTCAAAAGGATCTGTGAAAGCTATTCTTCAAAATCATTTTTGGGCTTGCTTCTCTGACAAACGATTGTCAGCCTCAGTTATAAGGCAATATGTAAGACAATACAATTATGGATGAAAGGTTTGCTGCAAAAAACTGAAGCAATTTAGGAAGATAATGGAAACCAAGTCACTTGTCCACGAAATATTACTCCATTGTCGTTCATCCCCAAAACTTTAACTCAATGCAACTCAAACCCTCATCTGAAGTTAGTGTTAGTTGCTCCTATCTGTAAAGCGCTACAGTTAACATTCTCTGAAGATTGTGAGCAATGGAAGAACTTAGAATTTATTTCTTTGATACTCTATCTTTGTGCAGCCACTATAGATATGGGCCAAGTTTTCATGACTTTCTTATATCTTTTTCTACTTCGATTAGGTGTTTCTCCTGTATGCCCAGGGTAATTGGGCCGTGTCTATTTCTATTTGAAATATGGCTATTTCTTGTTATAGATTTAAACAGAAGTACAATCCCACCTAGAGCCAAGCCGAGTGAGAAAAAAAATCCACATAGGCAGCCCAATGAGAATTAAGGCGTAGTCGAGTTAACTAGTAAACTAAGCTGGAATATACTTAAACCTACTAATTAAACGAACAAAACATTATCGATAACTCAGGGACCATCATACAGTCAGCCCGGAAAATCTAAAAATCACAGAAATATTGTAGCTTACAAAATGTCTAGAAGAAATGAAGAACATTAAACAAATACCAACGGCGTACAAACTTTAAAATGTAAAATAAATAAGACTTTATGACTCCATTAAGAGATTTGAAAAATCACAAGCAAGTCAATCAACTCTGGACCGTATTTCCAGGTTTCTTATGTCTTGAAATATACCATTCCTTGATCTGTTGTAATTTATATCACGTGAGGTCTTTATAATTATCAATACCCAGTGCCTCTACTACTACCACATCCTCCCTTGCCCATCCGCACCCTACCTTCGTCCCATACAATGTAAGATATGCAACCAAAAGTTTACCAACTCTATCCAACTCCAAATCAAATTTCAGGTTTTGATGATGGTTATTGAAGAACTGCCCAAACATGTAGCCAGAAATACATCTTTTTCCTCATTTATATCAAACAAAGTAAGAAATGCTAATGAAATGCTAATTACAGAGGTACTCCCCATGCCAAATCTCATGCTAGAACCGAGCCCCCAGGCCCCAGAATCTCCCATCTTATGCCATACCAAATGGTTCCAAATGCCCACTAGTAAGAACTCACTAGCCTATCAGGCCATTCAACCACCCCATCAGCACACATCTTCCTTATCTCAAGCTTAAAGAGCGTGCATCATTTTCTAGAACATAATTCAAAGCCATCACTGTGGAAGAGCTCGATGCTTCTATTCTAACCTCCGAGCACCTAAGGTACCCCAGGATACCGTAAAGAGACGAAATATGTGAAAGTCTAGTGCACCAATGCACCGATACTTACAAATACCAATGAATATGCACGCACTTTGAATGATACAGTTTGGCTCTGATTTACAAGTTAGAAATCCAGTAGTGATGAGTAAGGGAAGTTGTACTTGTTGAAGGATTTTGGTGCTGCTTATTCACATCATACTGCAATTCACTTCTACAAGTACAATTGCGCACACAAAAAATAAAATACAAAAGAAAAAGGTAAAATGCGAGAGTAATCCAGGTGCAAATTAAACCTCGAGTAAGACGATGGAGGGCGGAGGAGAGCTGGTCCTGGCTTCTGAGAGCGTCCTCAGCTCTGGAATCGAAGTCCCTAATTACAGTGGCGAGCGTCGAAGACAGCCCTCTGGACACAGCATCCGAAGAGCTCTTAACAACATCGGATTCAGATTGTGGATTCGGAGAAACATGAGTATGATTTTGAAAAGAAGCACTGCTATCATCCTCAATGGTATCGCAATTGCTGTCGTCCGCGGTTTCCATTAATTTGGCTCAGCAGAGATCTTCCAATTATCGGTTCTTTGGCTGCTGGGGATTTGTTCGTCCTCCCAATCAAATCCAACATTTACATCAATGTCATCGCCCAAATACTCCTCGGACAGCCGAGAAAAATGTAAATAAATCAAAAGTCGAGGACTACCTTTTCAAACAACTCTTACATTTTACAAATTTTTTAAAATAAAATAATATTTTTATTATAAAATAGAAGTATTATAAAAAATCATGTCAATTTATGAATTTATTTTTATAAATTTTTTTTATAATTGTAGTAAAATTTTTTTTTTTATTATCGATATATTAAAATTATAATTAAACGAGAAAAATGATAAGCATACAATTTTTTTCACAATCTTTTAGTATAAAAGTTGTTCCTTGATAGAGCTAAGGAAGAAAGTTTGTTTTATATTCCAATATATAGATTATGAAGTTGGGGTTTTAAGGTTGCAACTGTGAATGGGGAACTATAGTGGCCTTGTCTAGCTTCTTCTTTCATATCATCGCTTATCGCCAACGCTTGGGGCTCACATGGCAGCGATGGTGGGAAAGGGCATATCTCAGAGATTTGTGGTGTGCGTGAAGTTTACATGTGTCACACCTTGTCTATTGATAGTGTTATAGGGTAAGTGTTCCATGTGAGTCCAATGATGTGGTGCATGGAATCCTGTAGTTACGCAACATAATTGTTCAGATATTTTTAGACTCGGATGACAGGTTCCCTGTATAGTCAGTGAAAGGTCTTCTCAATGAACAAAAATGGAAAAAGTTGAAAAATGTGGGCCGAAAACATTTTCATCCGGTGCCCTATTTTATTTTTTATCTAAAAATAATGAGAAAAAATTTAGGAAAGATCTGAAAATTTCCTTCTATCTCATTCTCTATTTTAAGATTTTTCTCTATTTTAAGATTTTGATTTAAGAAAGCTAAAATGATTGTTCATATATGAAAAATTATATAGGAAATTACTATACAAAAGGCAACAACACTTTCTGGTCGTTCCTCTCTCTTCACTCTTAGTTGCCTTTTGTATTCTTCACTCTCTACTCTCAGTTGCATTCTTCAACGTTTCCTTCTGTCGCACTGTAGCCACCATTAATGGTGATTTCTCTTTATCGACCCAAATATATGTAAACTCCAAACTACGCCTAAATCTTGAAATTGCCATAGCCTGACCTTTGAGTTTGAAAGCTTCAGGTACTTCTGGATTGGCCAAATTTTGTGAATCGTTTCAAAGAAAAGTTGGGGTCAATGTGTTCATTTTTCACCTGAAAATTACATGGAATAAGCACATTGCAACCTAAATTTCAAATCAGAAAGTCAAGTACTTAAATCGATAGCTCAGATATCACTCTGCAAAAGAAATGATAATCCAGGACACTTTTATTGGCTAATTCGGAAAAAGCTTTTAAGCCTGCATTTGCTTCTCCAATGCTGGGGTTTGAAATCTAATCTTTCCTCGCCTGGACGGGCATGTTTGAAGAGTGAAATGAGAATTTTTAATTTTAAATGAAAGTTTAAAATATTATTTTTTAATATTATTATTATTTTAAAATTTGAAAAAGTTGAATTGTTTATTATATTTTGTATGGAGATTTAAAAAAAATGTAATGAAAAAATGAGATGAGATAAGAATTTTATGTTTTGTCTCATCCCCAAAACCAGCCCTAAAAAAACTGCTGCATACGTGGAAAACATATCATAAACAGAAACATTATTGTGATCTGGTTTTAACAAGAATCTCGGATGGAGGTGCCATATGGGGCCTTGTTTGGAGATGGGGAAGAGATTGCCCGAGCTTGCAAAGTGTTCTGAGCTACTGTTTTTATCTGTGATGCCAGCTAAATGACATTGAAACGAAAGCGTCAGCTCTCTCTGCAGTATTGTCTTTTGTCACACAGCTGCCAAACTAGAAGAGCATGTGCCCACCCTTCTAAATCCATTTCATTGACAGCTTGTGGAAAGTGATGAAGGTCATCCGAGTTGAGATTAAAGAGTAGGATTTAAGATATCCACCGGCCACTGTGATTTCTCATCAGAACATCCTATAAAACTGGAAACTAGAAAGATGCCTACTTGTTTCAATATGTGAGTTGCAAAGGGGAATTGCCATGAGTTCTTCCCTAGTTGCGGGGAATATGTGCCTATTTTATCTATGATACCACCTTCCATTCCCCGGGGACCAAGTGCGCCCCTGACGGCGAAGTCATTGGGAAGCAGTAGATTAGTGATTCTGGAAACGTTTATGGTTCTGGTTTTCGCTAGCCATTTGGCCTTTTGTCTACGTTCACATTAAGTTGCTCAAATTCCCGCAAACAATGTCCAACTAATGAAGCATATACGTGACTCTGGTAACCCAATCGTATGGTGTTACTATCTGACACTACACAAATCACAGTGAACTTTTAAGCTTGCAAGTATAGAAAAAGCTCAAGAGCAGAAAGCAATATATAAATCTTTATTTTCTCTTCTTTAAATTTTAACTTTTTTTTTTTTTTGCAACAGCTATTAAATATATGAAATAACAGATAGGCAGGTTAAGCAGTTACAATTACAAAGGAGCTTCAAAGATTAAGCTGACCACCAATACCACATCAGCTGTTAGACTAAAATTATTGTGTTGAATGAGAGTAAAAGTACTCACAAACAAAGTAAAAACCTTGAAGCAAAAACCTCGTTACCGCAAAGCTGAGATCCTAGGCATGAACTCAATTACTTCTAAACATTGGAAATACAATATCAGTCTTTCAAAAGTGGCTTTGTTTCATTGTGCAATCTACAGCTCCCAAACCAAATGGTAGAATCTTTATCCTACATGACCCATGGTCCTGTTTGCTTCATTCTATACTCCCGGTATCCTCATGTTATCTATATTAGCAAACCCTCGAGGTCATACTGCATGACAAGTCTTTCCACTGTACTCTGACTCACCACCTGTCTAAGTTGCAGCTCTTTCAAAACGTCAGCTGCCAGCTCTGTTTCTTTTTCATGGGCGATCCCTTCCACAAGAATGGTATAAGTTGTTTCATTGGGAATATACCCTTTCCCAATCAAAATCTCAAAAATCTCCAAAGACAAATCTGTTCTTTTTGATTTGCAAAACCCAAGTATAAGTGCATTGAAATTGTCAGTATCAGGTCTACAGTTATTTTCTTCCATTACCCAGAATATCTCCATGGCCTGATCCAGCATTCTCTCTGTACACAATCCTCTGATTAAAGAGGAATAGGTATAAGAATCTGGCTTAAACCCAAGCTTTGTCATCTCATATAAAATCTGCAATGCTGGATAAGTGTTCCCTTTCCTACACAAGCTTGTAATCACACTTCTGTAGTAGTCATGCATGGAGGCATCATGCTTATTACCCAAGCTTTGAATTATAGAGAATGCCTCTTGCACCATCCCCACACCACAGAGCAGAGCAATCGCATTGTAGGTTCCTTCATTAGGATTACAGTGATGATGCATCATTTGGTCTAAATGCTTAACCACAAGATCTACCTTCCCCTCTGTGCAGAGACGAGCAATTATCGGGGTGTAAGTAGCTGCTGTAGGCCTGAACGGTCCCTTCATCATCTCATCCAAAACCTCAAGAGCATGTTTAATTCTGCCATGCAGAGCAAGCGAACCAATCAATATGTTATAAGTCACGATTGATGGCGAGCGCTCCTCGCCAACCATCTCAGCCAGAAGCTCATTTGCTTCTTCCCACCGCCCTTCATGGCACAAACTCCTCAACAAAATGTTATAAGTCACAACATTTGGATTGAACCCCTTTAAAGGGAAATCCCTGAAGTAACGGATCGCCTCTTCAATCCTTCCTTCCCTGCACAACCCAGTTAACAATATGTTGTAACAAACCAAATTAGGCTTCCCACCCTTCGCAATTACATCATCCAATAGTTTCATGGCTTCATTCACTCCTTTTTCCTTATAAGCAGCCTCAAGCAAGAAGGAGTATGTGAATGCATTTGGGATCAGCCCCTTCTGCATCAATCGATCCAAAAGCAGCAAGCTCTGGTTCAAGTCTCCATGCATACAAAGTCCTCTAACAAGCGAATTGTAGGTAACAGTATTGGTTGGGAAGCCATGTTCCTCCATTTTTTCAACCAATTGCATTGCATACCCAACATTCCCTCTTTTACACAAATAGTTGATCAAGTACGTGAATGAAGCTGCATCAGGTATAATGCCAGAACCAATCACCATCTCCATTACTCCAACCGCTTTCCTCATCTTATTTGCTTTGCACAGATCATACAAGAGCTGAGTTGCTTGAGCTACATCAGGCTTTTGGCCCTTCCTTACCATAAACTCTAAATGAAGAAACGCGTCATTGAGTCTAAGTTCCCTACTTCTTGAGTCGCTCTTCCCATACCTCCAGTTGGGGAGAGTGAAAACAGTATCTTTTGGAGAAATGGTGATCTGGGTGGATGCCAAAACTTTAGAAAATCCCTTGTTAAGTGAAAAAGTATGGAGATTTGGGATGTGCGAGAAGAACCCGTAGTTACCCCTTCTGATACCTTCTGGTGAAGGGTTACCAACTGGGGACACTGAATTCAGTACGGTTGCCATGGCTAAAGAATCAAACGTAGTTTACACAGTAGAGATTTTTAACTGGTCCTATTCTATATACAACACTCAATATGTTCACTTCAGTATGAACAAATTAAAAAGCATAGAGAGAGAAAGAACTATACGAAGCCAATAATCCAAGGTCCAGAGACTGCTTTCCAGAAAACAAAATTAAGGTTCAGAGAGAAGAGAAGAGGAAGAGATAGAAGATAAAAAAATGGATCAACATACGCTGGATTTCACTCGACGATGTTTCTCTAAATCTCGATTCTTCTGAAATAAGAGAGAGATAGAGCAAGCAGTTGAGCACAGTAGTGCTCTATTTGTCGTGCAATGGATTTTTGCGTCTCACATTACTCCGGTCCAATCCACACCTCCGTCCCTCGTTATCCAAGCGTTAGGGATTGGTGTTCGCCACGCGCCCTCACACGCTTCCAGAACACCGCTCTTATAGTATTCGGAGCATCTATATTGGGTTCCCCATAAAATTCTTTATAATTTAGCTAAAAAGTGCATTTCCTAAAACTTTTCTCTAAATTTTACTCATCTTTAAAAAACCTTCTACATCTCATTCCTCGTCCCTATCTCTATTCTATTAAAATAATATTTCTCTATTCTTTCTTTATTACTTTTTTCTCTCACTTCCATTTACAAATTTAACTACTCAATATTTTTTCTTATATTTTGAACTATTACTCTAATGAATATTTTAGATAGAATTTAAATTATTTTTAATATTTTTAAAATATTTTTTTTTATATTTTTGGAGTTATTTAAATTATTTTTTAAATTATTATTTAAAATTATAATAAATATGAATATAAGAGAAAGTGTAGATGATTGGAATAAGAATTAATTTAATTAAAATGAATAAAATATTGATAAAAGTGATTTGGGGAATGAATAGTGGTTCCCTAAATGATAAAATTGATTTGGGGAACCACTATTCATTCCTTAAACATTTCTCCTAAAATGGGGAACCGGATGGGGAGGGATTTTAGACAAAACCCTATAATTATTCCCAAATTATAGGGATGGGGGAGGGATGGGGAACCGAATGAGGATGCTCTCACATGGGTTACTTAAAATTTTTTCTAAATTTTAGTTAAAAATGCCACTTCTTATAATTTTATTTTAAATTTTATTTATTTTTAAAAAATCTTCTATATCACATTTTCTATTATTTCTCTATTCTATTAAAATAATATTCTTTTATTATTTCTTTATTACTTTTTTTTCTCTCACTTCCATTTACAAATTTAATTGCTCAATATTTTTTCTTATATTTTGAACTATTAATCTAGTAAATATTTCAAACAAAAATTAAATTTTTTTTTATGGTATGATAATATTTTTACAATTAATTTTTTTTATATTTTAGTAATTATTTAAATTATTTTTAAAATTATTATTTAAAACTATAATAATATGAATATGAGAGAAAGTGTAAATGATTGAAAGAATAATTTATTTTATTTATTAGAATAAAATAAAATTCTAAAATAGAGAATGGGATGGAAGGGAGTTTTGAACTTTTCCCTAAATTTCTCCTTATAATTTAGGGATAATAGTGATATAGGGGATGAAATGTAGATGCTCTCAATTGCTTTGTTTGTTTGTTCTTTTTTAAATAATATTTTTAGATAAATACTTTAGTTTGTTCTGTTTTAAATAATATTTTTTTTAAAATATTTTAGCCACAAAGTTATTATACAAAAATAAACTCACAAACTAATATAATTTAATATAGTACGTCATATTGTAAAGTTATTTTTATTATAAAATAAATTTAACGAATTCTATGAAATCAAATCAGTTTATAGGTTTATTTTAAATAATTTATTTATATTTATAGTAGTTCTCATATTTTTAATAGTAAAAATGGAACCTTAGAAAATGAACTTGAATAAAAAATATATTTTTAAAAATATTTTTTGCATTTAGAGAGAAAAAAAAAACTCTAAAAACCTGTTAGAACTTTTTTAAACCAATCCAATACATTTACTAGCTAAATACAATATCACAGCTTTTAAAAAATATATATATATATCTCAGCTTCAATAATCATATCTTAAATTCCACCTATCACCATTCTCCCCTCATATTCCACTCCTATCTTTTTTCACATTCGATCTTAATTTTTTAAGTTAGTTGTATGTAGGGCTGTTACCTGCATGGTGGGGGGCGGAGTACCCTTCCCTGCATCTCGCACCACGGGGGGGCCGATGCTGGGGGGTGGGGGAAGGAGCGGAGTTGGGAGCGGGGCCCCACTAGAGTCATCCCACCTCCGTTAGGCCTTCTCCATGCTGAGCAGGATGGACGAGGGTGGGGTGGTGGGGTACGAGCCCCCTGCCCACCCCTAGACTTGTATGTTCCAATTCAAAATTAAATAAAATTTTAATCTCAAATGACTTGGGTTTTTAGAACAAAATTATTTGGGACTCAAAAGAAACATTCTGATCTACAAAAAGATCTTATAGAAACAAACTTATAAACTTTCCTGATATGGAATTGTTGAATCCAAGATTTCAAGTATCATATAATTATATATCTACATATGAATTTTAATAATAACAAACAAGTTCAAGCATAAATAAGTCTCAAGCTTAAGTTGTATACATAATGGAGCCAAGCACATCAGTGTATTAAGCATGAGTAAAAAAAGAAACAAGCTTACAAATAAAATACTTAAAATAAATTTTGTACATCTCTTTCAAAATTTGAAATAGGATTAAGGCTCAAATATAATATTTTTTCATAAAGCATTAAGTTGCATATTCTACATGTGTATAATATATTTGAAAATTAAAAGTTTGAAACTTGAGTTTTTAAAAGATGATTGATTGTCATCTTTCATATATGCATGACATGAATAAAGGTTTGATTTTTAAAATTTTGAAAGATGATTGATTATCATCTCTCACATGTGCATAACAAGTTTGAAAAGTGATTGATGTTATTTTTGACATATGAAAAAGGTAGTTGATTTTGTTTGAAAATTTTGAAAAGTGATTGATGCTCTTTTTGACAATTGCAAAAAAGATAAACTTTTATTTGAAATATTTGAAAAATGAATGGTGCTTCTTTTTTACATTTGAATATTTTGAAGTTTGAAAAGGAAATCTCATATGTCTATAAATAGCTCATTTGAGATCTTCAAAATAATAACACTACACATCAACTACAAGCTTTACAACATTTATTTATATTTATTCATCAAAGGCTTTCAATCTCTCTTCTCTAAGCATTGAGCTTTAACACTTGTTCATTTTGAGAGAGATATAGTTTATGCTGTACTATTTTCATTTCACTCTTGTATCAGCTACAAGCTGCACTCTTGAGAGAGATATAGTATTTTCTGATAACTTATCCACTATCAACTCTTGTATCAGTAAAAATGTGTATAATTGTTAAGGATCCTATGGTAGCAAAACTCTCATCCAAATCAAACACAATCCATTAGGAATCAAATTCAAATAGATGAGATGCTACTCAACAAAACTTTGTATTTTAAATATAGTCTTAGTCATATCCTTTTAAGATAGTAATTGGTTTTCACATTCTTATCCTATGTAACAATTCTATTTCTGTTGTCTATATAATGTGATGCAAACACCTAGTAGAGTTAAGGGTGATTATCCAATACAAATTTATTTCTATATTCCAAGTTGGATTTAAAATATAAAATTCTTTTGAATAGCATCTCATCTATTTGAATTTGATTGCTAATGGACTATGTTTGATTTGGATGAGAGTCCTGCTACCATAGGATCCTTAACAATAACCCTTGTGAGTGTAGTAGGAATTCTATAAAGGGAATAATTGAATCATTTCGTGATAAGTGATTGTAAGTATAAAATGTATTCTACATAGATTCTTTGAAACGGTACTGCTCAAATGTGTAATAAATTTCTATCTTTACCTGAAGAAGGTTGAATAGTGAATTTGAGAATTTTTAAAAAGTAGCTTGAAGCGAGAACATAGGCAGTGGAGCTGAATCTCATTAAACTATTGAGTTTGCTTCTCTCTTACCCTTATTCTTTAGATTTACTATTGTTTTGTATTTTATTCATATTTTATATTATGTATTTGATTTCTAATTGTTAATTTTTTAAAAACAACTCAATTCACCCCCCCGGGTCTTGTGTGAGTCATCTGGGCAACAATTGGTATTAGAGCAATGGGCTTTTTTGTAAGATTAACTATCTTTTGAGTTAAAGATCTTCTGGCTAACAATTCAGATACCTTTGGTGAAGGTCAATCCAGTGGTCGACCTCCATTATTTTGTGGAAACAATTGCACATTCTGGAAAAGTAGAATGAAAATATTCCTTCAGGCTCAAGGTCGAGAAATTTGAAAATGTGTTGTAAACGAACCTTATATCCCAACAAAAGTTGTTGATGGAGTAAAAGTCACAAAAAAATAAGAGTTGGATCGTGAAGACAAGATATCTCTAACATTGAATTCAACAACTATAAGTTTCTTATATTGTGCTCTCAATAGAAACGAGTGCAATAGAATAATGACTTACAAGTCAGCAAAGGAAATTTGGGATAAGCTGAAAGTAACTTATGAAGGAACTTCGCAAGTCAAGAAATCAAAAAATTTTATTCTTACTTCTGAATATGAAATGTTTAAAATGAATGATGATGAATATATTTCTACCATGTATAGTTTTACTAACATTATAAACAGTTTGACAACTCTCGAAAAGGTTTATTCCTATTTGGTGATAGTAAGAAAAATTCTTAATTCTCTGCCAAAATGCTGGGAATCAAAGGTGATGGTGATTCTTAAAACTAGAGACCTTACAAAACTTAAGGTAAATGAACTCATTGCGTCATTTATCATCCATGAGTACACTTGAAAATAGGAGAAGTAGAATAAAAGCTAAAGAAGAGCTTGGCACTTAAAGTTATTCCTCATGAAAGCGTAAGTGACGAAAATGAGAAAACTGATCAAATATGAAGAAATTGTAATGTTAACAAGGAGATTTAAGGATTCTTAAAGAGAAATAAAAATCCTTTAAGGAAATCCTTCAAAAAGTTTTCCAAGAAAGATACAGACAAAAATTACTCTTTAACTTATTACAAATGCAATAAGCTAAGACATATCAAGGCGAATTGTCCTCTACTAAAGAAAAATCGAAACAAGGGCAAGAAAGGAATGAAAGCTACATGGAATGATGATTCTAGTAGCTCAGACAGCGAAGCAAGCAATGAAGAATCGGTCAATCTTTGTCTTATGGCTAAAGATAACCTTGAGGTAACAAATATTGTCAAAATTTTTTACCTCATAACACCCTATTCCCAACTTGTGGCCTTCACTCTTAACCAACAACAACAAACTATCAAACTAAGAATTTTTAGCAACAATAGTCACATCACCAAGCTTCTCTATCAAACATATCTCTAGCACTAAGTATTTATTCGTAGTAACTGCAATAACTGAATACTAAAAGCAAATTAAAATAAACATGGCTATGATAAATCAAATTAATCAATAGCTTAAAAAAAAACATTCCCACCATAGCCAACATCAATTAGGTTCACTAGGTGCTTGAGGGGCTTTACCTACAAAGCTGTTCTCATTTTAATGTACTTGTGTTTATCAAGCCATTTGTTGATGCAGCAAGTTGAACAAAATACTAGCAAACTGTACCATCCTCCCTCTGGGTTGCAAGCTTCATTGTGGAGAATCCTGGATCGGAAACCTCCACAGCTACACTTCATCTCACAAACCAAGTTGACCTAAATCCAAAGGCTCCATCAAAGAGTCAAAAAGGGCAAGTCTTCATAAGAGCAGAATTTTACCTTGAATTTTCAGGTTAACATCACTGAATCAAATTCTCCCTAGAGAAACAGAACATAAGCTTAGAAAAGGGGATACAACTAGCAGATTTTGGAGATCTTTTTTTCATTGATGCAATTGAATGAACAGTTACTTTGTCATAAAATTTAAAAACAAACACATTCTTAAAAGCACAATGAATATAGGCACACAAAAAACTCAGTCATAACGAGAGAGAAAGAACCTTCAAACCTCAATTGATCAAGAAAAAGGGTAATATGAAAATAATTACTGCAGTTCATTTTCTCAGCTAATAATGAATTCACACTACATTTCTGCATTGTTGCAGTATATTCAATTACATTGAGGTAATACAAACGATGGCACCCAGAACATCATAGCTGTTTAGGAGTCCAGTACATTCAGCTTAAGCGTTCACGATTTATTTCGAGAATATCACAAAAGAATGCCACTTATATAAAAGAAAATTCGTAATTTACATCATAAAACCCAATTGCTGCTGCTGCCATTAGAGCTTTAAAGTCTAGTCAACTTGGAAATGGAATCCTGGTTAGAAAGATCCCCTCTCATGTCAAATGTATGCCTCCGAGCTTCAAGATTTGTGTGGCAGTTGACAGTACATTAGACAACCAGCTCTCACCCAACCACCTTGGAAGCCAAGCAGTGTGGCTGCCATGAAAGTTTAGGCTAATGATTCTACTAATAAGCAAGTCCAGCAAAGTGAAATGACAACTCTTTTCGTTTCAAAAACTAACCTTCTTGCTCTCATCCATTAGTCACACACGAACTCATCCCAAAATCTATATTCAGCTTCTAATTATTAATTGACACTTCATTAGTAACTTTGAAATCAAGCATATGCAGACCAAGATGGGCTGTTCCTCATGCTCTCCACAATTATCTCTTTAACTAGAAACCACTTCGATCCTCTGCCACATGTGCCCCTCCCTGATAGCATATCTCCCATTAGGTGGAGTTGGAAATTTACTAAAAAGTGTGATGAACAATTCGCATCGCTGGAATGGCCATACCCCATTGATCTTTCACCATGATTTGTATAAAACAATCTTGGTCATAAATTTAATGGCATTATTACAGTTCCCACATATCCTCAAATTCTTAATGACACAAATTGATGATATCCCAATCAAATTTAAGTATTCCAAAAGCAGCATGAAGCTTCTCGCTGCATATGCAAAGAATATCCTCGTTCTCTTTTTGATCCATATCTTGCAGAACAGATTTCAGTGTTGGGAATTACATACCAAGACAATCTCCTTTTCTCATATAAATCGTCCACAGATTTACAGATCTTATCACTTGCAGACTGTTCACTTTTCTTATCATTAATAATTAAACATCAGACACTGTTTCTCACCTAGACCCAACTATAGCCTGGTTCTTTTGTAATTCCTCTGTCTCTCATCAAGTTTCTAATTTCTGAGGCTTCATCCCATAGTTTGGCAGAGGCAAAAGTATTGGATAATAGTACATAGTTTCCAGGGTTATTAGGTTCAATCTCAAAAAGCCGGTTTGCTGCAATTTTTGCTAATTCCATGTTTTTATGTACTCTACATGCACCAAGCAATGCTCCCCAAGCACCAGCAGTTGGTTCTAAAGGCATTTTCTGTATAAAATCATATGCTTCTTCCAGGCGACCCGCTCGGCTAAGTATATCAACTATGCAGGAGTAGTGATCTGCATCAGGTTCTATTGAGTAATCCCTAATTGAATTAAAAATTAAGAAGCCTTCGTCAACAAGTAGTGAATGACTACAACCAGACAAAACACCATTAAAAGTAACAGAATTAGGCTTGGTTCCTGAGTCCAACATTTTCTGAAAAAGCAACAAGGCTTCTTCTCCTTTCCCATGCATAGAGTTTGCAATGATGATTGTGTTCCAAGCAACAGTATCCTTTTTCGGCATCAGACTGAAGACCTTTCGTGCGAGTTCCAAATCACCACATTTAGCATACATGAAAACCACAGCTGTTGTGGTCGTTAAGTCCTCAATAAACCAATTCCTAAAGATATAGCCATGAATCTCTTTGCCAGTCCCCAATCTTTCAAAACCTGTGCAAGCTGGTAAGACACTGGTAATAGTTATCTGATTAGGTCTGAAACCAGAATTTTGCATCTGTCCAAGCATCTCCAGGGCCTGTTCAGTTCTCCCATTTTGTGTGCATCCACCAATAACAGCATTCCATGACGCATCATTCAATTGGAAACCGTCGTATCTCATCTTATAAAATAAATCAAGACCCTTCTCACATTCTTTGTTTGAGAAGTATGCTGTTAAGATTACATTCCACAACACAATATCTCGTTGAGACATGTTATCAAATACCAACTGGGCTTGCCTCATGCTTAGACAATTAGCATACATGCTAACAAGCGCACTACAAACAAATAAATTCTCTTCCATTCCATGCTTCACTACAAACCCATGAATCTCTCTTCCTAATTTCAAAGCTCTGAGTTCAGAGCACGCTGGCAGAATAGAAGAAACTGTCACCGCATTCGGTCTCACTCTATCTAACACCATCTCGCGAAATTCGTCCAAACCTCGTCGAGGTAGGCAACAAGTAACGTAACAAGACGTCAAAGAGGTCCAAGAAACCACATCTTTCACTGGTATATCATCAAAAACCCGTCTCGCATCTTCAACACACTTACATTTAGCAAACATATCAATCAACGCATTACCCAGTAACGTATCTGAATGAAGCCCGAATCGAATCGCATCCTCGTAAACCTCTTTGGCTTTTATAGTGTCCCTCAAAGTGGAACATGCCTTAGCGACCGACAGAAGTACTAGCTTATCGGGATTGATTTCCCGTGCTCTCAATAAAGAGTAAATCTCTATAGAATCCTTAGGAAGTCCATGTCTAGTGTAAGCTGAGATTAAGACGGTCCACGTGCGTAGGTCTGGTTCGCCAATTTTATCGAACAGGTTGCGCGCGCGTGGCAAATCACCAGAATCGCATGCTGCCTTCATGAATTTAAGGCCTAGCTGACAGGGAAGGTTGGTAGGAAGCTTTGGAACCATGTGATCCTATGGTTTTAGCAACCAGTTTTGCTTTTCGTGTTCGAGCCTTTGTCAAGACTCTGAAACTGACAGAAATTCAGGACGAAGGAGAAGCAGAAGAAGAAGAAGAAACGACGTCACTTAGAGCAGCCTACCAATGACAATTTAGAGAATGTTTTCGATTTTCCAGCTGTCAACGAGTTGTTAAATTGACAAATAATAACATCTCACAGAAAGGGAAAACACATGTTATATAACTTTACGTGGTATTTTAGATTATAAAATTAATTTTATAATAAGATAAATTTAATATAAAAAAATTTATTTATTATTTATTTTTTCATCACTTTCTTATCATTTCATAATATAGTATTAGATGATAAGTTTATAAGTAAAATATAATAAATAATCTTTAATCATCTAATATCATATTATGAAATGAAGAGAAAATTATGAGAATTAAGATGATGAGTAATATTATTCATTTAACATATATCATGTTAATTTATGAATTTATTTCTATAAAATTTCTTTCGAAATGTAATATTTTTCTATTAAATTTGTCACAAAAATATAATCATGAATCTTTTGCAATATGCATGCAGAAACTCACCTATTGCATACGAGAGATTCAACATTTTCCTAATGAGAAATTCTAGTCATAACACCTAAAATGTAACATTGTTAATTTGTTAATGCTACGTACGGGCTCAAGCCCATCATTTTTCTTTCTTATGGTTGTTGTAATACATATATCAATGTTGGTCAATTTAAGAATGCCATGCAGGTCATGTTTCACTTGGGATGTCACAAACAATTGGCTTCTATCTCTATAATAACTAGAGTGTGTGGATGGAAGGATGTGTATGATTTGTGTCTAGGGGTCTTATGGCATAAAATCTCACAATAGGCTGGAACGAGATAAAGAGTCATCTCCGACCCATGATGTTAGTTCGAGCTTCACGCACTGGGATCTGAAGCCCATAATGACAGTTTTGAGTATCAATACGACATCCGTACGTGCATCCATAGTAATAAATAGAAAAAGAATACAAAAAATATAAATGAAGAAAAAAAGACAAGAAAATTTACGTGATTCGACACATGACCTACGTCTAGAGGTTGTTTGGAAGACAAATTTACTATGATAAAAGTATTTTACGACCACTCAGGATCTCTCGTACTCTACAATGCAGCCTAGAAAAAATAATGATATCCATGGAGTCTATCATCATGAGGTTGAAGATGATCATTTTCATTCAATCAGATTCCCATTTATTGAGACTTTTGGGAGTGGTTAGGAAAAGCAGTTTTATATCACCTCACTCTTTGTGTGTCTGACTTGCCTTTCTTCCTTGAGCTTTTGCCTTGTCTAAGTTGTATTTTCTCTCTTGCTTCCTAATGAAGCCTTATGGTGGACTGGCCTGGTGCGATACATTTACCCCCAACAAGGAGTGAAATATGATTAATTTCAGAATTTAGAACTTCGACGGAGTCAATTTTGGGCTCTGACTTTGATCAGTTTGTTTTGTGGGAAAAAACAAAGGGTAAAGATTATGAAAAAATTACTGTTCATGGTCTGCTAATAAATGTCATATACATGTCACTTTTTTTTTTTTTTTTTTTTTTTTTAAGTTTTTGATCGAAGTCGAGTGTACGGAGAAGGGAGAATTAACAATCTGTGCTGGATTTTTCATGGTTTCTTGAAACTCCCAAGTACTACTGAATTTTGAAGTACAATTTACCAAATAATGAATGTAAATTGAAAGAGAAATTCAATTCATCCGCATCCATAGATAAAGATCGAAGATCAAAAGTAAAACTTCTCTAGCGCCATCAGTACTCACCATCTAAAAACGATCAAATTCACAGGAATTACAGTGTGAGAGAGAGAGAGAGATTGATATTTCATGTTGGAACAAGAAACATCTCATGATGTTCATGATCTCCATATCCACCAAAGATCCTCATTGGGGCAATGAAAACTGCATATATAATCGAAGCAAAAGCAAAACAACCCATGAAAACCATCCAGCTTCTCGCATTATTAATATTGCCATTTCCGCCATTATAATTAGCAACTCTCCTCCTTTCCATACTATTTGCCTGCACTTTGTTTTCCTCCTCCACTGCTTGTATTTCCACATTTTGATGAGAAGGAGATGGTGATGATGATGAAGATGAGGAACAACAATAATGAAAACAACCTCCAGGCAGTTCATTGCTCACACCAGATTCATCATCATGTTCATGATCAGAATCATAAAAAGGCACCGATCTTACTTCAGTACCGATCTGATCTTGAACCAAATTAATACCATTAATCCTACCGTACTTATATACCTTATGATCATGATCATCATCTGATGATCTCCCTCGCAAAACCATCACAGTTTCATCCTCCACTGCCTGAAAAAGACGCCGCCCTTTCAACCTTCCGCTCTCGATCACCGATCTTCGCTCTCTAAGCATCTCTTCTGCTGCCAAATTATTTGTCCTTATCTTCCAGTACCCTCCTTTCGGAGGAGACCATTTCTGCTGAAGCGAAGATATGAGGTTTCTTGGGGAGCTGTCAAACAGTTGATCAACAGCTTTAGCCATGGCTGCCGAATTATCTGTTGAATATCTACGTGCTGTTGATCTGGGGATAGACTGCATGTAGGATTCCCATTCTTGCTGCAAAACCTCGAACTTCTGGTTCAGTTTAATATTATCTCCATCGTCTTCTTTCTCTACCATATGAGAAGAGTGGTCATTCATGGTGGGGTCCCACGATATTCCATTTTCATTCATTCTATCTTTGCTTTTGTATCGATATCGCACGTAAAAGATGGCTTTTTGAATTGAATCGAGAAGGAAAGAGGTTTTCTGATTTTGATTTGAATCTGAGAATCAGATTATAGCGGGATAAGAAGTAAGAACCACCCACGTTCTAGTTTTTCGTATTTTTGATTTTTTTTTTGGAAAAATACTAAGGGCCTTGTTTGTTTTTATGACTAAAATTTAAAATTTTGAAAATTTTGAAAACCTCTTATCTCATCATTACAACTTTTTCAAATTCTCATACAAAATAAAATAAATAATTTAATTTTTTCAAATTCCAAAACAAATATAATATTAAAAAATATATTCTAACAATATTTTATTCAACTTTTTAATTTTAATCTCAATTCATCTCATCTTATCTCCAAAAACAAACGAGATCTACATAGAGATTATACAAAATAAATTCACATCTTGATATGGTACGTCAGATTATAAAATTATTTTTATTATAAAGTAAATATAACGGATTTTATAAAATCATATCAATTTATAGATTTATTTTATGTAATTAACGATTTTTTTTTCTATTTTTCTAGTAACGGAAGGAATTTATACCCTTGAATCAGGTTTGAATTTACAGATAAAATAATGATAATAAGCATGACCAGGCAATCTTAAATGATCTCCCTTTTTGTTCCTCGGATCTGAGAATTCCCTTTGTTAGTTTTTTAGTTCCTTTTTCGTTGCTATGAATAGCCTAGGTGATATGTTTCTCTCCTTTCAAGTGTTTTTCCCCTCTTGTTCGGAAGTGGGGACTCCTTCTACTTATCCCTCAACATTTTTGTGTGAATTTTAAAATTTAAAATAGAGAGGTAAATACGTGAAATACGGTTTACAATATTTGTTTAGCATTTGATTGTTTTAGAGAAATTCACTTTGAAAGATTTTAAATGATGTAGAACTACTTTTTATACTTATCACTCTCATTTTACGTTCTTAAAATTCCAACAAATAAATTTGGGAGTCTTTGTATGATGTCAAGTATAAATTATCACATATATTGCAAAACCACATCTTCCATTTCTAATTCATAAGAGTTATTTTAGTTTTAAATCGACGTGTAGAGCACACAAATATTTATATAAAGAAAAATGCCAGTTAGCCCCATCAAGTGTACTGCTCAAAGTTACCGCTAACGCTTTTTTTTTTTTTAAATTTAAATAAGTTACTATTAGAACATTTGTGTATTTTATTTTATTTTATTTTATTTTTGTTATAAAAAAAATAGAACAAAAATCAAAATATACTAAGGGTATATACTTGAGGGGGCTAGGTGAAAGGGTTGAGTAACACCACCCTTATATGAAAGTGTTCTGCTAGGGGCAGTCAGCCCTTGCAAGCGGTATGCAATCGACCAGATGTGGCAATGCCACGTCAATTAAAAAAAAAAAAGAAAAAAAAATCAGAACAAGAAATGCGGGAAAATGCTACTGGCTTCTTCTACAAGTTTCATTTTCTTCCATTCCTCCGAGAAGCTCTGGGTTAAAGTGGAAATAACTTCGTTGTTCTTGTTTCTTTATTCCAGCATTTTTCTTCTTTTATATCCTTTTCATTTTTCTTTTCTTTTTTCCTTTTCGTTGATTCAATACTGGGCTTCTACCTCTCTCTCCTTTTTCTTTAGTTTTTGTGGTTTTGGTTTTTGTGTGTCCATTTAAAGTTCTTTTTCTGGTTGTTTCTCTCTCATTGTAGTTGATGGGGTTAGATAAAGAAGAGTCCAGAGAAGAAGAAAGTTGATGAGGCTTGCATAGTTCTATGCCATTCAATTTTAAGTCGACACTTCCATATATGGAAGTTAGGATCCGTTGTTGTTGATCAGATCTGACCCCCCATTTGACTTATACCTCCATTTGGCTCCAAGATACAGCTGGACTTCCTTCCTCTATTGGTCTGAATTCATTTTCATAGGCATGGAAAATGTTCGGTTGAAACCCAACATTCACATTCCTAGATCATTCTTAATCAAAAAGGGAGGTAATGGATTAGTTGAAAAATGACAGGTAACTTTTTGTGCTACCTAGATAGGGATATTGATGGAGGAGATGTCTCCAGCAGTCGCAGTACCATTTGGAGTAGGTAATTCAGTCTATAATAACCCACCCATCGCTACCCGCTTAGACGCCACTAGACTTGAGTTAATGGCAGACAAAAAATGGGATTTGCTATCTGATTCTGTAACTAAGGTTTCTGTTGAGACGGTTCCCAGTGGTGATGGGAATTGCAATTTTGATGATTTGGAAAATGAAGTTAATATTACAACTGCTATGGCGTCGAAAGAAGATTCCTTGGTGGCTATCATGAGGAAGCAGAAAGGGAGGGAAGGACTGGAAAGAAAAATCGCACAGAGGAAAACAAGTTTGGTCTGAAAAGTGAGAAATGAGAATGCGAGAAAATTTGGAAGAAAGAGACACAATTGAATCAAAACGGTGCGTTTCAAAACGTTTTGCCACATCAGTAAGCGCTTGCATGGCGCTTACCCCGCCTGACTGGTTCCAGCATTTTTCTATATAAAATAGATTGTATAATTTACACACTGACTTAATAATAGAATTTTATATTTTTAAAGTTTAGAAGCTTAAAAGGTTCTCTCGTCATAAATGAATTGCATCAACCCTTATATATTGTCATTGCCTATGATAGTTTTATACTTGGTAATTTTAATGATTTTATACATACGAAAATAGTCAAATTACAAGTATGTATTACATTCAAGTAGGGCATCAGTTAAGAAAGAAAATCCAAATATTATTAACATGGTCTTATTCCATTCAAACAGGACAAATTGAGCAAATTAACGGTGACTTTATGGCAACTTATTATTCACGGTGTGTTTTTCTTAACCCGAAAAGTTTATACCCAAATTCAAAATTCAACAAATAAGTCTTGAGGTTCTAAAAAAGAAAAAGAAACCTGTAAAACAGAATGGCCTCTCAAACTTTTCACAGGACTACCAGCATGCACCATAGATCGATTTTCCAGCTCTTAATACACATATACAACTCAAATGTGCACATTAAGAATATGAAAGTGTCAGCCATCAAGTGTCATAACTTAAAAATTCAGTGCAAGAATTGCAGAAATATCAGTATGTCCTAGAATCTAGTGCAATCTAAGCTTCAAACATTAGGAACAACAACAATATATCCTCCAGAAGGGGTTAGTTTCTTGGATAAATCTGTGTAAATCTGTGACCGAAATTCTACGACTAACTGCAAAGAAGCCATCACAAATTCTTCTAGTAATACCTTTCTTTCAAAAGCTTCCCTAAGAAAGGCAGATCAACTTCCACTGTCAGGGTTTGAAATGTCCTCTATTATGCCTTTTCCATCCATAGCATCGAAGAAGAAGAAATTTTTTAGGGGTTCCCCTTTGCCTGAGATCGCTTTGATAACCTCCTATGAATATCATGATGAAAAATGTCATAACAATGTGCACATTCTGAAAACACACTGGTAACAAAATAACTTGATATGGCACCTGTCCAAGGATTCCTCCAATGATGGCACAAACTGGAGGGAATTCTCTAGTACCCATTACCAATCTTTCAAGGAGTTTGTCAGGAACATGAGATTCATTCAGTGACTGCCACGGTATTATGTAAGCAAGGGTGAGAAGATGAAAAATGTGATTAAAAAAAAAATAAGGAACAAATTCCAAGTATAATACATTTGCCTCACAAAGTTCCTTTTTCAGCTTCAGGATACCAGGAAGATCTGCACTTGAAACATCCCCTGGATTACGCCCCTCAACCTCTTCAAACCTTTCCATCACTGGAACAAGAGTGAGGATAATTTAGTCATTATTATTCTATGGATGTAGACAAGTTGTACCAATTAAAGCCAATCTTAAATGCACAAGTGAAAACAAAATAAGGGGGATGATAAGCAACGTAAATTTTTTTCATTATATTTAACTTAGAAGCTACAATTATATAATTTACCAGACCTCTCATGGCAAAGTATAACTTTGTCACTTTCCTTGGAAGTGCACGCCAGGGTACTGAAATCGCTTCCTGCAATGGAAGTATGATGCATTATAATCAGAAACTTTCTCTGAAGCACGCATTAGCAGCAGTCAGACAAAAGTGCTATACACTGATACATCTTATTCAATAAACTTATTCTGTTTCAACTTCATATAGGGGCCCTGAATCCTTATTCCTGGTACGTTCATATGTTAGGATACTTATATGGAGCTTAAAGAAATCACAGCTGTTGGTGTAGAGTGGTGATCACATGGCATTCAAATGAGAACGTTAGGGTTAGATTCAAATTTTACAATAAATCCACCCCTCTCCACCTCATACTAAATGAATGGGTATATAAAAGCTCATTGGAAAAATGGGATGTAGTATGAGTAGGGTATGTAGATAGAGTAATTAAACAACATCAATAGACAGAACCATAAAGCCATACCTCGATACTTGGATACTGAAGTTGACATTGGATGTTCTCATCAAGTTTTTTCTGCCAAGAAATTATAACAAAAGCATTAAAATAAGTACTGCTTCTGTCAATGAGCATAAAATCTTTAAAAAAAAAATTAAATGGTAAAGACGCTAAAAAGCTAAAGCATACAAAATACTGGTCGAAGCATGGGTCGAGCAGAAACATTTTAGCACTATCATATGAGCTATTAATCATTCCAGAGCCATAGCAATTCAGTTGAGACTCTTGATATTAGTACAGAGAGTCAGGTTCCATTTTCCGTTAACTCCTAGGGCTTGAATAAATCTAAAGTAACAAGCTCACAGTGACATATCGACCAGAGATATCATATGAGTACACAGTAAATGTTAAAATTGTTTGATGCAGCAGACATGGCATGCACTAATGCCTTTGTTTCAAATAAGTAAACAGTATGTCAGTACCATTAATGCTAGTGTCATTTTTCATCCAAATCAACAGTTAATAAAACAAATAAAACAGCCATGTACATAAAGCAAGAAAATTAAGCCAAGAAAGCAGCACCCACAGTGAAACAAAATTTGGTATTGCTAAGTTTGAAGTCAAATGGTGACAGAACAAAGTGAAGCTAAAATAACACAATAATACAGGAAAAAAAAACAAACAAACGAACCCTAGCAACAGAGAAATGTGAAGATTTAGATGGAGTAAGATGATCACCTTTGAATATCTATGGTGTTGCAGGTCAACAAATATTTCACCACAAGAGTCTCTACAATCAACTGTATAGAATGCTATATGCTTTGATAACTTCCGGCATTTCTCATTGATTGATTTCTGCAGCCGAGAGTTTTGGAACATTTCAAAGAAACTTATACAGAAGCAATGAATACATATTAAAGGAATCGTGTTTTTAGAGTACTTTGGTCGCAAGGGAGCAACAACTGGCAACTACGACATCATATTTATCAAAGAAATCCCCACCAAAGCTCGAAATGTCACCTGCAAGATTGGAAATTTAGTTTTAATAATATATTTTTCACATTTACTTGCACCAATAAATGTAGATAATCTTTTGTACAGTACCAATAAATGTAGACCATTAGTTAAACCAAGTTGATGCTGTCAGAGTTTGTAAATTTATTAACATGGAAATTTTTGTACAAATATTATACACATGATAAGAATCTTCAACTATAACACTAGCTAGTTGAACGAGACTGAAAAATATTAAAAAGATACAAAAGCAAAAAGGAATAAACCTTTCTCTACTGAAACACGAACCATCGGGTTGAAGTCTTTCAAAGAATCACCACAAAGCTCGGCAAGCGTCTTTCCACCATACGCATTCTCATCAGGAGGTATCAAAAAGTTCGCAGAGATAGCTTCTTCAGTCGCGATCCGATCATCCACCAATGTCAAACTACTAACTCCCGCTAGAACAATGTTCTTGCAAAACTACCCATAAAAATATCGAATTGACACTAAAATTATTGAGAGAGAAATAAGCCAGCTTCATCGAAGACGGTTCCATGAAAATTGTTAAAGAAACTCAGATTTACCTCAGCAACAGTCCCTTTCATTCCACATACCAATATATGAGCTTTGCTCAGTCTAGGACAAGAAAATTAAAAAAGAAAAAAGAGAAACTTCAAATTAAATATTCCAACACGAAAATTAACAAATTGATACACAATTATTGATAAGAAAAGCAAACCATACACTGTAATATTTAACATCATTGAATAAGAAAAACAAAAACATGAGCAGAGATAAATAACACACACACACATATAAGTACCTTCTTTGTGTATCAACACCCCAAACCCTAATTTGACGGTCATAGAGTGCAGTCTCCTGCTCCGTCAACACCTCGCCGTCCATTCCTTACTGCAGCCTATTCCACGAATTCAAAGCCTTCAACAAGTGCGGAACAAAAAAGGAAACCCTGATAATCGGAATTGAAAGTAGACAAATGAGACCCCAGAAAGGCTCGAAGGGTAAAGCAAAGAAGAAGACTGAAGCAGCAGCAGCAGCGAGAAGAACTCGCGATCCGGTTTTGGAAAGTCTGGGCTCACTCGCGTAACATTTGGGCCTTCTTTCCTTGGACCTTTATTACAAACTATTGGGCTGGTTAAATCGAGTCCAATTATCTATTTCAAGTATTTGCAATGAAGATGATAACGTAAAGCTTTGGGAATTTTTATAATAATAAATTTATAATTAGTCTATAATTATTTTCTCACTCTACTTGAAACGAAGGGTAGTTATATAAAATTAAATATTATAAAATATCAAAATTATATTGGTTGATTTAAAATGAGTTATAAAATAATTGTAGGTGTATCATTAAGTTATAGTCTATCCCCAAATTAGAAGAGTTAATTTAATTTTAAGTTTCTACAAATATATTTTTTATGAAACATTTTCTCTTACTATCTCAAGTCTATTATCTACTTTTAAAAGAAAAAAATCTTTAAATGCTGTAGAGAAAAAATAGATAATCTGTTAATCTTAATTATTGGGGCCCACACGTTATTATCTCACATAAGGGTGTAACTAATTCGGTCCGGTCTAATTTTGAACATATTTTATAACCGAATCAATATATACCGGTTTTAAAAATTTTAAAACAGATACGGACCGATTTGTCACTAAAATCGAAACTTTCAATTTTTTTTATTTCAATTTAGTCCAATTCAGTTTTTCTGATTTCGGTCCGATTTGATTAACATTAATAATCATGTTTAAGATTAAAATTTTGTGTTCTAATAAGTTAGTATATAATATATATAATATAAAATAAATAAATATTCTAGTCCGGTTTGGTTCAAACCGATTTTTAAAATGTAAAAATGGAGATCGTATCCGAACCAAACTGGACTAGTTACTAACCTATCCAAATTTTCTTTTTCACCCCTAATCCCACAAATTAGGAAAAAAAGAAAGAAAGAGGAGGGGGGGGGGGGTTGGTTTGATGACATGCACGCGTGGTCCAAAGGTTCTTTTGCATGACTATATTTTTGTGTCTGCATCTTCATGTGTGAAAAAGATCAAGACATGCACAAGAAGATGCAGACATGAGACCTTTAACAATAGGACATTGAAGTAAGTGAATTGTTCCTAAAAAGAATAAGCTGCTTCTTTGCCTCTTGACAGTCCACAATACTGCCTTTATTCCTACAACAACTCTTTACCAGTAAAAGACCATCAGTATTAACCTTAACCATAGAAAAAGCAATTTAAAGCAACCAATAGTGTTGATGCATATCACATTATATTGGAAGTTTCAAAAAGATGTTCATATTGGGAATGTATGGGTATAGATATAAAATAAATAATAAAATATATCTCTTCATATAAGTTTAAATTTTTTAGACTAGCGGTAATTACATATGTTATTAGAGCAGATGTTTTGAGTTCGAATCATGACTTTACACTCTATCTCTTTTAATTAAATATTCCACGTGTTAGGCTATTCATTAAGTGAAAGTTACGTGAATGAGAGTGTTAAGATATTTAATAAATACTAAAATCTACATCTTCCCATAAGCTTAAACTTTTAGGGCAAATGGTGATTTCACATGATATCATTTTTAGAAAGATATATATTTTATTATTTATTTTATATTTTAACAGTATGATGGGGTTGGGTAAGTATGCCCTCTCGTCCAGCTATTTAGGACATATTTTTTTCAAGTAGGTAGTTGATATTCAAATTCTCCTTAATATAAATATTATGAAAGGAAGTTGAACATGACCTTCTGGTATGCATGCTTTAGCCTTGAATCAATTGAAGTCGATCATGCAAATTGAGTCTAAGCATATTCAAATAATAATTATAATGTAAATGAATATTTTTAGTTTTCACCTTTCAAGACAAACACAACCATGCTAAAGAGATGCCAATATTTTAGCTTGGGTTATGGGTCCTAGAAAACATGACATGAACGGTAAAGCATATAATATGTGGTGGGCAGACATTACATGGACATATGCCTAACAAGTAGTCATGAGTCATGTGCCTAATGAATTACGTATATATGGGCCATAAACTCTATAATATGTCCTGAGTTACGAGCATGTTGGAATAAGACTTTGAATATGACTTTGAGCAATGAGTTTGATAACTGTTCGAAGTCATGAACAAGAGTAAAGTGAAAATAATATCACAAATTGACGTGATTTCATCTGATCTGTTAGATATACTTTCTAATAAAAGTAATTTTATAATCTGATAAATTACATCAAATCACGTCAATTTATAAAATTACTTTTATATAATTCCTTTATGACTAAAATATTTTCCAATTTAAATTATCAAATCTCTTCTATATCTCTTTCTCTTTTACCCACTATATCTTAAAATTCGAATAAAAATCTTGAAGATAATTTTTTCAGCAACACAAGGTAGAGGTCAATAATTTCTCAAAAAAAAAAAAGAAAGAAGGGTAGAGGCCAATAAAATATGACGTAAGCCATGAGGATGTTGGGATATAAATGGCCCAATTTGAATAGACTTCTTTTTAGCAAATAAGTTGGTGCCACGTGGATAAGAATTAAAAAAAATCAGCTGAAACAGTCCCAAGCAGCTATCCGTTGGCATCCCAAAATAATCAGCGTACTTTATGGGGCCCCTCCAGAAATAATGATTAGGGTAGGCTTGGCCATACTCTCCACTCTCCACCAAAAGTCTTTGAGGCAAGCCGCAAGATTCCCTTTCAATACTTATAAATTGCTAAATAATATTTTATTAAAAAAAATATTTGTGCTCAAGAGTTAAGAACTTGATAAAATATTTTATATAGATAATATATTTAAAGATTTATCTATGCATAATTTATTATATATTATACAACTCTTCATATCTAATAATTTTTTTATATTTTTTTTTATAAAATGTGAAATATATATATAAATAGTAGTTGATGAGAAAAATTATTTTATATTTAATATTTTAAAATTAATAAACATATTTTTTGAAAAAAAAAGATGAAAAAAAAGAAAAAAAAAAAAAACATGACATGAAATGTGAAACACAAGGTCACATGCTTTATCTTAAGCATCAATCTCTTGTACTTTCCATCTCCTGGCTCACAAAAGTTGAAAGCAACCAACTGGGTAGGCAGGCAAGCCCCCCCATTGGCCTTCTCTTCTCAACCCGTAGTAGAAACAAACCCTAAGTATGGAGAATAGAAAAATACTAAAAAAGCTATAAAGTTAACTTGAAAACCCACCAAATCTAAGCTCCTCTTGGTCCCCCCTCCCCTTCCCCCCATTGGAGCTCCTCACATACCTGATACTTCCTCACTACTGAGCTTTTCTGCTTAATAAATGCACAGCCTCGGCTTTTACTAGCTACTTCATTGGTTGTAAATGCTGCAATCCTTGTCAGTGAATGAGTGTCTGGAAAGAGCAAACTGTTCTTCCTTTGCTGTGGTTGTCTGTAAGTATTCTCTGACTTCTTTCTCTTTGTTTCTTTATTCTAGTTCTTACCCTTGTTTGCAATTTTTCCTTTGTTTTTAATTAAAACGTGAACTTTCTGTTTCTGATATAGTTTCTTGTATTAAACATTTTTTGGCCTTTTATTTCAGCAAAAAATGGTGATGTTTCAAAGATTCCTTTTGCACTTCTAGCTTTGCGGCTCTATTTATAGTTATTTTAGATTTTATTTTTGACTTTCTACTGTTGCTTTGTTTGAAATTTGACACAATTTCAAGCTACCCCATAAAGATGTATGCAAATTCATTTTTGTCATATTTTCCGATTCTTTGGGTTCCTAAAACAATGCTTATTCCCCAAATGATTTGCAATTCTTGACTTGTTGCTCTTTGTTTCGATTTGATGCTGTTGTGTAATAATTTCTCCACACGGATGACTCAATTTCATAGTGGAAACAGAAGCTTTAAAGGTTGGGGAGATCAGGTGTGTGGAGAAGTAGAAGAAATCTAGAAGTGAGTTTGTATGGACTGGCACTTGAAAGCACCTTGGGGTTTGACAGAACTAGAACAAGAAACATTTCCCAACACACAAACGGTAGGCGGGTCAAGTAGCTTTGGTGGTCACAGGACCAGTAAAGTGGAGTTTTCAGTAGATTTGAAGCTTGGTCAGTTGGGTAATTCGGCCAATGAGCTACTGAATAAATGGAAGGAGCCTGAAGTCTCAAAAATATCATCTCCAGCTTCTGGGTCATCAAAGAGAGCAAGAGCAGCTAACAATGGTAATCAGCCAGTGTCATGCCTAGTTGATGGATGCACTTCAGACCTCAGTAATTGTAGGGACTACCATAGGCGCCACAAGGTCTGCGAGCTCCATTCGAAGACTCCGCAAGTAACCATTTGTGGCCGTAAGCAACGGTTCTGCCAGCAGTGCAGCAGGTACTATACGAGTGATGGTATATGTGGTTCCAGCTTGTGTAAGTCACATCAGCTGTGCAGTTGATTACTTGAATTCTGTTTTAGGAATGTGTATTCCTTTGGCTAATTAGTCATAATCTGCTTTTTGTCAATTCTTCCTTTCATGGTACTTTTTTTGTCCTTGTCTATCATTCAGATCTAGAGTGTTTGCTAATTAAAAGCATCTGAACTTATCTAAGAACTTCGACCTGTTACTTGAGGCTTATAACACAAAGCATCGGAACTGCACCTTGCTGTCTCTTGCTATTAGGGATATCTGGTGTTACTTCTTTGAGAGGTGTAATCTTAAGCAACAAGAATTGGACAGAAGCATCCTTTCTGCATATAATAGCTTGATAAAGAGTAGATTAGTATACGGAGATTGCTAACTTAAAGAAAAATATATTTATATCATGTAAAAGAGTGAACCACTGAGGAGCTGAATTTATTTATATATTTTTTTCCCATATGCTATGTCTAGGAGCACTCTCACATGGCCTTAAAACCTTCTCATTATATGGAAGCTGTGACCTATCTTTAACGCTCTTTATCTATTCATGGCTGTAGATGGCTCATCCAACAAAAGGTCATCCTCTAACATAAACTATTATTCAATTTTATATGCTCAAAAGTAGAGGCAATGACAAAGGCAGCTGAAATTAATGAGAAACCAGAAACTTCCTATCAAAATTTTCATAAGATCTTTGCAGATGACTAGCCTGGATTCTTCCTCACACTGTTCCTCTCATGCAAATGTGATGAATATAAATTTTAGACGAGATCTCAATGATACTCCATTTCTTAAGTTATTATGTATAGAAACCTTCTAGACTGCTCTATTACTCCTTGCAAGCCTAGTTCCTGAGCTTCCACCACTCTTTTCATAGGTTCCATTCGCTGGAGGAATTCGATGAGGGAAAGAGAAGCTGTAGAAAACGTCTTGATGGACACAATCGAAGGCGGAGAAAGCCTCAGCCAGAACCCCTGTCTCGATCTGGGAACTTCTTGTCCAATTACCAAGGTTAGCTTTGACAATAGATGATTGCCCACATTGTCAGCACTGAAGTAGGAATGTGTGCC
>QEOT01009688.1:145095-177920 GCA_003123785.1 Pterocarya stenoptera | reverse complement strand
TCTCTCTCTCTCTCTCTCTCTCTCTCTCTCTTATTTTTTTTAAAGTCTAATTGATCACGATGAAGCTGAGTTTTCCAATCATATGATAATTAAACACTTAGAAGTTGCCAAATAAAAGAAGTAGAGAACAATAAGGTAATCGGTTTTCTTAGGTCTTAAAGTGCACAGTGAGTTAAACACAGTTTTATGGTAAGAAAGGAGCATCAACTCCTTCACAGCATGGCCCCACTATCCGATCAACTTGAGTTGGACCTCAAACCGCCCTACCTATCAAGTTTTATTGTCGGAATGCAGTGTCTTGACCTTGTTGACAGCATGAGCAGCCCTTGTGATCTCTCTTTCTCACTCGGTGAAAGACAAAGTGAAAGAATAATTATATGAATTATCCTTTCAATTTGAATTCCAAAACATTATTGTCTTCCATTTTATACCGAGTTGTAAGAAAGTTGTGTATTTAACCTTATTTGAACACCCAGGAGTTAGCTCAAGTGATAAAGGCCTTGGGCTTGGGGGTATGCTCCCCCAAAGTCTGAGGTTTAAATCCTTTTGGTTGCAAACAATCTCTAGGGGTTATCGAATCCGGAGATTTTTTCATTGAATTACCAGAGGTGCACTTGCGGGAAACTCCTTGCCGATGGTTTATGCACCTCCGGATTAGTCAGGACGTTGTTCTTGGACACCCGGTGCCAATCAAAAAAAATTTCTCCTTCTCTAATTAGGTAAGAAACTTAGAAGCACGCCAGAAAAAGGGAAATGGTGCTAGAGTTTGCTGTTGACTGCATTTCCACCATGTAGTCAGTCTATACAATATAAATTCTAATTTTAGTTTTCTACACAATATAGAAAGAAAAGAAAAACAAATGAGGAAAAAACTCAAAAAAATGAAAGATGTTCTGAAGCAGCTTCGTTTAAAGGAAGAATGACTTTGAAGGGTATTAAAAATGAGAGACACATACACTGCTGGAACTGGAACTATATGCACTAACTTTCACAGAGTATAATTTTCAGAGACAAAAAAAGGTATTTAGGAATGCTTATTTCTGGGACCTTGATCCACCTGCTTGGATCTAAAAGAATTAGCATAAGCTAGCTTTTCCTAGAGATCACACACACACATGCATGCATGCATGTTTGTATGTATGTGTGTCTGTGTGCGTGTGTAAGTCATGCTTAAGGGGCATAGTAAAGCAAAGGATGATATTGGCACGGCTCAATCAGATTAAAGGACCCAAAACCTTATTTGGGAGATTTGATATGATTGAGCCGTTCCAACATCCCCATATGTTTTCTCCTTACCTGTTCAAGAAGATGAGTACTGATGAATGATGAAACAATCAACATGTTCATGATGTCCATCATGTTTCCGATCATTTGAAACTTCTCCATGTTCGAATTCATGCCTGTTGCAATATATCCATGACAGCAAACTGGGGGCAGAAAAAGAAAGAAGAAGAAAGTGGGAGAAATAGATGAATGGATTAGCAATAAAATTTGGATGGTTGAGAAGTCATAATCTTTGGTTTAATTACAAGAGATTCAATTGATAGGAAATGTTTCCCCATTAGGTCTTCTACACGGCATATATAGTGGTTGATGACATTGTCAAAGAAGGTTCTGTTTCAAGCCTTAAGTGTTTATAGTGGTTTCAAATTACTGCATAATTTCTTTTTTCATGCATAATTGCCATCATCCTCAATCCTAGTATGTTATAATTAACCATATTATAACCCCATGTATGCCCCCACAAGTTTTTACTCGAATTTGAGGCTCTCAAATCCGGGGAGAAAGATAGATGCATAAAATGGGGTTTGCAAAATGCCTGTTTAGATTTAGAGATGAGTTGAGATGATTTTAGATAAGTTGAATAAAATATTGTTAAAATATTATTTTTTAATATTATTATTGTTTTGGAATTTGAAAAATTTGAATTGCTTATTATATTTTGTATGGAAATTTAGAAAAGTTGTAATAATAAGATGAGATGAATTTTCAATCCAAAACGGGGTTTGTAATGTTGTCTTAAAAATTTACACGGGTGAGTAGCAATAAATGTTGGACACTCACTTAATATGTTTATTCCTCTTGTACTTGAGACCCTTAGACAAGAACTTGATCAAATCTTTTCCTATTATATTTAGGCATAAAACTATTTGAAACAAATCGAAATTTAATGCATCATATAAAAGTATGGTATATTTAGTTACAAGATGCACCAGAACATTGAGAGGTAGAACTTCCAACTGATCATGCAGGCATGAACTGGCCATATTCTAGTTCATCAAAATTTAGTAATTTCACACATTATAGATTTCTGACCACATTTTCCATGGGGCCCTCTTTTGAAATGAATGAAGAGATAACAAAACAATTCATTAATTTCTATTATTAAATGTTAGTTCATGATGCAGAACTCTTTTAGTTCATCCTGAAAGTGATGCTTGAAGGTTGGAATCTGGATGATGGCATTGGCCACACCAGGTTTGGTGGAGTGGACCCTTGGTAATAAAATAACAGTGACTGCAGTATAAAATAGTAACTTAGTCATAATAGAGCCCTATTTCCTTGCCTCTAAACTTTCCTAAGCATTTTGTTCCTAATCAAATACAATGATTATTCTTGTTGCTGGTGTCATACCAAGAGATAGGGTTGTTGAAAAGGGTTTAATATCATATAATTAACACCTAATATGGTGCAAATTGCTAAAATTATATTACAATTATTGTTAGATTTTATGGGTGGGGGAGGATTCTTAATGGTCTGTCCATTCTCTCCACTAAATGCACAAAGAACAATCTGCCAACCCATAAACCCATACCTAATCTCCTGTCCCACCCTCTCCACCATATAGCTCATGGTTTAATTGAGAAAATGAAGGTATGTGACTTTGAAAATGAAATTACGTTTGACACTAGAGTTGTAGAATCTCAGCCGTTTTGCCTCTGAAGATTTGCCAAGTGATCAACTGCCAAAGAACCAACTAGATTTACAAACGTTATAACAAAGTTTGGTTGAATACTTTTTAAGTTTAAATAAAACCTGCATTTGATTTTATTTGCTCTCAAACCCCACATGTGAGACCTGTTTGTCTTTATTGCAATCATCCATAGAAAAAGTTGACTAGTTCTCAGTTATAATTTATATCCTGTTTGAGTTAAAAAGGTGAAGAATATGGTAATATTGAGCTTGAATCTGAATGTGCTCCATAAAAACAAAGAACTTGAGAAGGAATGCCATCAATCATGCCAGAAAATGGCCAGCAGGCCGAGTGATGAACACATAACGAGCTTAAAGAGATAAGGGAAACGGCATAAAAGAAAATTTCTTGACAAGTGACTTCAATCATTGATGTAACATCTTTGGGACTCAGACTTCCAAACAACTCTTTAAACAGCTAGCAAAGCCAAATACATAAGGAATTTAAAAGCTTGCTTCATGTCTTGGACCTGCTTATTTTCATGACAGGGAAAATTCAAAAATTCGATGCAAGAAAAAATAACAAACATGATCAAATGGATATCCCCAAAGACTTCTTCAACTTCTCTACCTCCAAATAAACTGTAGAGTATGGAAGGAACTCCGAGGAATGTTCTTTGCTCAGATCGTTAATTGCAACAGCAAGTTTAGGGATTTCTAAGGTCTCTTCATGGGTCAGATTCCTGACAAATCTTGCTGGATTTCCTGCCCAAAGTTCACCAGTTGGTATTCTTCTCCCTGGGGGAACCACAGACCCAGCTTCAAGGATAGAGTGGGTTTCCACCAAGGAACCTTCCATGAGAATGGAGTGCTGCCCAATAATGCACTCTGGTTCAATTGTGCAGGATCGCAGAAGACTGTATGCACCAACGGTCACAAATCTGTCAATAGATGTATCCGCTGGCAAGCCTGATACATGAGAAAGAGTTTCACATGTTATGAAGATATTTGGCAGGTCTGTGATAAGGGATTTACTATTTCCTCCCAATTCTATCTCCAATAAGAAAAAGTGCCATACATGTTAATAAAAAAATAAGTCCCAGGAAAACAATGGCGCACAAAATGACTCATATTACCAAGAAAATTGGACTATATTCTCATTATTTAACAATGAATAATTCTAAGTGCAGTCCTTACTCAAGGCCTCCCCACACAGACTTAATGAAACGGAACGTTTTACTTAATAAAACGATTCCGTTTCATCTTCTATATTCCAGATGTTCTTAGATCTTCCAGAGGGGGTTCCATGAACTTGAACGAAATTTGCNCACAAAAGGGTTACTGAGGTGCAGCAAAAGTTGCAGGCTTAGATGGACTAACTACCTCAGACCTGGAATCAAAAGAGGGAACTTCACTCCCCATGAAGAAGGGATGATAATCCATTTGCAGGCTTTTCTGGGTAACAAGTAATCTTCAAACATTACAATTTTTTTCTAGCAATTTTCTCTGTATTCTTTTATTTTCAGGAAAAAAAGAAAGAGGAAAGAAAAAACTCAACTGCAGACAAATTCAACTCCCTCATGTCCTTTTTTTCAATTTTTATTTGGTTTTGCAAAACATTATCTTGTCATTTCTTTCCTTGCTCTTTTTTCCTCTCAATTACTTGTTTTGCTGGAATTGGTAGTCTGTAAATCTGAGTTTCCAAATTTGGGTTGATCAGGTGGGCAGCCATAGCTTCCTACCTCCCACAAAGAACAGATAATGATATAAAAAAAAACTATTGGAACACCCACCTGAAGAAGAAGCTGAAGAAATTTCAATCAGCCATGGACCCCCACATGGCATCAGACTCAACCACCATTGATCATCAAGTTTCAACCAAAAGCTTTAATGAGAGAAGAAGCTTAGACGCCACCAACGACCCTGCCCCATCTCTCATTAGCCTAAACCAGTCCTCTATTGTGGCGGACAGAGCTCGAAGGTGGCCGACGGCGTTGGAGTTGGCTCTATGGATGGAGGGATTCTGAGAATTCTATCGGGAGGGATAACTGCTGGAGGAAATATATGATAGGGACAGTTTTGATATTTCACCATAATTTTAAAGGTAAATGACTGAAAAGCACATTCGTCCGCGCGCAGGCCCCCAACGGGGACTGTACCTAGCAGCATCCTTTAACAATGGCATATTAAGAAAGGGGGTCTGTAGAGTCTAGGGCTCTTTGGTTGAAAGAAGGTGATAGGTGCATGAAGTTCTTTCACAAAATGGCTAATTCACATCGGCATAATAATGCTATCGAGTCGCTTCAATCAGGCTCTCAGGTGATTTCTTCTCCCCCTGAGCTAGAAAACCATATAGTTAACTACTATGAGACCCTTTTTACAGAATCGGCTTCTTGGAGACCAAAGCTTGATGCATTGCCTTTTGAGGCAATTGATTCGCAAAGTATGAGTGTTTTGGAAAGACCTTTTACTGAAAAAGAGATTTACAAGGTCATCTCGGGTATGGTTAAGGATAAAGCGCCGGGTCCGGATGGTTTTTTAATGGGTTTCTTTCAAACTTGTTGGGACATAGTGAAAGTAGATGTAATGCAGGTTTTTAGTGAATTTAACTCAAAAGTTTGAGAAATCCCTTAATGCGACTTTTATTGCCCCAATTCCTAAGAAGCATGGGGCTTCAACTATTGAGGACTTTCGTCCAATAAGCCTGGTTAGTAGCGTGTATAAGATTATTGCAAAGGTCCTTGCTAACCGACTTAGCCCGGTATTGGAGCAAATTATTTCCAAGTCTCAAAATGCATTTATTCGGGGGAGACAGATTCTTGATTCGGTACTCATTGCAAATGAGTGCTTGGATCACAGACTTCAAGAGGGAGGTTTAGGTGTTCTTTGTAAGCTTGACATGGAAAAGGCGTATGATCATGTGAACTGGGAATTCCCTCTTATACCTGCTTGAGAGGTGTGGCTTTGGGGTTAGGTGGATTGCATGGATGCGTCATTGTATTTCAACCGGCTGGTTCTCAGTACTAGTCAATGGCACACCTGCTAGCTTTTTTGATAGTTCGTGGGGATTGCAGCAGGGAGATCCTTTATCTCCACTTTTATTTGTTATAGTAATGGAGGCTTTAAGTAGGATGATGCAGGCTGCTGTTTTGGGGGGGGGGGGTTTAGCTGGTTTCCAGGTGGGCAATGGCGCTGGTGGCCCCATTATCATCTCACATCTTCTTTTTGCAGATGATACTTTAGTCTTTTGTGAAGCGGATAATAGCCAGATCCAAACTCTACGAGCATTGTTACTTTGTTTTGAAGCAGTGTCAGGGTTTAAGGTGAACCTTGACAAGTCTGAGATGGTTCCAGTAGGTGTGGTTTCTAATATCCTTAGCTTAGCAAGGCTTCTAGAATGTAAGGTGTCTTTGTTCCAATGAAATATTTGGGCCTTCCATTGGGAGCTACATTTAAGAGTGGAGCTATTTGGGATGGGGTGGTGGAGAAGATAGAGAAAAGGTTGGCTGGTTGGAAATGGGTGTATTTATCAAAAGGGGGTCGCCTTACTCTTATTAAGAGTACTCTCACTAACCTTCCCACATATTTTTTATCTTTGTTTCCTTTGCTTGTAGGGGTGGTGAACAGGATGGAGAAACTATTTAGGGTATTCCTATGGGGAGGCATGGGAGAGGAGAAGAAATTTCATCTGGTTAGATAGTAAACAGTTTGTGCTTCAGTTGTGAATGGGCGGTTGGGAGTGTGTAATTTGAGAACTTTTAATAAAGCTCTACTGGGAAAATGGCTTTGGAGATATCACTTGGAGGGGGGATCATTGTGGAAGGAAATTATTGATACTAAATATGGTGCCGGTAGGGGTAGTTGGTATTCCAATGAAGTGAGAGGAGGGTACGGCGTGGGTTTATGGAAGTTTATAAGGAAGGGGTGGCCATGTTTTGCAAATCAGATCCGTTTTGTAGTTGGTGAGGCAATCGTATCAATTTTTGGAGGGACGTGTGGTGTGGAGATCAAGCTTTGGAAAGGGTTTTTCCGGTTCTATATCGTATTACAGTTAACAAGGAGGCATCAGTGGCGGATGTGCGGTTACTTTCTCATAATTCACATCAGTGTAATATACTTTTTAATAGGAATTTTCATGATTGAGAATTATCTATTGTTACTGATTTTTTCACCACACTATATTCCACAGGGACCCCTATAGTACAACAAGATAGATTGAAGTGGAGGTCTAATAATCACAAAGTATGTACAGTGAAGGCGTATTATAACATCTTGACATCAGAAGATCATTTATCTCTTACTTATAAAAAAAAAGAAAAAGAAAGGGGGTGTGCAGAACTTTTCTTTTTCTCTTTTTTTTTTTTTTTTTGTTTGGGGGGGGGGGGGGGGAATTGAAGGAAATTTCTGATAAGGCAACAACCTGATTAGATCAACTGAAGAAACCAGTCTTTTTTATTTTTATTTTTGTATAAGTATTAACCTAAGGTACCAGCTAGGCTGCTAATAATGCCTGCTGGGACCTAGGATCAAATCACACCTTCACCAAGTTTATAGTTGTTTATGAGTTGCGTGATGATTGTTTCCTGTCGATAAAGAAGAATCTAACCAAAGCCAGTCTCAACTTAGAAGAATACAAGGTAATACACTTTCGAAACTTAAGAAGTTGACTTTTGTAAGTATAAAAGTGAGAGAATCAGCTAACCCCAAGGGGTTGGCCCAATTGGTGAAGGCCTCGGTTTTGGAGTATCACTCCATTCAAGGTCCAAGGTTCAATACCTCATGGGTGCAAACAATCCTTTGGGGCCACACATCTTGGTGAAATGTCAGCGATTTAACCAATTCCGTATAGGGAAACTTTCGAGGGTGCAGTGCACGAGACCAACCAGCTCCAGGGAAGCTGATGACTAAGGATAAAACAACAGCAAACACAATGGAGAAATTTAATAGTTCCATGATTGTGATGTGCATCAAGAAAACTAAACCAGGACACAACCATGAGTCAACTCCAAGACTCACCGATGGGTCTAGCACAAATTACATCAAGTACAAGTACCAATCAAGCACCCAAACACATGATTTTTTTAGGAAATAGAAAGGTCAAATTGAATCGAGTTCTAGTGGTGAGATCTATTACCTACATACTTGGCCAATAGTCTTTAATTTATTGCTCTTAGAATGTATTTAGATTTTCTTCTATATACTTCTTGTGTACACGTGCTATGCCTATTTCATTCATATCAATAAATACTTGGCTAATAGTCAATAATTGGCCACTCCATGAAGGTGAGTGGGAGCACAAATGTGTGTGTGTGTGTGTGTGTGTGAGAGAGAGAGAGAGAGAGAGAGAGAGAGAGAGAAACTCTTGGTGTTAGAGATCTTTCAGTAATGAAGGTAATCAACAGACTTTGACAGAAATTGTATACCGATGCTCTAATCTACCATGCACCATTCACATCCCTCCAAGTATTTGGGAATGTTGATAATCAGAAAAAAATCCCTTTTGGAGGAGTTGCATGCGCTGGAGGTTGGGGAGGAGAATGAAGTTATGAATGAGGTGGTGTTGATGAGGAAAAATAAGTGATGATCAAGCTTGAGAGGATTTAATTGTTAGAGGCGATACCTTGGAGGCAAAAGTCGAGAGCCCTATGGTTGAAATAGGGTGACAAATGTACTAAATTTCTTCACCGATTGGCTTAACTCACATAGGTAGTATAATGCCATAAAGCTGCTTCATACTGAAAACAGTGTGCTTTCATCCCCTTCCATGATTCAAGATCATATTGTGCGGTTTTATGAAGGACTTCTAACTGAAACAGCTGGTTGGAGGCCCAATCTTGATGGGTTGGCTTTTGATACATTGGATCCTTTTTCTGCAAGCTGGTTGGAGAGACCATTCGAGGACAATGGGGGTGTGGGATGGTTAAAGATAAATCCCCTGGCCCAGATGATTTTTCTATGGCATTTTTTCGAGCTTCTTGGGATGCTGCGAAAGAAGATGTGATGCCAGGTTTTTCGGGAATTGTTTTCTTATCATAAGTTTGAGAAGTCTCTTAATCCCACATTTATTGCTCTCATTCCTAAAATAGCCGGGGCCTCCGAGTTGAAGGATTTCCGCCCCCTATTAGCCTTGTAAGTGGAGTTTATAAGATAATCTCCAAGGTGCTTGCTAACCATATGAGTTCGGTGATGGAGAAAATTATTTCTAATCCTCAAAATGCTTTTGTTCGGGGTAGGCAAATACTTGATTCTGTGTTGATTGCTAATGAATGTCTTGATAGTCGATTGAAGGAAGGTGTTCTTGGTGTTATTTATAAGCTGGATATGGAAAAGGCATACGATCATGTGAGTTGGGACTTCCTTTTCTATATGCTTGGGAGATGTGGATTTGGAGAGAGGTGGTGTGCATGGATTAGACATTGTGTCTCTATTGCTCGATTTGTAGTGTTAGTTAATGGAAATCCTTGTGGTTTTTTCCATAGCTCTCGCGGTTTGAAACAAGGGGATCCATTATCCCCTTTCCTCTGTCATTATCATGGAGGCTTTCAGTTGAATGGTGGAGGCAGCTGTTGGGGGGCTTTTCTATCTGGTTTTTTAGTGGGAAATGAGTATGATGGTTTTATCACTCTTACCCATCTTCTTTTTGCAGATGATACACTTATTTTTTGTGATGCTAATCGCAGGCAGATTCAAGCCTTAAGGGCTGTATTATTATGTTTTGAAGTTGTATCAAGCCTTAAGGTGAATTTGGGTAAGTCAGAGTTGGTTCAGGTGGGGGAGGTGCGAATATTAACTGTTTGGCGGATCTATTGGATTGTAAAGTTGCTTTTTTACCTATGGAATATCTTGGTCTTCCGTTGGGGGTGTCTTTTAAGGCTAAGTCCATATGGGATGGGGTAGTTAAGAAGATTGGGAAAAGGTTGGCGGGTTGGAAGCATTTATATCTTTCTAAAAGGGGGTAGAGTTACTCTTATCAAAGTACTCTCTCCAATCTCCCAACTTATTACCTATCCTTATTTCCATTACCTACAGGAGTAGCAAACCGGATTGAAAATTATTTCGTAACTTTATGTGGGGTGGATTGGGTGAGGAGACTAAATTTCACCTTCTTAGTTGGTTCAGAGTTTGTTCTCCCATTTCAAACGGAGGCTTGGGGGTTCGAGATTTGAGAAGTTTCAGCAAGGCTTTGCTGGGGAAATGGTTGTGGATATCAATTGGAAGGGGAGTCATTGTGGAGGGAGGTTATAGACTGGAAATATGGGAGTGATTGGGGGGGCTTGGTGTTCTAAAGAGGCAAGAATGGTTATGGGGTGAGTCTTTGGAAATTTATTAGAAACGGCTGGGAGATTTTTGCTAAACATATAAATTTTGTTGTTGATGAGGGTTCAAGGATCCGTTTTTGGCTTGATGTTTGGTGTGGTGATCGGGATCTTTCTAGTATGTTTCCGGTTATTTTTCGTTTGGCAGCTAATCGGAATGCTACTATTGCTGATTTGTTAAACCGTTCCTATAGTATATTGCAGTGGGATGTTTGTTTAACTAGAGCTGTACAGGACTGGGAAATTGACAAGGTCTCTGATTTTTTCAGCTTCTTACACTCACTGGAGTTTGGGGGTAATGAGAAGGATAAAATGTTACGGAAGCATACGGGTAATAAAAAGTTTTCGGTACGGTCTTACTATAAGGTGTCCACTGCTCAGCATTGTTCTCCTTTTCCTTGGAAGAGTATTTGGAGGTCACATGTGCCTTGAAAAGTCGCTTTTTCCATATGGACAGCATCACTCGGGAAGATTCTGACAATGGATAACTTGTGAAAGCGCGGTCTTGTTGTTATGGAGTGGTGTTTCATGTGTAAGAAACATGGGGAATCTGTGGATCATTTATTACTGCACTGCGAGGTGGCAAAGGCACTGTGGGATGGTGTTTTCAATAGAGTTGGGATGGCTTGGGAGATGCCTATGAAAGAAGTGGATCTACTAGCGTGTTGGACTGGAATTCAAAGTTCTCCTCAAGTGGCTACTGTGTGGAAGATGGTTCATTTGTGTCTTATGTGGTGTATTTGGTGGGAAAGGAACAAGAGATGTTTTAATAACAAGGAGCGAACTATTGAGGAAATCTGGAAATTCTTTGTGTTTTCTTTATGTCGATGGTTTTCAGCTATAGTGCTTAATGAAGATTCTGTTCATGATTTCCTGTTTTCGTTTTCTTCTTTATAGAATGTAATTAGGTGTTTTCTTTTGTATTCTTCCTGTATTCAAGGGCTTCGCCTATTTCATTTGATGAATAAATTCTTTCTTACTTTTTTTTTTATTTTAATAAATAGAAAGTTTTAAATATTGTTCTAGAAAAAAATTCTTTCTTACTTATAAAAAATTCTTTCTTACTTATAAAAAAAAAATTAAGCAACAATTGTTTTGGGTGCCAGAGACTTTCAATAATCTATGGTAATCAATTGACTTTCAAAGAAACAGCACCTGCTACTGTTCCAATTCATCATTCATCATTCACATCCCTTTTTTTCACATCCCGCCCTACTCTAATCGTAATGAAAACCTTCTTTTGGGTGTTAGAGATCTTTCAAAAAGCTAAGGTAATCGACTGACTTTAATGGAAACAACACCTAATGTTCTAACCTATCACATTTGCAAAAGCATCCAAAGAAAACTGTCCACGATCTGTGGATTCTTCATTACAACAAACAAAATAAAAGGAAAAGAGAAATCAGGAAAAGGTCAAACTAGTTCCATATTGAAAACAGACCTCAATTCATGTCCCTCAAAATTGAATAATTCAGTAAGAATCGTGAAGAAACATTTTCAACGTCAAATATGTTTTAACACCAACAACCAACCAATACATCCATCTAACTTCCAAAGAATGACATACATATATATATATATAAAAGAATGAGCCCAATAGGTCCTGGCATTGACTACAAAACTCTGCGAGGCTAAGAGAAAGGGGCAATAAAAATTATCACACGGATCAACAAATGTTCCAGTGCATATGTTTAATACAATACACATCTCTTTAGAGATATCCCTACCATACCACTCGACAGCAAAAAGTGACCCATATATTACTAACCAGCATCTCGTTACTTCAATAGAAAGTCTTTCAACATGACAATATAAACCCTAACTAAATTGTCAGAGAAGCTATGAAATTTTAAACAACGTTGGTACAACACACTCAGTTAATCCACAAATTCACACTCTGAAGCATTGAAAAAATGCCACAGAACTCAAGAATTATACATCCTTGACCTCAAATTCAATGTGAAACATACTTTCTTTTCTCTATTCATCTACTTCAGGCAAACAGTCACGAATTAGAAAAAAAAGAAATTTCCATGTTTTCTTTTCTTTTCCATCCAATTAACAATCGGCCGTTTGTGATACGAGTCCAGGAAGCTGTGCTACTATAAATTCCAATTAAAGATATATTGTCGACAAAGGTATACTTCAAGGCCCATGGNGGGGGGGGGGGGGGGGGGGTATGAAATCCTACGACAGATTTAGTAAATTCATGAACTTTATGCTACGACCCGTCAACAAAATCCTTAATCCTAAGAAACATACATCCTCAACCAGAAAACTCAAGACAAAAATACACGCCTTAACCAAGAAAGACGCACTTTTTCCCTCAACAATTTCTCAGCAACCAAACAACAGAGCCAAAGAGAATGGATTGGAACCTGTTGGGGAGGACCAGGCGGCGTGAAGGACGCAGCGTTCCTGGATATTGGAGCAGAATCCAACAGTAATCTTGTTGAGATCGCCGCGGAGGACGGAGCCGGCCCAGACGGAGCCTCCATCATAGACGGTAACCTGGCCGGCCAGAACCACGTTCGGGGCCACGTAGGCATCAACGGCGACCTTCGGGAGCCACTGCCCAAGCGGTATTATCTTCCTCTGCCCTCTGTAGTCCCACCACACGCGATCTGGCGACTCCGTGATCCTCTTCGGTGCCGCCGATGGCGATGGCGATGCTGCTTCAGCAGCTGTGGCGAGGGTACGCTGTATAAGGAGACTGGCGTGGGTTGCGCGCAGGGCTTTCCTCGAGACTCGAGCTAGAGCCGCTGCCATGGTTTCGCTTCGATTTGGAGCCTTGGAGGTAGCTGAAAATTGTAGTGCAGAGTGATACCGAGTCCGAGTGGGTGGACTGGGAGAAAGTAGTTGATTTGGGCCAGCAGATGGGTTTCGTTTCGTTTGAAGTTGGCGGCCCGAATTTTGGCCCAATTACATCGATTTGTTGTTTTTTTTTTTTTTAGCAAATTACAAGTTCGCACAGAAAATGCAGAAATACATCATACACATCGTTTGGATATTAAATTAAAATTAAAATTTTCTATTTTTATTAAAATTTTAATTATCTTTTATTTTTGCATTAACTTAAAATTAGAATGACTCTTTCCGATATTTCTTCTATATATTTTATTCTTATTGTAGTGGGGTTTTCTCTCCTATTGGCTCGTATAACAAGCTCATGAGGATCTCTAGCAAAGTGAATCAGAGAGTCAGGTCAAGCCCAACGACCCTCCTCTAAAAAGAGTCAATGGGCCTCTATAGAATACTTGGCCCACGAGCAAAACCCACCCATGAAGCAATCTACGCGTGGGGAAAGCGAGCGGTAGAGGCAAATGAGACTTGTTGTCCTGACACCTCCACAATGATACCTAACCCACGAGAACCTGCGCCGGTAGGTGGGCTAGAGATATGGGGAATCCTACATCTTCTGACAACAGGCATGAAGGGGCTTAACAAGGAAAGTCTGCAGGATAAAGTAAGTTAGGAAGCCACACCGCCTCAATTGCATCACTCCTAGACTTTAGGCTACATTAATGAAGCTGCCCCAAAAGCCACACCTCATTAAAGGATCTTGACTAAATAAATAGTTGAAGTGACATGAACTCCCTGATGCTAGTTATGAGTTGTCCCTACCCAGAAACCTAGGTAGAAGAGGCTGAGGAGGGAAAGGAGCTAGAGGCTGAGGAGGGAAAGGAGCTCGAGGCCGAGGAGGGAAAAGAGCCTGAGGCAAATGGAAGGTGCGCAAGGACCCCTGCACGATCTCCTCTCGTGCACCATGTCAAGAAGGACCGCCGTTAGGGGAAATCAGGACCATCGTAGGAGGATTTGTTGGTGGGGGCGACCTCATCCAGTCGGAAGGTGCACATCAGGCAGGCAAAATACTGAGAAGTGTATTTGGCAGAACATTGCCCCACCAAATACAAAAGAAGCGAACCAGCCCCCATCATCTCCTTTGGATAAGAAGACGAGGAGGAAGTCCTTTATTCGTACAATGACGCCTTAGTGGTGACTAAGTTGGTCACCAACTTCACTACCAGGAGGATCATTATCAATAATGACAGCTCCGCAGATATCCTCTTCTGAGAAGCCTTAACCCAGATGGGGATAGATGCTACCCACTGACTCCAACCAGTTCCCATGTCGCTAAAGGGTTTCTCTGGGGACATGGTCCAGCCGATCGGAACCATCACACTGTCTGTCGTAGCTGGCAGCGCCCATGTATAACTTTCATCATGGTATACTTCCTGGTGGTAAAGGCTCATTCATCATACAATGTCATAATCGGCAGACCTACCAACCTACCATTTGAAGATGAAGCTCCCGACCTCTAGGAGAGTGGGCAAAATATGAGGGGAGCATGTCTTAGCACAAGAGTGTTACATGTAGGAATTGAAGTCAATGGATGGCGGGGTGCATGTGGTCCACATCCCGAGTGACGAATACGCTCTCCAGCCCCCGCCCGAACATACCACAACAGATGGAGAGATCCGAGATGAACAAGAGTTTAGGAAGGTGGAGCCAAATGAGCCACTGGAGTTGATTCCCTTGAACCCAAACTGCCCGGAAGCCACAACTAGGATTGGTAGTGGGTTGGCACTTGAAATGAGGCACACCATGCAGCAGTTCCTCGCTGAATAGCATGATGTATTCGCTTGAAGCCACGATGACATGCCTGGAATCGATGCATAGATCATGCAACACCACCTGATGAAAAAGCAAAAGACTTGCCCACCAACTTAAATAAGGCTTACCCAAAAGACAGTTTCTCGTTACTCTGCATCGACCTAATCGTCGACTCTATGGTGGGTCATTGCATACTCAGCTTTATGGACGCCTACTTTGGATACAACTAGATCCGCATGAACCAAGGTTGGGATGGCGTCAGTGAAGGACAAAGAAACACCAATGTCCACCAGTGTCCACCAATCGACACCAACTTCGACCTTAGCTCCAGACTCCATTGAAGCCAAGGTTGGGATGGTGTAAGTGGAAGGCAGTGGAGCTCCGATCTCGGCCGCAATGGCCGAAGCTTCGCTGACCTCCACTAACACCGTTGTGACCTTTGTCTCGGATGCACCCGTCAGAACCCCCTCGACCCATGACATGACCGTCGTTATTTCCCTCCCAAACACAACATTGTCACCTCCATCGCTTTCCAAACTGGGCTCGGTCGAGGCCACCTTGACTTCAGGGGTTAAGCGATGGGAGACTCCAGGATAGAAACCCATTCAAGAAAACCCTCTCCCTCGGCAGTACGATCCTTGGATAAAGGCGAGGGAACCCTCTCGAGGTTAATATCAGGGTATGGGAACACTATATGGGACTCCCGAATAGGACGGTCCAAAAGGATCCCGTAAAATTGTATGGAGAGCAACTCCTCTCCAGGCGAGAGTTCCACAATACCCACATTGTCCAACGGGGTTGAAGAAGAAACTTCTGAAGTAGTTGGGAGAGTCACTCGGGCTGTGTAAGACCGGCCAACAGAGGATCGGCCTGAACTTGCCAAAGAGAATCACAACCACCTACCCCTTATGGGGAAGGAGAAGAAGGCACAACTTGATGAGGCGATATGGTCTCCTCTACCTTATTTCGAAGATGGTTTTGGTTGTTGAACGAGCACCGCATTAGAAGTTTGCCCCAAAAAGGGGATAGGCGTTTCGTTAGAGTCGCTTTGGTAGGAGACTCCCTCCTGGGTTTCTTCCCCTTCCCTCCACCTGTGGGCTCGGAGAATGACTACAAACTTGAGGAATAATCGCCTGTCTTTACGATCTGGTCAGCAAAATGCATGTTGGTTGGATGAGGCAATTATTTTTGAAGGCTGCCTCAGCCAACAATGCCTCGGAAAAAGCAACGTTCGGATAAGCTTTCACCTAGGCACGAACGGTCTCGATCCGGCTCACTTCCTTAGGATTCGCCGAGGGTCTAAAGCTCTTGTCATCACCTACAACCCCCCAGATGGCGCAAACGGGGTAGTCATGCTGGTTGACCTGCCCAACCGAAAACTTCACCCTTTGTCAGACAAGAAAAAGAAGCATTGACTCCACCTTTTTACTTTATTATATTGCGGCTCCAAACGAGCCAACACTTGAATAGATCGGAAGCTACATATGTTTCCACTTTTCTTCAAAAGATTATTAGTAAGGAGGAACTTGCGAGCAGTGAGATCAAGGTGCTTGGAACCTGCCTCCTCTAGTGTTTGCCGCAAGATGATGCAACCTGACACTAGGATCCTCCACTCATTTGGGTGGAGTTGGGCAGGTACTAAACACAGGTAACCCAACACATCACAAACTAGACAGTAGAAAGGCAGCCTAAGGCTACTGGAAAACATGCAAGGGTACATAGCCACCTTCGACGCGTACCCTTTGGAATCCACGAGGCTTTCGTTGGGGGACGACACCTCAAACTCAACGATGTTAGGCACCTTGTAGTCTAACTTCATCTACTCCAACTCACCAGGAGTTACCACCGACCGTCACAAGAACCCATCGAATCTTTGTCAGTATGGACCTTAGAAGGATATAGGCCCTCGGGAGCCTTCGATAGACCAGAAGGCTTGGCAGGCTTAAGGTTTTTAGGAACAGGACGTGAAGGGTTCTTTGTAGCCATGTGAATGAAAAGATGGAAGAAAGGAAGGTAATATACATGTAGAAAGAAATTTAAAGAGAAAGGAAGAAAGTACGAAGAATTTCGAGAAAAGAGGAGAGAGCAAAGTGGGCTCCAACGACGATTGGGGGGATTTAAATAGACCTCAGCAACGGTTAGCATCCCAAAGTCGTGAGAACTCATGTGCCCCACGAAGTTAGCGAAATGTGAATCGATCATGCGGTGTGTACTGTACGATGGGACGTGGAGAGAAGGAGTTGCCTAACACCATAAATGCTACAGGAACTGGAAGGACGCAATCAAGTGAAGAATCTAACTGTCAGAAAACGTGCCAATAAAATCGAGAGACAAACCGTCACCTGACATCGTTAAATGACGAAAAAAACCATACATGCATAACCTAGAGCCCAAAACCTGACACGTAGTAGAGCCTAGGAGAATAATAATTGCCCATTTCTAAGGAAGATGATCTCAACGGTAACGATTGCAGGAAAATAATAGTAGACGAGATTGATGGGGTAACTGTAAAGGGATTTTCCCTTTATTGGCCCCATATAGCAAGCCCATGAGGATCTCTAAGGGAGTGAGCTAGAGAGCTCGGTTAAGCCCAATGATCCTCATCTAAAAAAAGTTAGTGGTTCTCTATAGAGTATTCGGCCCATGAGCAAAATTTGCTCATGAAGCAACCCATGCGTGGGGAAAGTGAATGGTTGGGCAGATGGGACTCACCGCTCTGACACCCCCACAATGACATCCAACCCTCAGGAGCAAGTGGATGGGAGATATGAGGAACCCTCGATCTCCTTACAGCAGGCATGGAGGGGCTTAACAAGGAACGTCCATAGGGTAAAGTAAGTCAAGGAGCCACGACGCATTAATGGCGCCACTCTTGGACTTTACGCTGCATTAATGATGCTAACCTAGGAGCCAAGCCGCATTAAAGAATCTTGATTAAGTGAACAATTGAAGTGACATGAACTCCCCGAGGCTAGGTGAGCTATCCCTTCCCAGAAAACCTAGTATAAAAGTTGACCCCTAGGTACGAAGAACTCTCTCTGATTCCTCTAAACTCACGCAAAAACTACAAAAAATATATACTGACTTAAACATCGAAGACTCCCCGGCCTCCACCAAGGCCAACCACTCTCTATGTTTTTTTAATGTGTAAGTGAAGGGCCCGAGACTCGAGTTGCTGGAACCTGACCTAAATGTGTACGAAACACGACGTTAACACCTATATAGATTGATAAAAAAAAATGTATAAATTTGATTTTAATACGAAAATAACAACCAATTATAGATATAATAAGTGTATTTAAAAAATTCTTGGATCTCCAAAAAATTGTGTAGGAGCTTAAGACCCAAAATAAGAGAGAGGAAATTCGAGGAAGGGTTGATTCCAAAAGAATACGTAGAGATCCCTACATAGTTTTGTAAACAATACTGTTCAAAATGAAAAGTGAAACATTATTAATTTTCTTGATTCTTTTAATAGAATAAAGTGAACATAATTTGTCCGTATATGTCCGACCGGCCAAAGTTGTAGCTTTAGAAGCAACTTGAGAGAGCCAATTGATTTCAAGTTGCGTACACTTTATTAACATAGGGTAGCACAATTTGAACACACAGTGGACTCTTGCTTTTCTCTTTTTTGAGTATTCCAGATTCTTGGCAGAGAAGGGTGAATGAAGAAGACACTGAAATTATCTGTGCTCATTATATAATTTATATTCTACCATTTCTTTAGATGTTTTGGTCCATGATATGGATTCTAGCTGTAAATCATCAACATGGAATATTATGTATAAAACCCATTCAGGAAGAAAGCAATTGATCAGATAATTGAAATGTATAAGAAAATTATATGATCAGATTTAACAAAACCAAACCCTTGAATATTTAAGAGAGTAATGTTCTGCATACAAACTTATCACGAACAAATAATCCCACGCAATTCTTTAAAAAAAAAAGATTTTTTCAAAACAACTGCCTGAAGTTTATAAGCCCTAAGCCTATATAAATTATTTTATTATTGAGAAATATTTTATCTATAAAGAGATTACGTAACAATAAATTCATAAATTGACGTGACTTGATATAATATCTATATTAGAATGTAATTTTATTTTTATTCACGTAAAGTAAATTTAACGTATTATATAAAATCATATTAATTTACGGATATATTTTTGTAAGATCTTATTGTGATTATACGACTTCTTTGTGATTATACGACTTCTCGGTACTACTGGATGCACCCAACACTGTTCTGGCAAATGCCAAGATTTTGTGTTCCTGTAGACAAAACATGTTTACAGCAACGAATATAATCAAAAATCCTATCAGAGACTCCTAACTTTTTGGATTCAGAAGCAGGATGCACTGGAATCTGATCTAAACGTTTCGAGATATGGAAGCATCGCATCTTTCATGCACATATCATTTCAGAGCTAGCTTTCAGTAAAAAAGGAGATCAACTTTTGATCAATAGGATTGCTGAGTACTGTTGAGTGCTGACCCATATATATCTTAATCTATAGGATTGCTGACTGTTGAGTGCTGACCCATATCCCTCCAAACTCCATTGCATGGGATTTGAATTCTCAAAGTATCTATCCTTCTACTTTACATGAAAGCTATCCCACAATTAGGCTAAAGCAGGATCGGATATGTAAAATGCCTATCTGGAGAGGATCTTTCTACAAAGATATTTTGTAAAGTACAGCCATTGCAGAGTTTGTTCTTATCCCAATAATCCTGAACAACTAGGCTGCAGGCATGCAGGAAATATTGCTATATATATAGATCAGGAGTTAGACAGAGACATACACAAACGACCATCTCAGTAAACAAGTACTCCAAAACCTTCATCAGAATTAATATCGTAGAGATCGATCGAGAAAATGGCGTCAAGTAGTACTTACAAGCAAGAACGATTCAGCAGCAAATTAGGCAAGACAAGGGTTGCATCTAATTTGCATCAAGCAGCACCAGTTCCATCATCTTTGCTGTATACTGGCTGCAACATGAAACACAGCCCATCTCATGCTTCTCATGTAACTTTATTTGAAGATCATGATCATGATTCATATCACCGTGTAGATACCCTATGCAGCAGTAGTACCAGTGATCATGAAAGCATTGATGTCAGGGCTGAGAGGTACATCTCCTGCGTTCAAGAGCGTTTTCGATCGGTTTGAAAGAGCTACTACTGCATGCAATGCTTGAATATATATACTTATACTGTTTATTATTATATCCCAGTACTATGAAATTAGTTTACTTGTATTAATGTTCGATCTAAATGATCTCGAAGACCAGAGAAAAAATAGATCATGGATCGGAAGAGATCAAAGAAACTATCGACCAACATGATCATGTAAAATAATTAATAAAGAATGTTATGATAGTGTTAAACTTGAATTATATATTATGATCAGTCTGAGGATTCTCTACAATTTCTTTTTCTTTTTCTCTTTTAATTTCAAATTATTTTTATTATTTAGAGAGAAGTGTACGTATCTCGTAATTAATATTAAATATTATCCGTATATCTCGTAATTTTAAATACTGTTTATGTTTATTTCTCTCACATTCGATATAAATTTAAAATTAACTCGAAGTGATTTCAATCCGCAACCAAAATGTGTTAATTGGTGTCAGCACTTATTAACGCAATGCAATTTGCTAATAGTACGGATCATACGCAAGCCCCTGGGGATTATCATTTTACGCACTACAAGTATATAGATCCAAACGGGAAAAGCACGTTGAAAAGAAAAGAAAAAAATTACGTTTGAAAATAATAAAAATAAATGGTGGGCCCACAAAGTCCACAGGGGTGCCTAACCAGCTTGGGTCATTACAAGGTTACCCGTTACCCCAGGGCATTTCAAATGGTCACAGGGGACCCCGGATGGCACCCAACCTCATGGGCCTTAGGGTTGGCTTGATTAACCTCCATCGCCACTATGCTGGTAACTTGCTGCGTTGAGCACGTGGATGTCCTTGTCCCAGGCCACCCTTCATGGCTACATTAATGGCGGTGAGAGACTATCACCATGGATTCACGTGGCCATCCACCATCACCAAATATTTAACTATTCAAAAACAAAATCGAGATATTAAATAATCACTCTGCCTTGCATTAACGCATGCAGTCATGTCGAACAGTCAAAAATTGTTTCCATGGGTCAACTAGGTTAGGTTTAGATGGTGGGATAAAATAGAATTTTTAAAAATTTTATAAATAGTATTAAGATTAAAATTTAAAATATTATTTTTTAATATTATTATTATTTTAAAATTTAAAAAAATTAATTAAAATTTAAAAAAATTAAATTATTTATTATATTTTATATAAAAATTTAAAAAAGATATAATAATAAAATAAGATGAAATTTTTTATTTTTACTTCAAACATAACATAAACCAAAGAAGAAGAGATGCTCAACCATGGTTGATAGATGGTCAGATAAAGAAGCAGACACCTCAACAACCCATTCTTTATCCCAAGAGGATCGCAGCCGTTGAAAGGCTAAGCACCCGAAACCAATCTTTTAGAATAGGTTTGGAACAACATAAAATTTTTATTTTATCTCATAATTATATATTTTTTAACTTTTATATAAAATATAATAAATAATTTAATTTTTTTAAATTTTAAAATAATAAAACTCTTATCTAAAATAAAAAAATTTCGTTACGAGAAGCATCCTCGTCTTTTTGTGTCCCCCCGCCTATCTAGACAAACCCATTGCTCTTTCTCAGATCTTGACTTTTTGAGCACCAGCCTTCTCACTTTCCTCTCCCCCTCTCTCTCTCTCTGTCTCTGTGCAAAAGTTTCTGTTTTTCTGATCTGCAACTGTGAAGGAGGTTTAGTCATGGCAGACTGGGGGCCAGTGATGATAGCAGTGGTGTTGTTCGTGCTGTTGAGTCCGGGATTGTTGTTTCAGATACCGGCAAAAGGAAGGGTGGTGGAGTTTGGGAACATGCAGACAAGTGGTGCTTCTATTTTGGTCCATGCCGTCATTTACTTTGCCCTTATCACCATCTTCGTTATTGCCATTGGTGTCCACATCTATACTGGTAATTAATCTTAAATCAACTTCATTCCCTGATTTTCTGGTTGTGTTTATCATAGATCTGTTGGTTTTGGTTTCCCATCTTTCTCTGATCTCTGTCTGTCTCTCTCTCTCTCTTCCTGTTTGGATCAAGGCTAGCTGGCTGACTTTGATTCTTCATGCTTTGTAATGGATAGATATGAGGATGTGGGAATCATGACAGTGTTGAAAAAAATGCCTTTCCTGTCTCTGATTTGCATCTTATGAATATGATTATTTGAGAGATAGGTTATGAAATTTAAAGAGTTCAGATACCAATATTAGTTTTGGTACTAATTAAGATGATATTTGTGTCGATAATGCATGTAGATAAATATGAAGCTGATGAAGTTGGTGCACAATCAGTTGTATTTGATTTTGCCTCTTTCCCCCAAGCTTTCTTTAATGGGTGATGCTACATCTCCGCTGTGGGGCTCCCCGCTGGGGTGTAGCACTTTTTTTTTTTTTTTTTTTTGTTTGAGAAATTATGCATAAACTTACACACCACACATTATAATTTTTTTAAATTTTTTTATTTATTTATTTTTATTAAATGTGTATTATATAGATGATGAATAAAAAAATATAAATATTTAATAAGACTAAAATAAAATAAAAAAATTGAAAAAAAATAAAAAAACAATTTGGTATGTGGTGTATAGACTTATGCATAGCAATGTTCTTTTTTTTAATGTGTTCTTTTTTAACTTTTTTTTATAATATTTGAAATATTATTAAAAAATGTTTTCTAAATTAGAAAGTATAAAAAAATATATATATTAAAAAATACTTTCTTCATTATTAAGTAAAATAAAAAAAAATATATAATTTTTTATTTTACTTTATAATTAAGAAAATATTTTTTAATAATATTATGAATTTTTTTATATATTTTTAAAATATTTAAAATTATTAAAAAAAATTATATAAAAAAACAAACTTAAATAAACACGGAAGAAAAATATTCTAGACCCCAGCGGGACTCCAGCATTTTCTTCTTTAATTTTCGTTCAATGATAGGGTGGGAAATTGACACTTTTTGAAGTGATAAGGGGCTTTTGGATGACATGCTTTTTTGGTTCGTTTGGAGTCTTTGGACCTCCATTCACACAAACTTGGTAAAGGTAATAATAAAGAATAATGCAAGATAGTGTTTTGTTAGGTAAGTGTCGCAAATTTATTATTAAAAATTGGTTTCAATCTTATATTTACATAACTTTTCAAAAAAATTGTAGGATGCTTATACATTACTCAATAATAATAATAATATTGAGGAATAACATTGTTGCGAAAGCATCATGTCATTGTCAATGTGAATGGGTATGGAAAAATCTTCTTACAAGCGAATTTACGCAACAAGCCGCACACCAATACTAAATGTAAAGCATCCGTTTAAAAAAATGTTCGAATTGAGTATAGAAATTATTTTTGTGAGATAGAAAATCTTCTTATTCTCTCAATTTTTTTTTTCTTTTTAATAAAAAAAAGTTATGTGAGTGTTGGTAAGCGGTTTGATTTGTCAAACCACTTGTACCTAGCAAAGCTTTTATTATAATTTTTTTAAATTCTCACACAAAATATAATAAATAATTTAATTTTTTAAAATATTAAAATAATAATAATATTAAAAAATAATATTTTAATCAATTTTTAAATTTCATTTAAAACTATCTGATTTCACATTCTTATTCAATTGGGCCCGTTTACTTTTTTACCTAAAAGACATGTTGCGTTTGAATTTGTCCAACATTTCTCAACTGATCATAAAAAGTTAATAAAAATTGAAAGGCTTAGAGTTTATTTCAACTCATTTTATTTTATTATTATAATTTTTTTAAATGTTTGTATAAAATATAATAAATAATTTAATTTTTTTAAATATTAAAATAATAATATTTTAATAATATTTTATTCAACTTTGATATCAACTCACTAACCTTATATGTTATAGAAGTTTATTCCAACTCTAATTAAACACTTATATTTCATCACCAAATAAAAAGTATAAAAAATGAGTCTTTCTATTTGCAAAGAATAATTCTATTTATCATCTCTACACGCCACACATTATATTTATTTTAATTTTTTTTTTTATTTTTTTTCTATAACAAATATGCAATGTCAGGATGATAAGTAGAACAACTCAATTAGTTTAACAATAATAAAAAATAATATTAAAATATGTAAAATGAATGGTGTAGAATGATGAGTAGCATCGCTCATTTGTAAAAATAGATATTCTTATTCCTTTAGGAACAAGAATGTTCTTTTTGTGAGCCAAACGTGTCTTTAGTGTGAGATTGAACATTTCGATCGTAACGCTTGAAAATTCTATAGAACATTTATTTTAAGAAAAATAATAAAAAAAGAAATGGGTAGGTTCTTCTAACTCTCAGTCACCACAAAAGATTAGGAGAATGAGGAGATTGAGATTAAGGCATAAATTATTTTATAAGAAAAAATTTGTGGCCAACATTAGCATAGATTCATTTACTTTACAAGCAAAATCATAACGTTGAGGCTAAATAGAGAACATGTAGAGACAATATATGGCCATGGGACCCATTTGAGTAAGGTTGAAGAGTGGCACACAAAGTCATTCTACTTGTATCTCAACCATAGCTTGCTTCCAAAGAAGATATGATCAGATGAGGGATTCAAGTCCATCGGTTAAAAAATAACGATGATGACAAGAAATGGATGGCTCTTAAAATGATTACAACAGCTTCTTTGAGGGGGCCTTTGCTCTTCCTCGTCCACTTGTTCACCTTCTCAACCTTGCACTCGAGTCTGGTCTATTATTAAAATATTAATTTTTTAATATGGATCATATTTATTCATTTAAAAAAATAAAAGAAAATACACTGTACTTGTGCACTCTATGACTAAAAATATTATTTCTATTTATATGTCATTGCTGTTATGTCTTTTTAAAGAGTTCAAATTCTAGTTTCAAATACCAAAACAATAATAATATAAAAAAATTAATATTCTAACAATATTTTATTAACTTTCAATTTTCATTTAAAATCATATTATCTTATATCATCTCACTATTCAAACAGGGCCTTATTCAACATGTTGACATAACACCTATATTTATTAGTCTTATGTCATCATGATTTGAGAAATTCATAGGCATGAGAATGCATTTGCCATTTTAGTATGCAGAAGTACTCTAGTAAAAATCGTGTGTAGATATAATATTTCGAGAAACACTAATTTGTCCTCCTAAGTTCACCGCCCAAGTTGACCACTTGGCTAAAAAAAAAAAAAAAAAATTTAATTAATGATTAAGAAAGTGATTTTAAATGTATTGAAATTTTTTTTTTCAAAAATCTTTAAATGTATTAAAAAATGTGAAAAGAAAAAAAGTAAAAAAAAAAAAAAATGCTGGGCGGGTACGCCCAGGGTGGGGCTACTCCCGCCCCACCCTAATATTTCTCTTCAATGAAATGTTTTACTTAATTTTCCTTTCTAATTTGTTACTCAATAGGACTATAATTTCAACGAGTGAGTTCACTTAGTGAAATTCTATATTTTAAGTCATACTTGACTGTCGGATTTGTACGTGTTCTAATTAGGAAACCACTAATTGACCTTTGATTTCTCCAAAAACTCTTTTTTTTTCCTTCCAAAATATCCATTTTCTTATCATCATCAAGAAGAAATTTGAATCCCAAACATCATAAAAAAAACCCTAATTTTGGATTCATCAAACCCATCTTATATTTTACCTTTAGATATCAATATCTAAAATCTTTATAGACCATTTTTAGGCTTAAAATCTTGATCTTCAAATTTCTTGCAAACCAAAAAATCAGGGGCTCTCTTTGTAGTATGTAGAAGCCATGCATGACCTTAAGCCTTAAAGGCCTAAGAGCATTAGCATTGGATTATATAAATGTAAAGTCATAATTTTCATAATATTACATGATTTTTCATTTGGTTATTCTACTCAAAACATATTTCCACATTGGATTATCCATCTATCGGCCAAAATAATAAAAAAATATTATTAGTTTAATCATAATAGTTTTTCCTTATTTAATAATAATAATAATAATATCCATCACCAAAAGTTTCACATTTCACAACAACATTCCACAATTCCATATCTAATTCTACAAAATCAACCTATCACCAAAAATTAAAACACTGCAATATACATTAAAACTCTCATCTCATATAAAGTGAAAGCAACACGACAAAGATCACCTCTAAAAAAATACACAAAAATAGACAGGTACACAAGGTGAAAATGTTTCATTTCCATTCCTTAGCTCAACTTTTTCGACAGCCAAACGGTCTCAGCAAAGATGACAAAGAGTCAAAGAAAGTGAAAGCAAAGATCAGTGGAAGAAATCCTAACCCAAATATCTCTCACAGACTTGGGGCAATGGGAACCAGAAAGGAAACAAAATCAAGAAAACGCTTGGGCTACCTGGGACAACGAGAACCCGCTTCCATGGAATCACGACGGAGAGAAGAGGGAGAGAAAAACAAGCTTGGGCCAAGAAACGGAGAAAACGAGGGAAATGAGAGAGAGGGTTGTTGGACGGATTTTTATTGAATAAAATAAACATTTGGTCTATCTACAGTGAAACGTTAAATATGACAGCTGCCTCTGGATTACTGTAGTTCAAAGCCAAAGAAGTATTGCTTTGACTAATCCAGTGCATATGTTTTTATGTTAAATAAGCTAATTATTTGGATTTTACTAGGATTTAACTAATCTAATGCCAGTGCTTTAAGGCTACTTAGAGAATCAATCTTTCAAGGGAAATGTTAAAGCATTTTCTCCCTAAGGTTGGATAAAAAGCAATTTGACAAAAAAAATCCAGTCTTCTCCTCCATCCAATTGCTGTTTCAAGAGTCTCAAAAAATTCATATATTTCTTTTCAAGAAATCCAACCTGCTCAAAGCAAGGTCCCTACTCTCTTTTGAAATAACTATTTGAAATGCCAGAACAATTTTTATACATAAATTTTCATAATTCATGCCCAATTTCACATATTTTGTTCTCTCTCTCTCGCTCTCTCTTCGTCAAGATGGAAATTTTACACAAATTTTAAATATTCCGTTCACGATTAATTATTACCTACAATACCAATAAACTAGTAATTCCATGTCATATAATTAAAATTATTATAATTAGATAAATATTTTAGTTACGAATGAATTATATAAAAATAAACTCACAAACTAACATGGTTTGATTTGATATATCAAATTATAAAATTACTTTTATTGTAAAATAGATCTAACGAATTACAAGAAATCATATTAATTTATAAGTTTATTTTTATAAAATATTTTTATATTTGTAACACTTATTTTGTAATTATAAGATACATAACTCCAAATTATAAAATCTTTAAAAAATAAAATAAAAATAAAATATTTCATTTTCTTCCAAATTCGTGTTCTTTTGTTTTGAAGTCAGTTAAGAAAATTACGTTATTTAAGAAAATACAAAACATAAACTCGATTGGATAGCTCAGTTGTAAAAATATCGTATCAGGCTGTCCAATGCTCTAAAATCACAATGTTCACAAAAGAGCTCCCGTGAAATGGGAGCTATCTCTTACGTGCAATCCTATCGTCCCTTCTCCCACAGCCTATTGAACTTTTCCTCCAATTTATCGGGCGTTCATCTCTCTCTCTCTCCATCTCACTGTAACCGGTCGTTGCATTTCCCAGAATAGGCAAATTTCCCGATACGATTCCCCGGCCGCGCTGGTTACACTTTCCCGAGGAGAAGTTAAAAAAACAACTCGGGTTCTCGACCCCATCCGATTTCCAATCATTTTCTGTCACGTCCCTCGAGGCAAATAATCTGAGATTGTTATTGATCGACGGATTACCAACTTCTGTTATCATGATTCAGCTGTGAGCCTGTGACTCATACAATTGCAAATTTCTTTGATATCACCGACTCTGATAGCTTGCGGGTGAGGATTCTAGCTTCGGTGAATTTACTTTGTTTTGCGGTAAATTTTGAATTTAACCTCCGATTGTTGCTAGGAAAAACGGTGGGAAAATCAAAGAAACCGCCCCGAGATAGATTTTTTATTTTTGTGAAAACAAGCATTCAGGTCTTCATTCATCACTCAAAAACGTTTACATCAGAGCAATATTTCTCCAACAGAATACATATTTGGAACTCATACAATATATATGTGTGTGTATATATATATATATGTATATATTGTTACTAGAACTCATATATTCTGTTCTCGTTTCTTGTTTCCTTACCCATATCTTCTAACTTTTTGGGTCGGAAAAGTTAGAAAGAAAAAATACAAGTCACCTGAGCGACCCTCAGACCCGACGAAACCGGAAATGGTTTTGTTTTTAAAATATCATTCTCTTTTCGATTTTCCCAGCAAACAAATTGGGTTACTAGATGTTTTCTTTCCATCTTTACGCAAGACTGATGGTGGGTTTTTTAAATTGAAGCAAAAGGTGGAGAAGATTGAGTTGATTTATCGGTGAAGATGGCGAGTCAAGGCAGTTTTTCAAGAAGAAGTCTATCATTTACAAAGAAGAAAACCTCGGAGAATGGAGGCCCTGATTCTACAAGAAAGTCTCTATCCCTTTCGCGGTCTAAGTATGTACGAGTACGCTATATGTCGTTTTTTTAACGTGTTACATTCGCAGACGTCTCTCTCTCTCTCTCTCTCTCTCTCTCTGGTTTAGTCTTCGTCGTTTGAGATTTTGCCTTTTGATGTCCCAGGGGAAAATTTGCTACCCATTGAGTTTTGCTTTATCTTCATTGTTAGTTAATTTGTGCATATTCGCTGGTTTGATTGTAATGAGTCGTGATAACTGAAAAAAAAAATGAAACTTTATGAGAGGATTTGCAAACGCACCTGCTTCAAGATTCCTATTACTTTTACCTATGATTACTTCCTGAATGGAGTGTCCGAAAAATGGTTTTCAGTTTCGGCGGTGAATTGATTGATAACTTGTGATTTAATTTTAATAGTTATCTATTACGGAATCCTCTCTGCAATGACATTTTGCCTAAATGTGAATTGTACATTGGATGTGCCACTTCTTAACAACTATTCTCTTAGGAGACGTTAAACTGATTTCTATACTTTTGTCTTAACTGGGTACGCACACCATTCGAGATTTTCACTGGCTGTCGGTTGTTACTTTGAGAACAATCATTTTGCTGAGTTTAAGTTATGAGGGTATCTTAGCTATTTCGAGGGGGATGCAAGGGTTTAAAAGGCATACCAGAGAGTGTATCGGAATTAAAACTTAATGGCCGAGCATGTCTCATGCCTCCTCTTTTTAAATTTTCTGCAAATGTCTGAAGATGTGAGTTGCCAATCATAGGTTCTTGGCTCTTTAACAGTTTTCTTTCTTTGGGTTGGGGGCGTTCGCCCCCCCCCCCCCTGTTGAAGGGTTGTTGGTTGTATAGAGATTTTACTTTCTAACAAATATCGTACATTAGGGTTGCCAAAAGCTTGATGGACCAAGCCTTTTTATTTGTTTTGATATTAAGTGTTCAATCATTTGTTCTAAACGTACTGAAGTATATGCATTCACGTGTCAAGTATATACATACTGAAGTATTTGTTCTAATCATACCAACTTACAATCTGTTCTGAAAAGGCATAAGGCTAATAGGCTAGCTCAAGTTCTCTATTTGTAAAATGAAACTAATGAAATTTCCATGTCTACTTGTATCTGGAACAGGGGACTGACTGGAGAGCGTACTGTAAAACGGCTGCGGCTGTCGAAGGCACTAACAATTCCTGAAAATACAACTATTCTTGAGGCTTGCCATCGCATGGCTGCTCGTAGAGTTGATGCTTTATTGCTAACTGACTCCAATGCATTGCTTTGTGGAATCCTTACGGACAAGGTATTATTTGAATTCATTGTCTGGCTGAATTTCCAAGATAAATATTGTCTTCAATGCTATATTTACCGGGGTTTTAACAATTCTAGTGATATGTTTCATGTAACCATTCATTTTGTGGTTGAAGGATATAGCAACTAGGGTTATCGCCTGTGAGGTTAATCTGGAGGAGACACCTGTTTCCCAAGTTATGACAAGAAACCCAACTTTTGTTCTCTCTGACACGCTTGCTGTTGAAGCCCTCCAAAAGATGGTGCAAGGTTAATGGGAATCCTAGAGGCCCATCCAATGTTTTCTTTTTCTTTTACAAGAAAAAACAGTCTTATATCTTGTTCTCTGAACATGGTTATGATGTCTGTCTGCACAGGAAAATTCAGACATTTGCCAGTAGTGGAGAATGGGGAGGTCATAGCCCTACTTGATATCGCAAAGTGTTTATATGATGCCATTGCTCGTTTGGAAAGGGCAGCTGAAAAGGGAAAGGCTATTGCTGCAGCTGTTGAGGGTGTCGAAAAACATTGGGGGACATCAGCTTCTGGTTGGCAGAGTTATTTAGAACACCCTATTATTTATATGGTTGCGTAATAACTATTTAGGTGTGTCCAGAGAAAGGAAAGTGTTCGACAATGCTGTTTTGGTTCTGCAGGTCCTGATACCTTAATTGAAACATTGAGGGAGCGGATGTTTAAGCCTTCTCTGTCTACAATCATTCCAGAGAATTCAAAGTAGGTAATATATCTTTTTGTAATTTTTCATATGGTATACTAGATGGATATTTGGTAGCAGTATTATACAAGTTATTTGTCCCCATCAAATTGAATGCTATTAGTCAAAAGCATCCTTTTTGGACGCAAATCGCATCTACCCCTTGTTAAATGATTAGTGATGCATTGATTAAAAAGTAGTGGCATCTTTCAGGGTTGTAACGGTTTCCCCAACAGAAACAGTATTAGTGGCAACAAAGAAGATGCTTGAATTTCGATTAAGCTGTGCAGTTGTGACAATTGATAACAAACCACAGGGAATTCTTACGTAAGTCTCTTATTGATAGCTGCACTTCACTCTTGAGTAGCCATCAACCCCAAAAGGAAAATTCATATTGCTCATCATTTTTATATTCTTTTGGGAGAGCTGTTAATTTTTACTGTTATGTTGCACTTTATTGTTTTTATCATTAATGTTCATAATTTTTGCATTTTGTTCTTGTCAGTTCAAAGGATATCTTGATGCGGGTAATAGCAGAAAATCTTCATCCGGAGTCCACTTTAGTAGAGAAGGTATTTTATTTTTCATCTGGGGAAATATGTTTGGGCCACTGTCTCTGAGGACAAAGAAAAAGAACTTCCTGTAGATAATTTTTGTTGGAACATCAGTTACTGCATAGGACACCTCAATTTTGTTTGTGTAATTAATAAATTAAATTGATTGTTGATGCACGTGCTCATGATTTGATTACAGGTCATGACACCGAATCCAGAATGTGCAACGGTAGACACACCAATTGTTGATGCACTGCATAGTATGCATGATGGAAAGTTTTTGCACCTTCCTGTTCTAGATAGAGGTAATAAGCTGATTGAAGTTAGGAGCAAAAATGTTGTAATAATTCATTGTAGTTTCTGATAAGTTTGATTGTCGAATACAGATGGAAATGTAGTTGCTGTTGTGGATGTAATACATATCACTCATGCTGCTGTGGCCACAGTAAGTCAAGCATGCACCTTTCTGGTACCATATATCTTTAATGATGTTCTATTCACATGGTAGTGTTAATCTCACATGAATTTTATAGGATCCCCTGTCGAATTACATTTCAGTATATGACAAGAGAACCTATTCTTTAGTAGCACTCATGTCTCAGTTGTCAGTTCTATTTCCTTATTGATTTAACTTAAAAAAGTGCAAGTCTTGTTGAAGGAAACATCTGTTCACTTTGTTCTTTATTTTTCTTAATTCAATGCCTTGATAGTAAAATAAGTTTCAATATAATCCTCTTACATTAAAACTTCACAGATTATCTCCCATATCTAACTGTATACAGATGTTACCCCGTATCTAACTGTATAGGGTTTACTAGGATGCCTTACTAGGTGCCTATACCATGCCTTTTCATGTTTATCCTAAACCTGGAATTCATTGTCTTTAGTGTTTGATTTCCGGTACTATGTTGAGTGAGAAACAAGGGAGTACTCCACTTCTGCATTCTTGGTGGTTCATTCGAAGCATAAAGTTCTTTAGGAATTCTACATGTGCATAACAAGAAAATAGAAAATAGCCAAGTACTCTCTGTCCCTCTATAGATGACGTGCTTTCCTTATAGATTCTCATTATTCATGAAAGTTTCCGGGATGAGAACACTTTTCACCCCTAAACTACAAGATGTTTTACACTTTGCACCCCAATCTGCCAAAACTGACACATTGTACCCTCTAACTACCTTCGACCATCAAACAACATCCTTCGTTAAGATCTGGCAGTCTAGATTGTGCTAATCGCCTTTTTCTAGCCATCGTAACGGTCAGAATGGATGGCTCTATTTGCCATTTATAATAGCTTGAGAATAGTTTTGGTATTTTTGTAGTTTAAATTATAAATTATCTCATAGTTTATGGGTCCAAAGTGTTTACTTTTGCTGCTCTCACCTTAGCAAACATGATTTTTCTTGTCTGATTTCTCACCTTCACGCACCTGTTCTTTAATTAGCTATCTAATTTTAGCTCAGTTGCTTCAGAAATTCATAAAGTAGCGATAAATAAAACACCACCCTCCCTCTCCCATCCTTGCCTTTGCTTTTTCTTTTTTCATCTTCTTGATGATGTTCCATGAGCATACATAATTCTTTGCATTGTTTCGAAATAAGTTTACTTTATTTTTTATCATGCATCCAGAAGATATAAATTAGTAGCCTCCTGTAGAAAATTACGTGGCCAGAATAGATACCAAATTTCTGCAATGGAGATTTTCATTTTGAAAAAGCATATGATGTTTTTTTTTCTTCTTCTTGGACGTAGAAGACGT
>QEOT01009688.1:124565-143703 GCA_003123785.1 Pterocarya stenoptera | reverse complement strand
TGTTTATAACTTAATTTTGTGAAGGTATTTAACCATTATCTTCTTAGATTATTAATTTTAATGAAATAAGACAAAAATTTATATTATGACGTCAAATTTTACTCAGTTTAATTTAAATAATAAGGAAATAACATGGCTTACCGAGAGAAAAACTTTTTGAAATTATATAGTATAGAGATTTGCATGAATTGCATGTTTCCTCTCTTTCGGATTCTAATGCTCATCAACGGCGGAATAAATAATTATTTTCATCAATTATTATTTATTGTATATATTTTACATGTTATAAAAAAATTATGATATGAATAGTGATTAATGCATGACAAATTCCGTATTTTTTCTTATTTGTTTTTCTATAAAAGAGTGTCAACTACAATTTTTAGACGCTATTTTAATTTTATTTTTTGAATATTTTCTATATTTTATATTGACACATATTTGCGAACTTTTAAAATATATTTTATTAAAAATAAATTGTCGGCGTGTGGACCCACGTGGCCTTGTTCGGCAATTCCGCGTAAGCATTTTTTGACCTTTGCGGTAGAAATAAATTGATTTTATAAAGCTCCCCAACACGCACGCAATATCTTACGCAGGTCCTTAAAAAGTTGACAAAATTTGAGCACAATCTTCCTTTTTTATTAAATTTGTTAAAAAAAGATTTTGATATATATCAACTACTATTTATTCTATACTTTATATTTAATAATTTTTATTTTTATAAAGTGTGAGTTAGTGAATAGTGACTGATAAAAAAAATTATTAAAAAAAAAATTCTCGGTCAATAAATTAATAAATAAAAATAAAATTTTAATATAAGTCTTGAATTTAATATTTTTTTAAGAAAAACACAGTAGACTTGCACATTTTACATTTACAGATACCATATCTTAGCATTTTATCCTCAACACTCCAACATTCATATTTTATTTATTTATTTATTAATAAATTAACTATATTTTATTAATTAATTAATTTTATTTTATTTCATTGGTCTCAATCTTCTAAAGAAGTAAACAACTGTTCTGTCCATGACTTATCTATCAAATCTCAAATAGCACCAAAATTCAAAGATATTCTGAGAGGCTTCACGTGCAATACTTTCTATCCAAACTCTCTGTCCATGGCCTGGAATTTAGATGTTTTCATTCCTCAAAATATTACATTTACAGAATATAATTTTTTTCAATATTTTCAAAAACACCAAAAGCTCAAAAATCCATCTCCCAAACAAATTTTTTTTTAATTAAAAAAAAAGAGATGGCAGCAAAGAAAACTCATTTAAAATGAGTCCAATAATTTTCATAAAGCTTTTTAAAATCTTATCTAAAAAAGTTTTCATAAATATTTTTACAAAATTCAGAAAATCTCCTTAGCATATAAACCTCACATTATTTAAGAAGAAAAACAGTATTAAAAAAAGAAATTATATGCATTAACCACTATTTACTTTCATACTTCAAACCTATAGATTTTTTTTCATAAGGTGTAGGGATATTTTTCATAGGGTGTAGCGATATTTTTTTATTGGGTGTGAATATGGAGTAATAAATAGTGACTAATGAGAAGAATTTTTTTATTAAAAATATTTGTGCCAATTGGGGTATTTTTCCTATATAATATTTATTTTTTTCTTTATTTTTATTTTTTTGAAAGGTCGCCTTAAATGGTGTCTATATATTCCAAATGCTTCATAATTTATGAGCCTTGCTTGTGACCAATTGTAGTGTTATTCCAAAGTACAACCTGTCATCATGTTACCACATTACCATATTTTGTCTGTCAATATTTATTTTTGCATTTAACACCTTATCACCCAGATTTAATATTAAGTGTTTTTTTTTTTGCTTGCATTGATGGAAGGTTCCAATTAAAATGTCTCATGCACCAATTGGCAAGAATGTCACTTCATTATAAATTTTAATTTAAAAAAATCAAGATTTTCATCTGATTTGAAGCCAACACAAAGATGTAAAAAATTGTGAATATTTTTTTAAAGTTTTTATTATGAGCCTAAAATGAGAGAGCACTGAAACTATGGTAACTAGGAGATTAGCATACACACGAGCTATATTTTTGCTATTTTTAATTGTGCTTGAATATAAAGTATAGGTCAAATTTCAAAATATATGTAAATGAAATAAAATAAATATTTTAATTATTGTAAAAATCGAATCTCTTGATAATTATGAATATAAAATATAATTCTGAAAATCAAATTAAAATCGAGAATTTTATATTATGGCCTTTGTTTTAACTCAAACCATGGGCATGGGCTGTATACATTCTCAAACTGCAGTGTCAGTGAGTATGCACCAGAGGGCATTCAACTTCAACTTGGAAAAGTTACCAGAACAAGACGCAATTATATAATGGCATTTCACCTTTCCTTTTACGTTGCTCCTCTTTTCCAAAAGCACCATCTATACAAAGATTGGAAGGGCACAAAAACCAGAAGCTTCTTTCTCCTCTCATGGTTGCTCTGCACTCCAAATGCACTACTGTAAGTTAACTCTCTATCCCTTCAAAAAATATCTGATGAACTTCTCCTCCACATACTGTTTCTAGCGCATTATTCGGAGAGAGGGAGAGAGAGAGAGCACAACGAAGCAAACCTATTTTGCCAAAACTAGCATATTTCAGAGAGCATGGGAGGTTCCAAAACCCGGCCACCAGGTCCACCTTCATTCGGCTCCATTTTCCTGCTATTTCTCACTCTGTCATGGGTTTTCCCACCCACCCATTTTGTCTCAGCAGTCCCACCTTCCCAGCAACCCATCAAAACCATTGTGGTTTTGGTTATGGAGAACAGGTCCTTTGACCACATGCTCGGATGGATGAAAAAAGCCATTAACCCATTAATCAATGGAGTCACAGGAGAAGAATGCAATCCAGTATCCACCAACCAGACAAACCCAGACTCCATTTGCTTCTCGGACGATGCTGACTTCGTGGATCCGGATCCTGAGCACTCCTTCGAAGCAGTGGCGCAGCAGGTTTTTGGCTCTGGCTCTATTCCTTCCATGAATGGTTTTGTGGAACAAGCACTCTCAGTGTCCCCAAACCTGTCCGAAACTGTCATGAAAGGCTTTAGACCTGAATCTGTGCCGGTCTACGCGGCTTTGGTTCGTGAATTTGCTGTCTTTGATAGGTGGTTCTCTGCAATTCCCGGCCCGACCCAACCCAATAGGCTGTTTGTGTATTCTGCAACTTCTCATGGTTCAACAAGCCATATTACGAAGAACCTGGCTTTCGGGTATCCACAAAAAACCATATTTGACTCACTTCATGAGAATGGTATGAACTTTGGGATTTACTTCCAAAGCCTGCCCACAACTTTCTTTTACAGAAATTTGAGGAAGTTGAACTACATATTCAAGTTCCACCTCTTTGATTCGAAGTTCAAGAAAGATGCTTTAAAGGGTAAGCTTCCAAGCTTAACAGTAATCGAGCCAAGGTATTTCGATTTACTGGGAATGCCTGCAAATGATGATCACCCTTCTCATGATGTGGCTAATGGGCAAAAATTAGTTAAGGAGGTTTATGAGACATTGAGAGCAAGTCCTCAGTGGAATGAGACTCTATTTGTGATTACCTATGACGAGCATGGTGGGTTCTATGATCATGTCAAGACTCCTTATAATGATGTTCCTAACCCAGATGGGAACACAGGTCCTGCTCCATATTTCTTCAAGTTCGATAGGCTTGGCGTTCGTGTGCCGACAATTATGGTCTCTCCTTGGATCAAGAAAGGGACAGGTGAGCTCAAATTTTCATGTTTTAACCCCTCTTTATTTAGCTGCTTTGTGTGGATGTTGGAGATTTTTCTGATGATTTGCATAGAATTGTGTTTGGTATTTGAATCTACTGGGAAATTTCTGAGATTAAAGTTGGATTAGTTGCTGGTTGATTTTTTTAAGTGTCTTCTGTCACACGTGTCTGTTGGTTGAGTGGGATAGATTGAGGAGTATGGTAATATGGGTTTGAACTTTGAAGTCAATTTATTTGTCAAGTAGGCAATCGAGTTTAGAAAGCTAGTTACAAGTGAACTGGTTGTTATTAGATCTTTGGTTAGAGTAACTAATGTCTTGGTGCATATCATTAACTAAGGGTTTTGAAACTTCAAACTTAAGTTTTAGATGCTTTGTTCTTTCACTTTCATCTTTTAATCTTTTAACATGCTGATCTGCATTTGCATCTGTTTTCACAGTAATAAGTGGCTCAAAAGGGCCTACTCCAAACTCCGAGTTCGAGCACTCTTCAATCCCTGCAACCATAAAGAAGATGTTCAACCTCTCCTCTAACTTCTTGACTTATAGGGATGCATGGGCTGGGACATTTGAGCACGTTGTTGGGGAATTAACCTCTCCTAGAACCGATTGCCCAGGTACCTTTCCTACATTCAAAGCCAATTCAAATGATCGAAAAACTTTTTGTTATTTTTCACTTATTTGCCAATCATTTGACGGTACACCTCAAATGACTAATAACAATTTCCTTTCCTTTTCTTTTTTAATATGCACAAGCTAGTACTAGAAGAAACCTTAGCCTAACATGCATATGTTTGCAGAGACTCTGCCAGATGTGACACCTTTAAGGACTTCAGAAGCAAAGGAAGATGGTAAGTTATCCGAGTTTCAAAGTGAGCTAGTTCAACTAGCAGCCGTTCTCAATGGCGACCACTTCTTGAGCAGCTTCCCAGATGAAATGAGCAGCAAAATGAATGTGAAAGAAGCACATGAGTATGTGGAGGGTGCTGTTGCAAGGTTCATAAGAGCAAGCAAAGAAGCCATCATGTTAGGGGCAGATGAATCTACCATTGTAGATATGAGATCATCTCTCACCACCAGATCCTCCATTCATAATTAATAAATAAATAAATAAATAAATAAAAAATCCTCCAGTCATCATCCCTTTTTACTCAATTATATATGTTCGTGTCCCTTCTTTGGTTATAAATATATCTCAGAAAGTTATCACCATTCTTATACAAGTGGAATGCCTTGAAAAAACAAGGGGAAGTAGTACTTTCTATTGTGATTTGGCTACAATCGTTGTCTCATTTGCTTCAAGTGGTTATCGATGCTATCAAAACAACCTGTAAAGGAAATTCGCTAATCTAAGGATATTAGCCAATCACAGCCATGCAAAATGATGATAATAAAACAGATTCAGTAACTCTTGCGTGTATTTAGTTAATATATATAGACATCCATATAAAAAAAAATTGAAAATAGAAACAAATGCAGCAATTTCTGTTCGAATGTTTATGGTGCCAAAAATTGGATGGGACTTGAATGCAAGGGCAAGGAATACAGAGGGGTCATCAATTATTGCTTTGTTTATTTATTTGCCTTGTCTGGTAGTTAGCAAGCAAGACTGACAGAAGTGCAGAAGCAGGGAAAGAGATGTGAAAAGCCTCTATGTTTCTTACCTTTTGGCTTTTATGGTACTCCTAAGACATTGCTTTGCACCTTACAGCAGCCAGCCATGGATTCTAACATGCTAAAGCAAGTTAAAAGCTGAAATACTCAAAAACTTATATGTTATATGCATAATGATTAAGCCACGGGATTTTTGCACGGAATGAAAAACAAGGGGGCAAATTGATTCGTAATAAGGCGGATTGGGGGTTCCTAAATTGAGGGTATGCACACCTATGTCCAATGGCGGATTGGGGTTCGTAAAATGAGAACTTCAATAAGGCTCTCCTAGAAAAATAGTTATCGATGTTATTATCGATGTTATCGATGTTAAATATAGGAGCATTTGGAAAAGTTAATGCTCTAATGAAGTAAGAGGGGCTTACAGCGAGTGTGTGTGGAAAATTATTCGTAATGATTACGAAGACTTACTAATTGCAGGCTTGCGGTGGGTATGGGCACATAAGTCAGATTTTGGCACGACACTTGGTGTGGCAATGTTGCATTGAAGACCACTTTTCCCCCCCTTTTCAGGATTGCGCTCAATAAGGATGCCTCGGTTGCTAATAATATGACCATCTCCTCTGACTCCACTCAATGGTCAGTGAAATTTATTAGAGCGGCACAGGACTGAGAAATGGGAGATATTGTTGATTTTTACAGCGCGTTATACATGTTGAACTTCCATGCAGATGGAGATGATCGATTGCTTTGGATATCTACAGGGAATAATAACTTCTCAATCCGATCCTATCATAAGGTATTATCGACCCACTCCCCCATTGCATTTACTTGGAAGTGCATATGGAGGAGTAATGCTCACCTCAAAGTAGCTTTCTTTGGTTGGCTAACATCTCATGGGAAAATATTGACTATTGACAAGCTAAGAAGGCGTGGCCTCTACTTAACAGATTGGTGCTTCACGTGCACACATGACAGTGAATCAACGGATCATCTTCTTCTTCCTTACAAAGTAGTTAAGGCTTTATGGGATGAAATATTCACAAGGCTTGGTATGGCATGGGTAATGCCTAGAAGGGTGATAGAGTTATTGGCATGTTGGAGAGGATTCCGGGGCAATAGGCAGATCACGGCTATTTCGAAGATGGTGCCTCTATGCCTAAAGTGGTGCACATGGAATGTGAGGAATAGTCGTTTCTAGGCATAGGAGCGCACACCAGAAGGATGTAGGTACTTTTTTTTATCATACCTTGTTACTTTGGGCTTCATCTATTGTATTGAATGGAACATCTTTTAATGACTTTTATGCTGCTTTTCGCAGCACTCAGCGTGTAATTAGGCTTTTTTGTATACTCTATGTGTACTTGGGTCTTTTGCCTAATTACATAGATTAATAAAATCTATTCTTATCAATCCAAAAAAAAATATAATTCTACACTGTTCACAATCTATGTTTTCCATTCCGTGTTAAAAAAAAAACCTGTGTGAGTATCAGGGTTCAATTTTGAGGGTCCTTACTGCTGCTACTGCCTGCCAACTTCCTCGTGGTAAAAGCCGATTCCTTTTGGCATGAAATGAGGCTACTCCTACTACAAGATAAAAGGTGCTCAAGGACGCCTATAAAAAAAAATATATATATATATATAAATATACATATACATATCCATATAACAAGTCAGACTCGTGCATTGGTTCTGTTTGGAAGTCAGAGCTAACTTTCCATGAAAGGCATATATGAATTTAACAAGATCAGTGTGCCTCAACATATCTATAAATGGTTTGGCTTACAACTATTTTCTATCGTACAAATGAATGAAGGATACTGATACTGACGAAGACACAAGTAAACATCAGCCCATTCAAACTTTAACAGGACGTTCAAAGACTTTTGATGCAAGCCCAGCTTATATACAACTTACATGATTTCGAAGTAGTAGATTTACTCTTGTTGAGTCACATCATCCCATAATTTTGATCATTTGCGTTTACAACTTATAAATTTTGGCGTAAAAGCATAAACTTTACTACTGTTGAACTTGGACTTCTCACATTCAGACAACTCTATAATAAGATTAAGAACAGAACTAAAAGTTTTACTCTTCGTCCAGCACGACTTGCTCACCCCTCAACTAAAGCTATGAAGGTTCTACTTTTCTTTCAGTGATATTGGAAGAAGCCCCCCTTTCTACAAGCTTCTCTAAAATATGAGAGAAACTCAAAGAGCTTTCTTGAGTAAAAGATCAATCCTCAATATGTAGACCTAATGTCTCAAACTTCTGAAGCATATACATCAAATAACACATCAAGATATGACTGATATAAATCACATGAAGAGACTCATCACATGAACGACAAACATATACACACTAGGTTAGTCAAACCTGAAATCCTTTTCAACAAACACTTTATCCATAATGTTAAATGTATCAGGATATAATACAGATTCCTTCAGGACTGCACTACTCTATTTTTCATCCAAAATTTCTCTAAATAATTTTTATCCCTCCATGTCCTGATCACTCTCCTCTTAACTTCTAGTCTTCTAAAATAATTATACATCAAAGTTTAACATAACAACGAAGAAAGTCGGGACGGAAGTATCATCACCTCATGCAAAAATATGGGCCAGAGTCTCTATTCTCAGCCATGGTTACTCAAGAGGACCAGATTTATCCAGAGCTTCATACAGAACAAGGACTTTGCCATGTAGAAATGTCAGTAATAAGATCTCGTAGCTGATCTATGAGAAGCTTGAGATACATGTTCTTGTTTGCAAGTTCCTACATTTAGAAACACAGGACTTCAAATTGTAATGTAAAGACAGGTTAAGAAAATATGAGCTCTTATAAGGTCAAATAAATGCAGCAAAAGTATAGACCCATTGCAATGAGATGCTAGTTGCCTACGAATACCCATGGTTAAAGCATACATCCAACCCACAATCCCAGCCCCAGAATATATTTCCTACCACCACTCTAATATTCACCAATATAAATGTGCAACTCAATCAAAACTACCTTTCTTAGACTAGAGGCTCGCTCTTCTAACTTCTGAATTTCAGTCTGATCTTCTGGGGATTCCAGGCCACTTGGAGGTGAACCCATTTCAAATGCTTTTGCCTATTTTAGGCACAAGAAAATTTGAGTTAGCTCAAACAACAGGTTACAACACGAAGCAAAGTCTACATCTCTAATCTCTATTGCAGCCAAAACTCTCACTGAATAGAAATATCAGTTTCAGTTACCAAGAAAAAAAACCGGTGAAATACAATTCCCTTTGCAATAAACACTAATATAACAATGGTCGCTTTTCTCATTAGTCAAAAAAAAAAAAAAAAAGGAGTAGAATCCAGTCTATGATTTTCTACCACTAGGGATGTTTTCTTCTTCGTCTCCTGAAATAAAATCTGCGACCCAAGCTGTTGGATAATCAACAAACAACCCACCATCCCAACTCCAAAAAAAAATGTTCTTAATTTCTCTAAGATCTCGCAAATTATGCACATACTACACAATTGTCTTCAATACTAACCGCGCCCTTTTAATTAAAAAATCAAGAACCAGATTTTTTCATAAATCCCCGATATATTACTCCAAATTACTTCTATCAAAATTTCCCAGAAACACAAAAGGCACGACAACCAAATTTATAAACCAATTCTCACCACAAAAAAAAAAAATCAAAATAGCCAAAAAGGAGCTAGGGTTTTGACTTTATTTACCTTCCGAGAGCTAGGGATTGCGGCGATAACTACACGAAGTGAGTTCACAGAGTTCTTATACCGAAACCGAGCTTCTTCGAGCGCTCCTCCAGTACCACCAACACTCTCAGCGGGATGCGTGTCGGAAGAGGCGGCGTCGCCATTTGCAGAACCGTTCGAGGATAGAGAAGAAGGGCCTTTGGCAATCGGGGTCGTATTAGTAGTGATAGCAGTCGCAGATGATAATGAAGAAGAAGTAGTAGTGGACCACAAGGCGGGGTTACAGAGTTCGTCGTTCATGGAGGAAAGGATCTGGAAGGCTGACTCTATGGTTTCTTCTAGATGCTTCTGGCCTTCAATTGCCAGCTCTTGCGTGGTCTTCGCGCTCGATAACGGGGACGAGGTTTTCTGTTCCATTTTCTGAATTAGGAACTTTTTCTGACTCAGTTGGATTGCATAGAATGTTTCGAGAGCATAATCGAAGGCAGGTGGTTTATTTTGTGAGAAATATTACTATTTCCCTACGTTTTCTTGGCGCCCAAACACAGATTTCACAAAAAGATGTAACAACGGTGAATGTCGATCTGAAAATTATCAGGAAGTTTCGGAATACTGATGTACGCTAGTCTCATCCTCGTACAATCAGTGCTTGCAATTTATACGTTTGAGTTCGTCATATGTCATATGTATAAAACGAAGGGAAATGTGTTAGCAAGAAAAGTAATTCCAATACAGTAAATTTATAATTGGAAAAAACAGAAATTCAGTTTATAATTTATATTACATTAAATTATAAAATTTTTTTTATTATAAAATATATTTAAAAAATTATAAAAATCATATTAATTTTTAAATTTATTTTTTTATATACTATATCACTTCTCTAAAAATGAATAAATAAAAATTTAAGGTTTGTTTAGATGATGAGATAAGATGATATAGTTTTAGAATAGTTGTATAAAATATTATTATAATATTATTTTTTAATATTATTATTATTTTAAAATTTAAAAAAATTGAATTATTTATTATATTTTATATAAAAATTTAAAAAATTTATAATAATATTTTATATGAGATGAGATAATTTTGCATGCAAACGAGCACTTATTCATACAACTGTTTCACTTTTGTCTATTTAAGATTCGTCAAATATGTCCTTTTTAAAATTAGTATATTGCGTTATTTAAACTTTTTAAATTAAATATTTTTAACATATTTTTCGTTCATCTCAATTAACAAAAGTGAAATGATAATTAAAACGATAAATCTTACCGATTGTCCCTATTGTTGTTGTTGTTTTTTTTTTTTTTTTCTTTTTTTACTTGGTTGAAAGTATTTTTTAATAAATTTATAATTTTTTAAAAATATTTAAGAGGATTTAAAAAATATGTAAAATAAATAAATAAAAAATTGCACCGTCGAACCACGGTGCACGTAGTAAATGAATCAAATGAAATCTCGTGAGTCTGCCACATATTGTACTTAGCATATTTCTAAATTTTAATCTATAATTTTGCAATAAGTTCTAAATAGTGTAAAAATTAAAAGTTTAATTAATTATGAGATTCTATCTTTCAAAATTAATAATTAACCATCGCAACAATTTTCATGTATTGGAATCAGTATCATCTCTATTTCAAGCGAAATCAATAGGATTTTTTTTAATATATAACATACGAAGTATTTGTGTCATTCCACTTTATATTGTATTTTGATCATTTTCCTTGCTAATATAATATAAAATAATAATAATGCTTTATAATTGAGATAGTATATGGATATTTCCAGTGAGAGGCAGAGAATCATAGGAGTGGGCAGCAGGGCCTCAGGGCCCCGCCCCCGTATGGGCGGGGCAAATCTCCCGTCCGACAAATGCTTTTTAAAACTACCCATATCAAAATAATGTCGTTTCGTCCATTGCAAAATGATGTTGTTTTGAGATAGGTTTTAAGTCCCTTGTCCCGCCTCTTGGCTCTCCTCCCCCGATCCCGATCCCCATCCCATCCCATCCCATCCCTCTCTCTCTCTCTCTCTCTCTCTCTCTCTCTCTGTAAACACTCCCAATACCTTGGCGCCGCTTTCTCTCCCTCCCGCTCTGTTCATCCATGGCACACCATCACTGTCGTTGTCTGTTGTCGAAGTTGTTTGTCACCAATTCAAACTCGCCGAAGGTAAGTGTCGCTGTTGCTCCCGATTAATAGGTTTTTTTTTTTTTTTTTTTGAGTTATGGAATATGGATTATGGAGAATGGGACTAAATTGAAGAGTTGAAGGATGTGATTGTGAATTGTGTATTGTGGAGGATTGATTTGTGCATGTGTTTGTATGATTGTAATTTATAAATTCTTTGGTGTGAAATTCTCTATGGTTTCAGATTGTAAATTAGTTTAGGATTCCAATTCGTAACTCTAAATTAATTTAGGAGTTTTAATTTAGAGTTTTAATTAAATTCTCTAGAGTCTAGGGTTTCAGATTGGCTATAAATTAATTTAGGGGTTTTAATAGTATTGAGTAATATTGTAATTATATGCATATCAAGTTTAGGAAATGGGGTGAATTAAACTTTGAGGTGCTCCTATGGGTTTTGCAAGTTGTCCAATCTTGTCTTCAATTGGTCAAAAGTTCAATCCTTCTTAATTATGCTCTTATTTGAATTGTAAAGATCTTTTGATTTGTTAGGTTGTGACAAAGGAAAAAAGAATATAATAAAGCTGTTGTGTCTTAGATGTTCCCTTTTTTAGAACGTGAGAAACCAAATCTCTCGATTTCTTATATAAAATCTTAAATCTCATCTTTCTCTCCGTAAAAGCTTACCTATAAAATTTTTTTATAAATTTTGGTGATAAAGACTCCCTGATATGCTCAGATTGTAATAAACTCGACTAAATAAAGAAAGAGTTACCGTGCTAAGTACTTAGTAAAATAATAGACATCCAATAATAGGTCTACATGATTAGGGTTGGAAATATGTGATAGGATCCGTTAATCCAACACGAACGCGACACGAAATTAGCAGGTTTGGGTTTGATGTTAATGGGTTTGGGTCAAAACAGGTTGACCCGTTATTATACGATTCATTAACGTGTTACTAACAGGTCAATCTGCTTGACCCGTTTAGATACGTTAAATTTTTTACTCAAAATTACAATTATATCCTTTTAACCTAAAAAAAATACCCTAACCCTATTACGTATTTCTTAACTCTCTTTCAGACCCTCACTCTCCCTCAATTCTTAGTTGAGTCACTTCTCACGAGTCACAACAACCTCCCACACTTCTTTTGAATTGTAATTTTGGTATTTTTTTTATTTGGATTGTAATTTTGGATTTATGTAGTTATTTTTTATATTTTTTAGAGATATTGTGATTTTAACTTTTATGTAAAATTATGTTAATCATGTCAAATAGATTATTTGGATCAATTCAACCCATTTACATAAACGGGTTGACACGAATCAAAATAGGTCATTTTGTGTCGATATATATTTAATTAATTCATAATGGGTCGTGTCAACCCGTTATTTTAATGGATCATGTTAGGGTTTAGAAATCTGACCCATTAAGTTTAACGGATCGTGTTCGGGTTGACCAATATCGTATAATATACACGACTTAACATGACACAAATACGACCCATTAACCCAATTTGCCACCCTTATATGTGACACAAACTCAGACTTACTATGGGTCTAAGCACTTACAACAGTTAATAAAAAGGCTCACCCTTTATTCTTACTAAACCATTTGAAAACCCAACAAGAGGAGTCCAAGATCCCACCGGCCCATAAGCCCATGACCACTTCCTCAACTAGCCAAGTCCTTCAATTTAGGTTAAGTCTTTAGTTCAACTTCTTCAGTTCACTTCCTCCCCCAAACCCTAAGTCCTCCTTTCTCTGGCGGTGCCCTAGTAACCCCTGTTGACGGTAAAGACTTGGAGTGTAATAGTGCCCCTTCTTAAAACACCTTACCCACAAGGTGTGAGAATGTGTTTTTAAGCTTGTAGTAGTTCTCCCATGTCGTATTTTCCTTCCCCTACCCCTGCCATCGTACCAACAGCTCAGTAACTAGCCGATTGTTGAGAGGCCGCATCCTTCTATCAGAGATCTCTTTTGGATTTGATTGCAAGGTCCCTTATGAGCTCACTAGGGGTAACATGAAGAACACACTGAGACCTTCCCATCTCCTAACCTCTTCTTGATTTGGGAAATATGGAACACAAGGTGGATCTGTGATGTTAGAGGCAGCTTCAGTCGATAAGCCACCTTACTGACGCATTGCTCCACCAGAAACGACCCGTAGTACCGCGGAGCTAGCTTCAGATCTTGTTGTTGGGTCACTGAGGTTTGTCTATAAGGGTGGAGCTTGAGGTAGACCAAATCCCCCACTTTAAATTCACATTCTTTATGTTTCAAATTCGCATATTTGGTCACTCTTTCTTGTGCCTTGTTAAGATTGATGGAGTAATTGTGTAATGTGATCTCTAGATCTGAGTTGCATCCACCTCTTCAGACCTTGTAGTTCCCAATATGTAGGATGTTAATTTAGGTAGATGATAGCCTTATAATCTCTCAAATGGGGTAACTTTTGTCATAGAATTTGGGTGGTATTATACAACTATTCAGCTAAAGGCACCCATTTCACCTAGTCCTTAAACCTGTCTTGCACAAAGCATTGTAGGTAGGTTTCTAAGTACTTGTTTATTGCCTTAAACTTTCATCAATATGTGGATGGTATGCAGTGTTAAATTCCAACTGTACACTTTGGGCTTTAAAGAGTTCTCTCCAAAATACACTAGTGAAAGTGCTATCCTTGTTTGAGACAATGGACTGGAGCAGACCATGCAACTTAAACACATGCTTGATAAACAATTGAGTTACTGACTTAGCAGTGTAGAGGTGCCTCAGAGCTATGAAATGGCTGTATTTAGTCATCTGGTCTACAACCACCCACAAAGTACTGAACCTATTTGAGTGAGACAACCCCTCAATGAAGTCCATGGTGATAGGGGTCCATGGCTTAGAGGGAATTGGTCGGGCCTTTAATAACCCACTAGGAAAAGCATGGCCTGATTTCTACTGTTGGCATACTTCACAGTTTCTTATGTAGGCTTTCACCTTAGATTTCATACCTGGCCAATAAAAATCATTTTGGACCTTTTCGATAGTTTTATCTCATCCTAAATGTCCCCCCATATACTGTCATACAACAAATTCAGTGGCTTAGCCTTGGGCTCAGGAGATCTCACAATATAGACCCTGCCTTTATAGAACAATACACCATCCCTTACTAGGTACTGTGAGGGCAACTCCCCCTTGATGCACTTGGTCATGAGATTTTGCAGTTATGGGTCCCTTTCATACCCTTTTTTGATCTCCTCTAACCAATCTAGGGAAGCAACTAAAATTAAAGCTAGGGAAATCTTATCTGCATCCCTAACTCTAGACAAGGCATCGACCACCTTATTATCATGCCTCTTCTTGTATTCTACAACGAAATCATAGCCTAACAGCTTGCTTAGCCACTTTTGCTGCATCGGGAGTTCCAATCTTCTTATCTAAGAGGTACTTTAGGTTATGGTAGCCAGTCTTGACCACAAAAGATTTGCCTAGTAAATGGGGCCTCCATTTCTGGATAGCTGTAATTAGAGCATACATCTCATTCTCATAGGTCAACAACAAAAGAGCCTTGCTTTTCAATGATTGACTAAAAAAAGACACCAGCCTGCTCTGCTGCATCAAAACTGCCCCAACTCCCTTACCTGAGGCATCACACTCCACTACAAAGGCCTTTGAAAAATCTGGTAGTATTAGCACTGGGGGTTAGGTCACTACCTTCTTCAACTCTGTAAAAGCCAAGTCAGCCTCCTCATTCCACTGATTTTTTTTTTTTTTTAAGTGGTGTAATAAGAGCAGCTACAATAACCTCATAGTTCTTGATAAACCTCCTGTATTAACCCGTGAGCCCTAAGAACCCCTTAAGGCCTTAAGGATTTTAGGCTTGGGCTAGTCTACGATTGCTCTCAACTTTTCAGGGTCTGCTTTAACTCCTTGACCAAAAATAATGTGGCCCTAATAACCCACTTCTAAACACTCAAACTTACATCTTGATTCTCTAGCAAAGAGCTGGAGCCTTCTCAGCATGTCCAGAGTAAGTTTTAGGTGTTTCAAGTGCTCTTCTTCACCCTTGCTATAGATTAAGATGTCGTAAAAAAACACTAGCACAAACTTCTTCAAAAAAGGTCTAAAGACCTCATTCATCAGGCCTTGAAAGGTAGATGGAGCATTAGTTAACCCAAAGGGCATGACTAAGAACTCAAAATGACCGTCATGAGTGCGAAAAGGCGTTTTGTGCACATCCTCAAACTAAACTCTAATATGATGGTGGCCAAATCTGAGATCCAACTTAGAAAATAATTTGGCCCCACTTAATTCATCAAGCAACTCTTCTACCACTCTTTTATTATGACTTGGTTTAAGACTCTGTAATCCACACACATGCGCCACGACCCATCTATTTTTCTCACCAATAAAACTGGAGAGGAATATAGACTTTGGCTAGGTTTACTACACCAGACCTTAACAACTACTTCACTATTTTTTCTATTTCATCTTTTTTTAAAAATGGGTACCTGTATGGCCTTACAGACACAGGTTTAGCCCATCGTAGAAAATTAATAGCATAATTCTAGGCTCTAATGGGGGGGAAAGCCCTTTGGATTCCTATAACACATTACTGTACTGTTTCAGCACTATCCTAATGGGCTTTGTATAAACTTGTTTACAGGTATCATTCTCCTTGTTGATCATTTGCAAAACCACACCCCTCTTCTCTAACTTATTTAACTTTGTGCAGGAACTTTCTTCTAGCAGCTGTGAAGAAATCAAGTCTTGCAATGTGACCATCTGCCCTTGCACAAAAAAATTTAGGGTGAATTTCTTAAAATCCCAAGTCACAGTACCTAGGGACTGTAGCCACTACATTCCTAAAACCATATCACATCCCACCAATTCTATCACAAACAAGTTCACTATAAAGTAATTTCCCTGCATCAAAACCTTAACATCTTTTCCCATGCCTTCACAAGTCAGTTGGTCTCCATTAGCCACCTTGATTGTCACTTTTTCCCCAGTATAGATAGATAGTTTAGCCCTCTTAGCTATAGAACTATCTAGAAAATTGTGGGTGCTACCCGAGTCCACCAATATTACTACCCACTGCCCAACCAATTTCCTTTTCACTCTCACTGTTCTAGGATTGTAGGAGCCTATAAGTGCATGCAATGAAATCTCAGGCTTAGAATTCTCTTTAGTGCCTTCTATTTCCTCTTCCCTTTCCTCAGCGGTCACTAGTTGTGGGTTGGCTCTGCCTCCCCTATCTTTTCCCTCTCAACTTCTTCTATCAAAAATAACTTAGGGTTTTTGCACTTGTGCCCAAGATTCCATTTGGAATCATAGTAATAACACAATCCCCTTTCCATTCTCTCTTTCATTTGGTTAGAGTTTATTTTCTGAACTGGCACTATAGCCTTACTCACACCGTGCCCTAAGTGAGAGTTATTCCCTTTGTTACCCCCATGGTCTAAGTTCCCTAAGGTTAAATTCTTAAACCCCTTTTTATTGACTCTCACATTCTCTTATTGCAACTTAGCTAGATTGAAAGCTATCAAAAAATTTAGGGGTTAAAAATACTCACTTGCAGTTTGATTTCATCTTTCAGATCACTCAAGAAACAACTCAATTTATGGGGTTCAGACAACCTACGCAGTCTGTTGGATATGGCCTCAAACTCCACCTTATACTCCTCAACAAATCATGTTTGTCTCAATCTAATTAGGTCCTCCATTGGGTCATCATAGGAGCTAAGCCCAAACCTAAGTAGAAAAGCTTTTATGAACGATTCTCAATCTGTTATGACACCAATATTTTCCAGGTCCTGAAACCATACTATAGTCTTTCCTTCCATATGGAAAGTAGCCAGCCTTAACTTGTGTTAGGGCAAGGTGTTATAGAAAAAAAAAAAAAAAAAACTTGTTAGCTTTATAAAGCTGTCTTTCCCTTGAAAGGAAGGAGAATCAATCCTTACTGACTTGAGAATGACTTCTCCTTTAACCTCATCATAGCCTTCAGCCCTATGATTCACCCCTGATGTAGACTCTTCACAATGAGGGCTTGAATTCCTCTTCTGTAATTTCAACGTCAGTGTTGCTAATTGTTGAACCAATGCATTAGATTGCCTTTTCAATGTTAATACTTCTGTTTCTAGTATTTTCAGCTATGACTCAGTGGATTCTACAACCCACTCAACCCCTCTTGCAACTGGTTTATAAGAGTCCCCTCAACTATGGTGGTGGTGGAGTGCTACCGAGGATGACCGGCTCTGATGCCAATCTGTTACACAGCTGTGGAATGGTAGAATATTCAGATCTCACTTCGAGGGTGAGCACCTCCAAAGAAAGAAGAAAGAGAGAAATTTGTTGTATTGATTATGCATAAGGGAAGAATTCCCACTACATTGGACCTATATGCTCAGACTTTAACAAACTCGACGAAGTAAAGAAAGAGTGTGCTAAGTACTTAGTAAAATAGCAGACAACCAATAATGGGTCTACATGACACGGACTCAGACTTACTATGTGCCTATGCCCTTACAATAGTTAATAAAAAGGCTCACTTTTTATTCTTACTAAACCATATGAAAACCCAACAAAAGGAGCCCAAGAGCCCACCGGCCAATAAGCCCACGACCACTTCCTCATCTAGCCAAGTCCTTCAGTTTAGGTTAAATCTTCAGTTTACTTCCTCCCCCGAACCCCAAGTCCTCCTCTCTTTAGTGGTGTCCTAGTAACTTTCATTGATGGCGGAGACTGGGAGTAGTGTAACAAAATTTGTAATCATTTTTCATTGTTATAAAACAACTTTTTCATTTTACAAGACCTGATTTATAAAATTTAAATTCTAAAATATTTACTTAAAATCAAATCCTTTATTATATGTTATCGACGCCCACTTATAAATAAAATTTTCATGGTTACAGAAAGAGCACAAGACCTCGCTTACTTGGCAAAATACTACTAAACGGCAGCGTTTCCGTAGGACATAAAACAGAGATGGATGCCTGGTTCGGAGAGGATAAACAGACTGGACCAAACATGAGTTTGATTGGTCATCTGCTCCCTCCACTTTCTTCAACCTCCAAGCCCTCCTCAGCCATCAAGACCTCGCTTTGCCTTCAAATCCCAGAAGCTACTTTCCAAATTCCAAGTCCAAAACCCATACTCCTATCTAAACTACTCTCTTTGGCTCTTGCTGCAACTTTGAGCTCCCCATTACCTTCTTTGGCAATCCCTTCACTCAACTCTCAGTCCTCCCTGCTCTCTCCCACCACTCCCTTCTCCCAATCCAAGAACTTGCAGACTGGACTCGAAAATGGGTATGTGTTGAATTCATTTTTCGTTAATGGGTTTTGTGCTCTTTTTTGTTCTTTTGGTATATGCAACCAAATGTGCCCAACGTTCATGGTTCACGCTCAATCTGAGCATGACATAGAATGTTTGCTCCGTCCCATGTTGGTGCATTCATTAGCAACGTGTTTGGCTCTTCATTTCATTACAGCACTCCACATATATGTGCCTAACGTACTCATGGGTTAGGATATACATTGCTTTGTGAAGTTGTTAAAATCTTGCTCATTATCTTTAACTAATGGTTAAGATTTTGTCGCTTTAACATTTATAACTAATCCAAGTTTTTCGATCAATGCATTGCAATACGAATTGAGAATGGCTTTTAACTTGTTTTCATTTTCTGTTCACAATGACGATTATCTTTCTGTGCAATCATCAGAATTGTCACGTCTCTATTTTTGCTGGTTTGAAGTCCAGAATTTTACGAGATGCTGTGTTCTTGCAGGAAAATTAGACCTTGCCCGTCTACAAATCCAGGTTGTGTATCAACAAATCCGAAATCATCATCATTTGCATTTCCATGGAGAATTCCTGAAAATTCTACCGACAATGCAGTTCAGGTTCTGAGGATATCTGTGTGTGTGTGTGT
>QEOT01009688.1:104750-122474 GCA_003123785.1 Pterocarya stenoptera | reverse complement strand
TTAAAATCAAATCCTTTATTATATGTTATCGACGCCCACTTATAAATAAAATTTTCATGGTTACAGAAAGAGCACAAGACCTCGCTTACTTGGCAAAATACTATTAAACGGCAGCGTTTCCGTAGGACATAAAACAGAGATGGATGCCTGGTTCGGAGAGGATAAACAGACTGGACCAAACATGAGTTTGATTGGTCATCTGCTCCCTCCACTTTCTTCAACCTCCAAGCCCTCCTCAGCCATCAAGACCTCGCTTTGCCTTCAAATCCCAGAAGCTACTTTCCAAATTCCAAGTCCAAAACCCATACTCCTATCTAAACTACCCTCTTTGGCTCTTGCTGCAACTTTGAGCTCCCCATTACCTTCTTTGGCAATCCCTTCACTCAACTCTCAGTCCTCCCTGCTCTCTCCCACCACTCCCTTCTCCCAATCCAAGAACTTGCAGACTGGACTCGAAAATGGGTATGTGTTGAATTCATTTTTCGTTAATGGGTTTTGTGCTCTTTTTTGTTCTTTTGGTATATGCAACCAAATGTGCCCAACGTTCATGGTTCACGCTCAATCTGAGCATGACATAGAATGTTTGCTCCGTCCCATGTTGGTGCATTCATTAGCAACGTGTTTGGCTCTTCATTTCATTACAGCACTCCACATATATGTGCCTAACGTACTCATGGGTTAGGATATACATTGCTTTGTGAAGTTGTTAAAATCTTGCTCATTATCTTTAACTAATGGTTAAGATTTTGTCGCTTTAACATTTATAACTAATCCAAGTTTTTCGATCAATGCATTGCAATACGAATTGAGAATGGCTTTTAACTTGTTTTCATTTTCTGTTCACAATGACGATTATCTTTCTGTGCAATCATCAGAATTGTCACGTCTCTATTTTTGCTGGTTTGAAGTCCAGAATTTTACGAGATGCTGTGTTCTTGCAGGAAAATTAGACCTTGCCCGTCTACAAATCCAGGTTGTGTATCAACAAATCCGAAATCATCATCATTTGCATTTCCATGGAGAATTCCTGAAAATTCTACCGACAATGCAGTTCAGGTTCTGAGGATATCTGTGTGTGTGTGTGTATGCGCTCACTGTAGGCATTTCGATTTGAACATCTAAAGTGGCGTTAAACGAGACTTGCTTGCTTGAAAACCTTTTGCTTACATTGTTTTTGCTTTTCAGTTTAACTGTGCAAGACGTGAAACTTTATATGTTCTGAATCTTTTGCAGAAATTGCAAGAAGCAATCCTGAAAACACAGAAAAATGCAAAAATTCAGGTTGTGGAAGATACACCAAATGGTAACTAGACTGAGCTCAACTATTTCACTCGTAACAAATCGATGGTATTGAAAGTGAGGCATAAAAAAGGGGAGGGGAAAAGAAATTACGAACCACTTCTGGCTTTTCTCATTCCTGTTTTTACATGAGTTCGGACAGACTGCCATACACCAAGCAAGTTGATGTCGAAGTGTTATGAGTAATAGATATAACATAATATCTAAAGCAGGTGCCCTCATATGGGAATGAGAGGAGGATTTATTTCAACAGTTTTGGCGTTTTCTATCTTATTTCTAAATGTACACTGACACACATAGGAGGTGGGTACGTGCTTGAAACAGTTTGAATAGAGTCAATCACACTCAAACCATGGGTCATGGGCATAAAATGTTCTAATAGAAATTTCTACCTGTATAAGCCTTTTCTACTCTTTAGTTTTATAACCCACTTCTCCTACTCTTGGTGTGTGTTCTTTTGCCTGTTATTATTTCTTTTCTCTTGTATGAGGCTCTTATGATACTATGGGTGACAGGTCAATATTTACAAGCTGAGATTGATGGAGGGTTTGATCGAGATGTGCTTGAGTTCTTGGTGAGAGGAGATGTGGTTGCATATAGGTCTATGGCCACTAAAGTAACATACGTGTACCCCTTCACAACAGCATTAGGGGATTCGAAGGGACAAGAAGAAAGAATGAAGAAAATCAAGGATCTATTGGGCTGGTATGCTCCAAGTTTTGATGCCATGGATTGATATCACTTCATGCGATCAATACAAAATAGCAATTGCTTTTGGACCATGTTTATCCTTATTCAATCAACTAAATATTATTCTTAATGTCATGTCTTTCTACTGCTCATTTCCGAAGTAATATGATGGCAGCAATGCAGTTTATGACTTTGTATAGAAGTGAAATATATGGGCGTTTATTTAGGTGTCTTGATCAATGGTGGTTTCAATTGATGGATAAACTAAGACCTACAGTTCGACATCTGCAGACAAAGTTTATGACTGTCAGAGTTGTTACATTGTCGATCATGTATATTTCCTTCGTAGGAATTTGTCCTTTTTAGTTTTCTTGATGAAAGAGTTGAGACTTCCTGCCTTGTATGAAGTACTTGTTATTGTTGTATTGAAAACGCTTCCATAATCAGCTTGGTGAAGAACATTTTCTGAAGGAAAAAATTGAAAAGAAAGAACTACGATAAACTTATGTTCTCCATTTCTTTTCTGTCTTTTTATAACCATATCATTGATATAAAAGGGGAAACTTTACAAAAGAATGAAATGGAGGGAGACAACAGTATCTTAGTACATAGCATGAATGCTTATAAGGTCCATGGATATTGTAGCTGCACTTTGTAATTATGTCAAAAAGGTAGGCCTTTCTACCAAACATATCAAATCTCCAAGGTGTTTAATCGTCTAGTTCTCGCATGTTGAACTAATCTAATTAATACCAGCTATATGAGTATTGTTAAATTCAATTTTGTTATTGTGTTGAATCTGGAAAGTTCATCAGTCATTACACCAATCAGACTGCTGAAGTGAATGAAATTATTAGTGGGACATGCAATTTAGTAGTCAATTTTGGGTCTCCATCCCTTAGTTGGCTTCTAAAGGATAAACCTTTTCCTTTTTGTTTGATATGAGTAAAATTGAGGATAGAAACCATTATTCCAATTACATTCTTCAGTAAGCATTCTATATTACATTTACTGAAACATGTTGGGGGTTATAATTTCATTTTCTTTGTGTCAGTTAAATCGTTAATCATTGCTATAGGTTAGGCTTACATCCAGTAGAATTGGGGTGGCAGTGAAAAGATGGATCTGTTGAAGGATAAAACACTTCTGCAGAAACGAACATTTAAAACAACATTTTTCTCTTTTATTTTCTTCAAATTTTGCAGATACTTGGCACAAACTGATAAAAGGATTAAACAAGTAATACAAAATATAACCATTCAGCACCAGTGTAGAATCAATCTCTATTTGGCTTTTGTTTGAATCAAGAGATGGTTCTAATGTATCTATTATCATTTATGAAAGGCTGCAACTATCTTTGTAACTTACTAGTTCGAATCAGTAGGTCTGTCAGCAGATCATGATGAGAGGAGTTCTAGCTTGAGGGTCGACCTCATGATCAATTACACGGTAACTGAAATCCCTTAAAATATGCTCCTCAATACTGTCCATTCCCAGAAAACTCCATCAGCTAAGGTTGAAATGGAATTCAGCAAGCTCTTGAATGGGTTGAATTTCATGCAGTCAGTAAAAAGATAATCATATAAATCATCACAACGACCACTTTCAAGAGCTCAATATTGATCACATATGCGATGTCAAAAGTATTTTTTGTTTTTGTTCACTTGTCATGTTCTCTGCAAAAAATGCACCTGCACTTTGCTTACAGTAAAAAGCACAATTTACAAGCCATTATTCTTTAGTGATTAATTAGAAAGAAAAAACAAAAACAAAAACAAAAAAGTACTGACTCTCTGCATAAGAAATCAACTGTTGAATGCAAATCGTTAAAGTTCAACAAATCAAGAAGCAGCCAACAGCTAGAATCAAAACGATCACTTGAAAGCTACAAGTCTTGTGATAGGTAAAACTCCAAGAGTTAGCCCAAGTGGTGAAGTCTTTGGTCTTGGGGTATCACTCTCCACAGCTCGACATCTCATGGGTGCAAACAATCATTTGGAGCCACAACCTCTGGTGAAAATATAGCGATTTAACTAGTTCCGTTTAGGGAAACTTTCGAGGGTGCGGTGAGCGGAACCGGGGTTTATCCTGCAGGAGTGGGTCTAAAGGGCCATGCTTTGGAAAGATTCTCCAACATTAAAAAAAAATTTAAAAAAAAAAATTAAAAAAAAAATATTGTGGTAGGTTAAACTAGAGGCATTAAAAGTTCATTGAATAAACATAGATTCACAGCAAAGAATATGGCCAATCGTTAATGTCAATTAACAGATAGAAGGAAGAGGCACGGATAAGACCTTAAAATAGAAAATCATCAATTTATGGCTCTGGTTTTGTTCTCATGAGTATTTTTTTACAACTCAGAAGTCCGCACCTGTTATTTTGTTCAGCCAGTGTTGGATTATCTCTCAGAGCATTGGCAATGGCTTAGTCATTGCTAAGTCTAAATTTTGGCTAGAACTTCAAGTTTTGGCTATAGCATTAACCTTTGACTAGGTGAATCTACATTGGATTAGTTATTAGATTAGTCAAAATAATAATATAATATTACTTTTTTAATAATAATATTTTTTAATTTATTTTTTTATATTTTACAATTACACTAACCATCTATTAATTAATAATTTAATTTGATACTTAAATTATTGTTTTCTAACTATTTTTTTTTTCTCAACCTATTATTTTTCATCTAGAAAAAATATAGAAGTTACAAAGTACAATATTGAAGAAGAACCCGAAAACTAAGGATAGAAATGTGAAGTAAATATAAATAACTAGCGGGTTTGGATGGGATTTTGTTGAATAAATTATTCGTTTGGTCTATGTACAGGAGCTCGCTAAATATGACCAGAGGGTGCTTGTTACTGTAGCTCAAAGCCAAAGACTTATGGCTTTGGCTAATCCAATGCTGGTAAATTTGAGACAAATGAGGCAAATATATGGATGGCTTTGGCGTTTGGCTAGGCCATTGCCACTTCTCTCAGCAAGTTTTGCATAATGATTGGAAAATTGAGATCTACATTGAGTATATTCCAAGTAACATTGTGTTATTTTTTATTTTTAAACGGAGAGGAATCTCAACTTATTACAGGCTTCAACACCAGGGACACATAGACCATAAAAACACATAAATGTTGGAGGATAGTCCTTAGCTTCCATCAGATTGACCTGAATCTCAAATTTTGTGACATGCATTCCATTAAACATGCGAAAAAAAGGGAAATATAAAGTGCAAGATGAATGAAATAGACACCTTTACGCTTGTCAACGAATAACAAACAAGGTTGTATGAAATCTGAAATGAAACTTAATCGGCATAGGAAGCATCCAAAGCAAGAACAGCTTGGAACTTCGAAGGCCACTATTACGTTACTTTGCATTCGGATTTTTACATTTTCATTTTCACACCCTTCAAAAGGGTCAAGTATTTGCAGCTGCTCAAATTTGTATACCAAAACTGCTTATTTACTGATAACCTTGTTGGGTGTTTTCGTAGCACTATTCTTTGCAACTGCTCTAAAAAATGCTTATTGAATGTTGTACAGTTTTAGGGTATACAAGTTCTGTGCACTTCCTTTAAAATGAAAGTAGTATCTACTATTAGAAAAATTACTTTTTAATATGAATCTCATATTTATCTATTTTTTTAAAAAAGAATACATATGACTTATATATCTTAAGAATGCAAATATTATTTATCAAGATTGAATATGTCTATATTCCTTGAATGTGTCTATCTTCTTTAACAACACAATGTGTTGGTGAAATACACAAAAATAAACAATAATTTAATAAAAATTACAATGAAATTAAAATTAAGACGAAGCCAGTTTGGACTAAGGTACGGAAATATCTCTCTCTTTAAGGAGATTCAAGCCCTCTGCGGTATACAATGTCTCAAATTAACCGGTGCAACAGAACTCATCTTGACTTGACTCCTCCAGGATACAACAGCCCAACTGATTGTCATATAACCCGAACCAACTCCGTACAAGTAGTTGAGCCCAAAGCTTCACTTAAATAACACNTGATCACTTGAAAGCTACAAGTCTTGTGATAGGTAAAACTCCAAGGATTGGCCCAAGTGGTGAAATCTTTGGTCTTGGGCTATCACTCTCCACGGCTCGACATCTAATGAGTGCAAACAATCATTTGGAGCCACAACCGGTGAAAATATAGCGATTTAACTAGTTCCGTTTAGGGAAACTTTCAAGGGTGCGGTGCACGGAACCGGAGTTTATCCTGCAGGAGTGGGTCTAAAGGGCCATGCTTTGGAGAGATTCTCCAACATTAAAAAAAAATAAAAATAAAAATAAAAATAAAAATCTTGTGGTAGGTTAAACTAGAGGCAGTAAAAGTTCATTGAATAAACATAGATTCACAGCAAAGAATATGGCCAATCGTTAATGTCAATTAACAGATAGAAGGAAGAGGCACGGATAAGACCTTAAAACAGAAAATCATCAATTTATGGCTCTGGTTTTGTTCTCATGAGTATTTTTTTACAACTCAGAAGTCCGCACCTGTTATTTTGTTCAGCCAGTGTTGGATTATCTCTCAGAGCATTGGCAATGGCCTAGTCATTACTAAGTCTAAATTTTGACTAGAACTTCAAGTTTTGGCTATAGCATTAACCTTTGACTAGGTGAATCCACATTAGATTAGTTATTAGATTAGTCAAAATAATAACATAATATTACTTTTTTAATAATAATATTTTTTAATTTATTTTTTCATATTTTACAATTATACTAACCATATGTTAATTAATAATTTAATTTGATACTTAAATTATTGTTTTCTAACTAATTTTTTTTCTCAACCTATTATTTTTCATCTACAAAAAATATAGAAGTTACAAAGTACAATATTGAAGAAGAACCCGAAAACTAAGGATAGAAATGTGAAGTAAAAATAAATAACTAGCAGGTTTGGATGGGATTTTGTTGAATAAATTATTCGTTTGGTCTATGTACAGGAGCTCACTAAATATGACCAGAGGGTGCTTGTCACTGTAGCTCAAAGCCAAAGACTTATGGCTTTGGCTAATCCAATGCTGGTAAATTTGAGACAAATGAGGCAAATATATGGATGGCTTTGGCGTTTGGCTAGGCCATTGCCACTTCTCTCAGCAAGTTTTGCATAATGATTGGAAAATTGAGATCTACATTGAGTATATTCCAAGTAACATTGTGTTATTTTTTATTTTTAAACGGAGAGGAATCTCAACTTATTACAGGCTTCAACACCAGGGACACATAGACCATAAAAACACATAAATGTTGGAGGATAGTCCTTAGCTTCCATCAGATTGACCTGAATCTCAAATTTTGTGACATGCATTCCATTAAACATGCGAAAAAAAGGGAAATATAAAGTGCAAGATGAATGAAATAGACACCTTTACGCTTGTCAACGAATAACAAACAAGGTTGTATGAAATCTGAAATGAAACTTAATCGGCATAGGAAGCATCCAAAGCAAGAACAGCTTGGAACTTCGAAGGCCACTATTACGTTACTTTGCATTCGGATTTTTACATTTTCATTTTCACACCCTTCAAAAGGGTCAAGTATTTGCAGCTGCTCAAATTTGTATACCAAAACTGCTTATTTACTGATAACCTTGTTGGGTGTTTTCGTAGCACTATTCTTTGCAACTGCTCTAAAAAATGCTTATTGAATGTTGTACAGTTTTAGGGTATACAAGTTCTGTGCACTTCCTTTAAAATGAAAGTAGTATCTACTATTAGAAAAATTACTTTTTAATATGAATCTCATATTTATCTATTTTTTTAAAAAAGAATACATATGACTTATATATCTTAAGAATGCAAATATTATTTATCAAGATTGAATATGTCTATATTCCTTGAATGTGTCTATCTTCTTTAACAACACAATGTGTTGGTGAAATACACAAAAATAAACAATAATTTAATAAAAATTACAATGAAATTAAAATTAAGACGAAGCCAGTTTGGACTAAGGTACGGAAATATCTCTCTCTTTAAGGAGATTCAAGCCCTCTGCGGTATACAATGTCTCAAATTAACCGGTGCAACAGAACTCATCTTGACTTGACTCCTCCAGGATACAACAGCCCAACTGATTGTCATATAACCCGAACCAACTCCGTACAAGTAGTTGAGCCCAAAGCTTCACTTAAATAACACCTTTCTTTTATCTGGAAAATATCTCAAAAAATATATATATATACACACTACGCTTTTTTTTTTTTTTTAATCTTCCTTTCTCTTAATGTTCACACACGCACTTACCCAAAGACCAAAAGAACATTTATATACCATATGGACAAGAATCGTCCCAGGAAGTAAAACGACGTAAATGGAAAAATGAAATAAAATGCCAATGTTAACAAATTAAATAAACCAACGTCTATAACTTAAAAACCCACTTTAGAAGCCTTTAAAGCCAACGTTACTAACCAAAATAGTTCGGCTACTGATAAATCAAAAGGAATAAAAGCAAGCTTAATAACGTATATGTAATAAATCTCATTAATTCAAATAATTATTTTAAAAAATACCAACATTCCCCCACTATTTTTAATAATAATAAAAATAATAATATAATAGAGATACTTCCAGATAAAGAAGGATTATTATGCATCATGAAGGTGTGCTCTGCATTGAACTCTCATTTAGTGAAATAACAACCTTTACTCCAGAGTCAGTAGTGGTCTCAGACTTGAACTATGACTGCTTAGGAAAAATAGAAAATTATTACTCACATATAGTAACCCAGGTATTGACATAAGCTTTATTAGCCAGCACATTACAGCCTTGTGCTTATCCCGGTTTCATAAGTGTATTTGAGAATAAACCCAAATCTTATAGAAAGCGGCCCCATTCTCACAACCCAAATCTTATAGAAAGCGGCCTCACTCTCACACTCATATAGGTGAAATTTGTCAAGGGTGTTCCTGTAATTCTTACACCCCACTCATAAGAGCTATAGAATTTCATTGAGAGTTTATCCATAGACTCATCCTCCACAACATTACATGATAAATGCACTCACATCATAGGAATGAGAAATATTAAAATAAATCGTGCATTTCTTGCGACCATCATATGATTCGTTTTTCCCATTGAACCCAGTTCTCAGGATCGCTGATCCCCAGGTTGGGTATCCTCATACATGGCTCATGAATTTATAGATTTTAATCCCATTCCCCTCAATGTATTCCAGATCATTTCTCTTGTCAAATCTTTGTTTAGTGCATCCACATTAATAACACTATCAGTAAAAAAAAAATCTCACATTACTGCGTTTTTCTTCTAAATGATCTGAATTTACTGTTATTATAACGGTTTTGTACTCTACCAAATATAGTAGTACTATCCTAATAAATTAATTAATTTTTTTCACAAAGGAATAAATCTCTCAATCATACGGCAACCAACCAAATGTTAAAACAATGAACATAAAATCTTAAAACAGCTTGAAGCAATAAAAAAAACTTTCGGTTGTGGCATTAGATCCTAAATTAATACCACATATGTTTAAAAGAAAACTAACAGCAGCCAACGTAAATATAAAATTGCTTAGAAAAGTCTCCACCCAACTTAAATGCACATAACAAACATGAATATACATTTATTATATCAAATAGTTAAACTTATTCGGCTTTACTCCCAAAATCTTAGAGATAAAAAAAAAACTTGAACGATACGTTTTAAACAAAGGAAACGGCAATAGTGCATTTAATGTAAATACGTACAGATTAATTGCTTGCCACTTGAAAGTTGGAACAATTTTCGTGCATCTAAATGCACTAGACACACCAACGTTCACCAAACACCAAAATTCAATGGCCACTAGCGTCTTTATTCCCAAAATCAAAGAAAATAAACCTGAAAGAAAAACGTTTAGGGCAATTTCTTTTGAAAAAAAAAAAAGAAAAATCTTTTAAAAGCTTAACCCCCACTAATTTTGGATTTAAAAAGAAATTCTTTTTTTTTTTTTTTAAATACACCTCATCCAAAAATCACTTTATTCCAATATTAAAAATTAGACTGTAATTTTTTATTCTATATCAAAGAAAGACATAAGCATGTGTACCAAAACATTTAATTAAAATAATACATATAAAGAGAAATATTATATGCTTTATTCTCAATATTTAATTTAAACATCCCATCACAAGCATAGTCATTGCCCACAAAAACTCCATTTTTTGTAATCACATATTGATCAGATTTCATAGTTTGTTTGAAGCCCACTTCGTTGAGTAAAAAACTCAACATCAAATTCTTCCTCATAGATGGTGTATAGAGCACATCTTTGAGCATCAATATATGTTTAGAGGTGAATTTCAGCTCAACCTCACCAATCCCAAGAACCTCGATTTTACTTGAATCACCAAGCATAATAGTCTTTCCTCCTTTAAAGGGAGTAAAATTTTTAAACCAATTTTTATCATAGCAGACATGCCTATTGGCACCAGAATCTGCCCACCACCCTTCAACAAATTGAACCATGTTAATGTCTGTGATCATTGCTACAAACGGCTCCTCAATTACATTAACTTGAGGATTATTTTCTCGCTTCTAGAACTTACAAATTCGAGCAAAGTACCCAATTTTACCACAGACAAAACAAGTTTAATTTTGTGAAGGGGGTCCTTGGTTCTTATTATTTTGGCTTTGAAAACCCTTTTTGTGAGGTTTACTAATTTTTTTGAAATCTTTTCTTTGCGGCTTCAAAAAACTATTTCTTGTAATTTGACCATTGGACAAGCTATCATTTTCAGAAATTAAGTTTACCTTTGTCGTGGAATCCTCATTGTCATTTTGAAACACCAAATCATCTTGACCTCTAGCTTCCTCCTCTACACGAATACGTGTGATTAAGGCCTCCAAGGAAGTCTCCTTTTGTTTATGGCGCATCGACTTTTGAAACTCTCTTCACGAAGGTGGTAACTTGTCGATGATACCACAAACAATTAAATTGTTTCCAATCTTGATGCCTTCGGATCTAACTTCAGCTACAACCATTTGGAAATCTTGCGCTTGTTCCGCGACGGATTTTCCATCTACCATTTGATATCGAAAGAAGCGACTTGCTGCATATTTTTTTGCTCCGGCTTCTTCCGTATCGTATTTACTCTGTAAAGCTTTCCAAATTTTCTTTGCAGAAGTGTAAGTAGTGCTGTAATAATCATAAAACTGATCAGCAAGACAATTTAAAAGATAACATCGACAGTTATACTCATCTTTAGTATATTTTTCAATCTTTTCTTCGTGAGCTTTTACTTGTGCTTCAGTCATGTTCTCAGTACTGATCTTGCTAGGATTCTTTGCAGTGAGAACATAAGAGACGTTGAGAATGCTTAGATAGAAGAGCACCTTGTACTTCCATCTCTTGAAATAAGTTCCCTTGAACCGGAAGGGCTTGTTGAGATCTCCAATGCTTTCCGTGGATTTTTCAGTTGTAGGCTCCATGCTGAATTTCTTTAAAATTGTTGATGAAATACACAGAAATAAACAATAATTTAATAAAAATTACAATGAAATTAAAATTAAGACGAAGCCAGTTTGTACTGAGACACGGAAATATAATTCTCTTTAAGGAGATTTAAGCCCTCTGCGGTGTACAACGTCTCAAATTAACCGGTGCATAGAACTCATCTTGACTTGACTCCTCCAGGATACAACAGCCCAACTGATCGTCGTATAGTCTGAACCAACTTTGCACAAGTGGTTGAGCCCAAAACTCCACTCAAAGAACACATTTCTTTTATCTGGAAAATATCTCAACAAAAAAAATATATATATATGCACACTGTGCTTAATTTTTTTTTTTTTAATCTTTCTTTCTCTTAATATTCACACACCCACCTACCCAAAGATCAAAAGAACATTTATATACCATATGGACAAGAACCGTCTCAGAAAGTAAAACGACGTAAACGAAAAAGTAAAATAAAATGCCAATGTTAACAAATTAAATAAACCAACGTCTATAGCTAAAAAAACCCACTTTAAAAGCCTTTAAAGCCAACGTTACTAACCAAAATAATTCGGCTACTGGCAAATTAAAAGGAATAAAAGAAAACTTAATAATGTATATGTAATAAATCTCATTAATTCAAATAATTATTTTAAAAAATACCAACACAATGCTCTATTGGCAGCTCAAAGTCCGAGAAGTGTACGTCATGAAATTCGAGTCGCAAGAGCGTCATTGTGAGCAAGAAATTGTTGGAGACTCTCCACAATAGTATTCCTGGAACCAGAACTAGTCCAAACCCGCTAAGCTTATTTAGATAGTAAAAATATTTCATCTCATTTTATTATTATAAATTTTTTTAAATTTTTATATAAAATATAATAAATAATTTAATTTTTTTAAATTTTAAAATAATAATAATATTAAAAAATAATATTATAATAATATTTTATTTAACTTTCAACTTTCATCTCAATTCATCTTATCTCAACTCACTATCCAAATATCACCCAGTGTTTTTTTTTTCTTTTTTTTGGCTCTTTTTGGTCATTATATTTATATCAAAGATGAATCAAATTCCATCATCTGCCGAGTTTCTTTTAGACATAGTTACAACTTCTATTTTTGCGTAGGAATTAAAGTTGGAATTCCATGCCCATTCCAATACCAAATAATTTTTAGGAGTGTGCAACCGGATCCGGATCCGGATGCTAAAATCCGGTCGGTTATTCGCCCGATTTAATCCAAAAATAATCCAGGCGGATAACCAGATTTTTTTTTTATACTATAAATCCAGATATACGAGTTATAACCAAATTTAATCCAAGTTTTTTATACCTTTTTTTCTTTTAAAAAAGAAGACTTTAAAACTTAAAAAAAATATTTTTATAGCACTTAAAAAAAAAAAAACTGATATCATCATTAAATTGCCCAGATTTAAAAAAAAAATAACACTTTTTAAAGATTTTTATAAAAAAATAAATTAAAGAAAAAAATAAATAAAAATGCAAAATAGATAATATTTTTGTTACATAACAATGCAAAACATAAATTTATAAAGAATAAAATAAATAATAATACATCAAAACTAATTAAACTAATACATAACAATGCAAAATAAATAACGTTGTTGAATATTTTATATACAAGTACTGATCAAACAGCTTGTATTATCAAATTTGCAACAAAAACAGTATTTTTTAGAAGAAGAAGAAGAAGGAGAGAAGGGGGGGGGGGAACCTAGTTACAGAAAATTGGGTTAAAAATCGGATCCAGGTGGATACAAATTTTTTTTTACCCGCCCGGGTCTCTACGTTCTGAATCGGACTAGAAAAAAATCCAGGTCCACCCGTATTAAGTTTTAGGTTCATATTTTTCTTTACATTTTTTAGTTTCAATATGAATTGTTAAGATATTAATTAAATAATAACATCTACATTTTCTCATTAGCTTAAACTTTAGGATAAATGATAATTTAATATAATATCAAAGCAGAGGTCTTAAATTGAAATCATGACTTTGTATGCTATTCTATTTAGGTTCACTTATTGAGACGGAATAGGATCCATACATGATAGAGAATATTAATATATTAATTAAATAATAAAATTTATATTTTTATTTATGAATTTAAACTTTTGAGACAATGATTTACTGAGATGCAGCATGATGGTACCTTTTGAAGAGTGGCTGCCGAAAAGCTGAAACATGTGGTTTTGACATCATCTGATTTGTGGGTTTCTTCCTGTTTGTTTCCTTGTACAAATCAAGTGCTCTTCTTTTCAGTGGCAGAAGCTACTTGAATTGCACTTTTCGCATTCCACCAAATAAGTTTCCCACTAGCTGGATTCCACGCACCACCATTTATATTTCATGCAATTTGCAGTGAAGAACAGGATGGACTTGACTTTTTTAGGACAATCCAGAAAATAGGGTCTACTTTTATAAGTATACGAGTGAGTGGCATTCTTCTTTTGCTGAGGCTAATAGAGAGAGTGTACCTTGGGTTACCAAGTGGCCTCTATTATATTATAATTGCTTTTATTATTTATTTATTTATTTTTGTCAGCTTTCACATAATTATAATTTATTGTAGTGCATATATATTCTATGGAGAACATAATCTGATCATCCGTTGGAATGATACACAAATTCTTCGTAATATACTTTAACATAAGTCTTAAAAAAGATGTGATGGAACAAAACATACATATATGATAAATAACAGCATCCACGTCTATTAATAAAGTAAAAGACGTCTAGACAATTAAAAGTATATCACAAAAGAGGGCTATGACATTTAGAGAGGGGTTTCTTCTACACTTCACTTCGTCTAATTTTGCTTCTTCTTTCCCTCCTCTCCTTTTAACAGAGAGAGATAAATGAAAGCTTGCATTTTATATATCTATGTAGTGAATTTTCTCTCCCATGTCTTATGGATGTAGGCCTCGCCACATAAAAAAGATAAAGAGTTTTAAAGTAGCTAGAGGCATCCTAGAACCCTTTTTTGGTGAAAATTGTGGAACATGCACTAGAAAAATGCTTCAAGGAAAGGACCGAATGGCAAAGAAAAAGAGATGAGGAACATAGCTTAGAAGGAAATATGCTTTCCAATATTTTTTTCCAAGTATAGAAAAAAGTGATAAATTATTGATAAAGTAGTCAGTGCTCTTAGCCATAAATTATTAAAGAATAGAGAAATATTTTAATCACAAAGAGATACCATATAAGTAAATTTATAAATTTATATAACTTGATGTGGTACGTTAAATTGTAAAATTACTTTTATTTATAAACTAAATTTATGTATCATATAAAAATCATATCAATTTATATGTTTACTTTTATACATTCTATTGGAAAAAGCTGCTATGCTTACCAAACTTGACTGCTTTACTTGACCGCTTGATAAAAAATTAATTAATTTTTTTTACTTAATGATTAAGAAAGTGATTTTAAGTGTATTGGTGTAATTTTCTTGTTTTTAAAAAATATTTAAATATATTAAAAAATGTGAATAGAAAAATTAAAAAAAAAATTATAAAAGTAACTAGCGATATAAATGAACGGTACTACTCATGCGATACTTTATTTATTTATTTAATTTTGACGTGATGTTAGATACTTTATTTATTTATTTAATTCTGGTTTTAGCCCGATGCTTATACTTTCAAAGGTTTGACTGAGTAGATAGTTAACGAATACGTTATTCCTACAACTCTTTTATTCCCCCTTGTAGATTGGATTCTATAATCAAAGATTTCCACACTAAAGGTATCAAATTAATAATCAAAATATTTAGGTGGAAATATTTCTTAAATGTTAAATATTAATTTTACTAAAATTATTGGGATAATAAGTTTGAATATCTAATTAAAGAGAAATGATTTTTACAAATTTTAAATAAATAAATTCTGCATAGTCTCTTTATAAAAAAGTGTAAAAAAAAAATCTCCTTTTAAATGTGATCCATATTTTTATAAAATAACTGTACGATACTTGTTTATTTAGATTGTATTTGAATATTGAGATAAATTAAATTGAGTTGTAAATAGTAATATTTTGTAGATTCTATTGATATGAATTTAACTTTTAAGTTGTGATGAGTTTAACTTTTTAGATCGAATATATGGAGTAGGCTAAGGGAGTTTAATTTTTTTATAAAAAATGAAAAAAAATAGTAAGTCTTATCAATAATTGATTTGAAATAAGTTGAATTTGATTCAACAACTAACATAGACTTGTAATTAATATTACTCCTAATTAAAAACAATGACTAATCAAAATTTGATTATTTTGAAAAAAGACCTTATTCTCACAATATATCATATCATTATAAATTAATATTGAAAAATTCTATTTACAGGCTCGTATGGATGATACACTATTTACACTATTAAGTTGACATAATTTGATTTATAAGAAAGGTCTAAAAGTTAATACCCTGTTTAGATTGATAAACGATTTCAACTCATCTCATCATTATAACTTTTATAAGTTTTTATACAAAACATGATAAATAATTTAATTTTTTTAAATCTTAAGATAATAATTATATTAAAAAATAATATTCTAATAATATTTTATTCAACTTTTATCTTAATCCAAAAGAGAGTCGCTTTTAAATGAAAATCTATAATTTAAGTAGTATACAACCTGTGCCCTTCACATTTGTCTCACAAATGGTATAACTCATAATGGTGAATTTCTATAAATTAGTTTTTAATTATTTAATATTTATTTCTATAAATAAAAATAATATATATGTTTTTTAAGAGTAAGCAGTACCTTATCCAATCCCTTTCTCCCACAACCCTCAAAATCCCCACCCCACATTCCCTCTTCATAGTTCATCCCTCAAATCCCACCCACCCATCATCATCCCAGAAAAACACACGCGCTTGCACACGCAGAGAGTCCCCATTTGGCAGCATTTCTCACAGACCCATCATCAAGCACCTTTCCATCAAACCCACAAATCCCCCCCTCCGACCCATCAATCAATGGAGAACAACAACCAGGGAGCCCAGTCCTCCTCTTACCCTCCCCAACCCACCCCTCCTCCAGCAGCTCCATTCCACCACCTCCTCCAACAGCAGCAGCAGCAACTCCAGATGTTCTGGTCCTACCAGCGCCAGGAAATCGAGCAGGTTAACGACTTCAAGAACCACCAGCTCCCTCTTGCCCGTATCAAGAAGATCATGAAGGCCGACGAGGACGTGCGAATGATCTCGGCCGAGGCTCCCATCTTGTTCGCCAAGGCCTGCGAGCTCTTCATCCTCGAGCTCACCATTCGGTCCTGGCTCCACGCCGAGGAGAATAAAAGGAGAACCTTACAGAAGAACGACATAGCGGCGGCGATCACAAGGACCGACATATTCGACTTCCTGGTGGATATCGTGCCGAGGGACGAGATTAAGGACGAGGCCGCCGGGCTGGGCGGGATCGTGGGGCCCCCCGCCAGTGGGGTCCCGTACTACTACCCTCCAATGGGGCAGCCGGCGGGTGGGCCCCACGGGGGGATGATGATTGGTCGGCCCGCGGGGGCAATGGACCCTTCTGGGGTGTACGTGCAACCCCCCTCAAACGCATGGCAGTCCGTGTGGCAGGGCCACGCTACCGACGATGGGTCGTATGGGAGCGGAGGGAGCACTGGGCAGGGCAATCTTGACGGCCAAAAGTACGTATTTTGGTGTGGTTGCTCTTTTTTTCTCCCCGTAGTTTCTCTTAAATGTTACTTTTGTTTCTCTCAAGTGTTATGTTTGTGGATTGGATTTGTTATGGGGGATTTCTAGTATATGATTTGAGTGTTAAGTGAGTTCGTTCTTTGGAAATTTCATGGTTTGATTGCCTGTTCTCCGGGTAAAATATAAAAAATAAATTAAAAACATTGCCTGTTGATGGTGGCTAGCATTCCAAGCGTTGGCTTCCCACATATAAATGTAGCTGGATAGTTTTGGAATTCGGTACTATGTTGGTGAGTGATAGCTATTTTGTTTGTACGTTTTCTCAACATGGGTATATAAGGCCTGTAATGGTTTTATGATTCTGGGTCATAAAATCGTTTATTTTTGTTCACAATTTTCTTTTTCTGAACAAATGTTTTTGAAAGTAATCGATATGCTCTGAAGATTACAGAGACTGGGTGATCATTCTACGCTGGACAATCTGTTTTGTGTTGTGTGCATTGTATAGAGGGTTTCCACTTGCCCAGTTAGCCTGAGGTACCACTGCAGCTTATTCTCTCTCTCTCTCTCTCTCC
>QEOT01009688.1:91360-102981 GCA_003123785.1 Pterocarya stenoptera | reverse complement strand
AAAAAAAAAAAAAAGAACAAAGAGAAAATAGGAGACTCCTTTCTTTGTGCCATATGTTAAAAGAATGAATATTTGTAATTATGTCTAAATCACCTTAAAACTCATACATATTTCAACATATAACTTTTGCTTTAGAAATGGAGAGAGAGATGTGGCTTTTTAAAATTTTGATGGTTAACCTAGTGAGATTTCTCTGAATGTAAGAAGGAAAAGTCTCAGATGTTGTTCTCGTGTTTCATTGCTGCTGTTAGCAGTGTTTATGTGTATTTAATGTTGTCCCTTATTGTTGTTGTTATCTCCAATTTAATGTATTCAAATTTTAATTACTAAAATAGTTCACCTCTAAAACAGTGTAGTTATTATGAATATTTTTTTTCTGGAACTTCATGCCATTTCTGACATACAGCCCCTCCCCCCCTGTTGTTTTGAATTTTTTTTCTCCTAAATCCAGAGAGAATGTTTTGTGCTCAACTAGATTTCGTCAGCAAAATTTATTTGTTGTATGAGTAATTCACATTGCTTTGTGAAGGGGATGACTTTCGAATGAGAAGATCACATTACCTGATAATTATCTTTAATTTTTAATCCTTGAAAATATTTTCCTAGGCCTGTTTATGCTGTAAATTGAACTTGTATTCCTGCATCAGTCGCATGAATTGATTCCTACGTGAAAAGAATATATATATATATATATTTTGCCTAATTATAGCTTGCTTGTTCAAAATTATAACGAAGAAGTTCTGATACCAACTTTCCTTTGTATTAATCTATGCAGTTAAAGTAGCTTGGTTTGAAGATGTGTAGTTAAAAAGTAACTTGTTTCGAAGATGTGCGGTGTGGCGCTATGGAAAGGTGTCAGGGTGTAGCTGATGCTACTTGGAATTTTTGATTGCTTCTGAATTATAAGATGCACTTGTTACTTGTTGTCAGCTGTTATTCTTTATGGACGCCTTTAGAAACTTGCTGTAATTTTAACTTGATCCGATACAGTTGAACAAATAAGCTTCTGTGACTTAACTACTTTAATACTACTACTGTGCAGTCTTCAGTTTAAGGATCCTCGTGTTGCTTATTTGAATGATTATGGCTGTCTTGTGATATATGTATTTATATATATATATATATATATGAGAAATTCTATTTGCAGTCCCCACTTGGGAATTCAGTGGGGACTGAATATGTAGACCCTTTATTAAATGAGAAAAAGTATCACTATATATATATAAATATTCATTCTTCTTTCATTAAGTATATATTTGCTACAATTGTGGCTTTAGATTTACTCAACTTTGACCACAATTTAAATAGACGTTCTTCAACCATAATTTTAAAGAACCTAAGATCACACTCAGGTTTCTTATCCTGCTTCCGGAAGCCACTCTAAAATCCATCGAGATTCAACCTTTTTAAACGTGAGCCCTAAACCTAGACAAAGGTGGTTTGTAAACTCTTCCACCAAAGGACAGGGAAAAGGAAACACGTTTTTTATAAATGTTTAGAAAATTAAACTTCGGAGTTTCAAACCTTTTTTCTTAAATGGCTGTAAGATTTCCGGCGCATCTCGCTGGGGATTATCGTTAATCTCTGTTTTGATTTCTTTTCTGCGTTCTTTCTTTTCTTTTCTTGTTTATGTCTTTTAGTTCTTCTTAGTTTTTGAGTTGTGTGTTTGGAGGTGATGTCGATGGAGTGCAGTTTTGGGGTGGAAGCTAAGATTATGTTTGGATCTTTCATCTTATTCAAAATTTTCATCTCATCTCATCTCATCTCATCATCATAACTTTTTCAAATTCTTATATAAAATATAATAAACAATTCAACTTTTTCAAATCCCAATACAACTTTTTCAAATTTCAATTTAACTTTTTCAAATCTTCAAACTAAAAAATAATATTTTAAACTTTAAAACAAAACACAAAATTCTCATCTCACCTCCCAAACATAATCTAAATCTTTTGTGTTTAGAAGAAAGGGGGGTAATCTTTTTAGTATTATTGAAAATTGTAGGAAATTTATTAAGGTTCTTTTCATTAGTGGTGATGTGGTGGTTTGGATGGCAAAGGTGGTTGAAAAATGTCTGAGTTCTTCGGGTAATAGAGTTTTTTTTCGTACTAGAAGAGAGGGTAATAGAGTCTTCTTAATCCAAATCTCTCGTAATTTTATGTAAGATTTGTTAAGTTGATTGAGTTGGGTGAGGGTAAGAGGAAATGAATTATTGTAGTTCCTAAAGGGAGGAATGGCAATGGTTGGTTTGGTTTCGTGAAGAAGGTGCGTGAGATTGCTAGTTCTAGATCCTCTGTTTCAACTCAAGAAACAGAGGTCCTAATAGAGATTTGAGGGAGTATAGTTCTGGAGAAACTCCTTACTTAGTTCCTGCCAAGAAATCTGTAGATGTTGATTTAGGTTTTAAAAATAGGAGTGATGTGGTCGAATCACAGGAAGACACAAGAAGGATGATTTGAAGGAGATGAATAGTCGTAGGATCTCTTTCGAACAAGGTGACAGTTGTTTTTCCGAGATGTGGAATAAAGTGGGGGAAGTTGAGGGGTCTCTCTACCATATTCGGGCGGAATTAATGGGGTGGAAAGAAAAAATTGGCTCTTTATTACTTTCTGTAGATGAGGGATTGAGTCTGCTAATGGATTGGGGAAGTGGGTCGTATGGGCCTAAGTCTGTTAAGCCTCTTGGATGCAAGTTTGATGGGCCAAATAGAGGCCCAATAAGGAAGCCCACTGCGATTGCTTATCGACCGAGAGATTTCAGGCTTCGCCCTTCGGCTACGGTGGTCTCCACTATTCAGAGGTCTGGTCCATTAACTCCAACGAGGTCGCTAGCAAGGTGCGAGCCGACGGGGACTTTTCTAGTGACAAGTTCTGCGGCTGTGAATAGTGAAAAGGGTGAAGGGTTTAAAGATTGTCTTCGCCCGATAGGTCCTGAGCTTCCTTCTTCGGCTACAGTGGACTTGAATGTTCAAAGATTTGGTTCACCACCACAGACTAGGTCACCATGAGGTGCAAGCCGACAGGGACCTTTCAATTGTCGAGATCTACTGCAGTGAACAGTGCTAAGAGGTCTTTTGTTGCTGTGAAGCTGTTGAATGCTCAGCCTAGGGAGGAAAATGGTATGACTCAGCCTGTGTTTTCACAGAAGGGGTCGATGGAGGTAGGGGCTTCGTGTAGTATTCTGAGGTTGTGTTTGCCCTTGCAGGAAGGGTTGGTGGAAGGTGAGATGTCGGTTAAGATTTTGGGGGTGAGTCCAGGTTTTGGAGTCAGAGGCTTCTTTGTCTCATGATGATAGGGTTGGGGACATTGGGGAGAGTAGTGAAGGGTTAAAGGGGATCGATTCCTCTGTGGAAGAGGTGCCTAGCTCTTATTTCAATAATTTTGATTTACAGATGGTGTTAGGGGAGGTGATGACTCGGTATCTTGTGAGTCAGGGGAGCTAGTTGATTCTGATGAGGATTTAAATCATGTTCCTTTTGAGTTATATGAAACCAGGGTTTAAGTGGCCTTGTAATTCTTCTGATTGGATTCTGAGAAAAGTAGAAGAGATTAAAGATGTTGTGGGGATTTGTTGTGATGGATATGACGAACAGTTTAGAGCTCTTTTGATTGCTATAGAAGTGGCTCAAATTGCTTTGGCCAAATCTACTGCAAAAAAGGCGGGGGAACTTAAAAGATTGGAGTGCTCTATTACTTATAAATCAAAGGATGGGTGTGGTTGGAAGGAAAAATATAAGGAAAGGGCTAACATTGGTTTGTCATGAAGCCCAAAATCATTTCTTGGAATGTTCGGGGGTTAAATGATTATAGGAAGCGTTTAAGGGTGAAATATTGGATGCGTCAATGGAAGGCCAATATTATTTGCTTTCAAGAAACCAAGCTGAAATTTGTGAACCAGGCTATAGTTCAGAGTTTGTGGAATTGTAGTAGAGTGTGGGTTGGGTAGAGCTGGTTTCAAATGGGGCCTCGGGTGGAATCATTATTTTGTGAAATAGAAGGGTGGTGGAGCTGGTGGATCACTTTGTGGGAGAATTTTTGGTGGCATGTCATTTTAAGAATCTTGAAGATGATTTTGAGTGGGCGTTTGCTGGGGTATATGGCCCTAATATGGATAATAGAAGGTATCTTCTATGGGATGAAATGTCAGGTGTTTGTAGTTGATGGAATTTACCTTGGTTCTTTGGAGGGGATTTTAATCTTACTCGGTTTCCTAATGAGAGGTCGGGCGATTCAGTTTTTTTAGTGCTATGGCTACTTTTTCAAATTTAATTTTTGAGTTAAATTTAATAGATTTACCTTTAATGGGAGGAGATTATTCTTGGTCTAATGGTAGATCTTCTTCTAGGTTGGACAGGTTTCTGGTTTCACCTGCTTGGGAGGCCCATTTTTCTGGTTTGTCGCAGAAAGTATTGTTGAGATTGTGCTCCGATCACTTTCCCATAATGTTGAATTGTGGGGGTATTGTGTGTAGAAAAAGTTACTTTAAATTTGAGAACATGTGGTTAAAGGTTGAAGGCTTCGGGGAAAAGGTAAGATGTTAGTGGAATTCCTATAATTTTTTAGGCACTCCTAGTTTTGTATTGGCTAGAAAGTTGAAATCTCTTACGTCAGATTTGTTGAGATGGAATAAAGAGGAGTTTGGGTTGTTGGATATCAAGAGGAAGCGGCTTACGGAGGAGTTGCAAATTTTGGAAGAGAATGAGGTGCAAGGGTTGCTTTTGGAAGATGATAAAACCAGAAAATTATGGGTGGTTTTTTATTTGGAAAACTAAGCATTAATGGAAGAGATTTCATGGAGGCAAAAATCGAGGGTGTTGTGGTTGAAGGAAGGGGGTAGGTGTACCAAATTCTTTCATCAAATGGCGAATTCTCATAGAAGATATAACACGATTGATTTTCTTCATGAATGGGACAGGTTGATTAAGGATCAAGAAGATGTTAAGGCTCACATTGTGCATTATTATGAGCAGCTGTTTTCAGAGAAGTTTTCTGGGAGACCAAAACTGGATAGCCTTGTTTTTAACTCTATAGAGCAAGTTGATATTGTGTGGTTGGAAAAAGAGTTTGAAGAAGAAGAAGTTCTAGATGTGGTAAAGGGTATGAACAAGGATAAGGCTCTGGGACAGGATGGATTCTCTTTGGCATTTTTTAAAGACTGTTGGGATGTTGTTAGATATTATATCATGAAGGTGTTTGCCGAGTTTCACTCATATATGAAGTTTGAGAAGAGCTTGAATGTGACATTCATTGCTCTTATTCCTAAAAAAACAGGGGCTGTGGAGATAAGAGACTTTAGGCCTATTAGTTTAGTTAATGGAATTTATAAAATCCTCTCTAAGGTGTTGGCTAATTGATTGAGTAGGATGATGGAGAGGATAATTTTACCTTCTCAAAATGTTTTTGTGAAAGGTAGGTAGATTTTAGATTCTGTTTTAATTGCTAATGAATGTTTGGATAGTAGATTAAAGTTGAAAATGGCTGGTATTCTTATTAAATTGGATATAGAAAAAGCATATGACCATGTAAGTTGGGATTTTCTTGATTATCTACTGAGGAGATATGGCTTTGGTGTTAAATGGAGATCGTGGATAAAACATTGTGTATCGACTTCAAAATTCTCTATTTTGGTGAATGGAGAACCGGCTGGTTTCTTTTGTAGTTCTCGTGGCTTGAGGCAAGGTGATCCCTTGTCCCCTTTTCTTTTTGTTATGATCATGGATTCCCTGAATATAATGATTGAAAAGGCAGTGGAGGGTAATTTTATGTCTAGTTTTGTGGTAGGTAATGAGTTAAGGAATAATTTAAAGATTTTCCATTTATTATTTGTTGATGATACCCTACTTTTTAGTGAGCCTGATGCGGATAATATTCGTGCTTTACGAGCACTTTTGCTATGTTTTGAAGCTGTTTCGGGGTTAAGAGTTTTTTTTTTAAGTCTGAAATTGTTTCTGTGGGTGATATTTAGAATTTATCAGATTTGGCAAACTTACTAGGGTGCAGAATTTCTTCTTTACCTTTGAGGTATCTTGGTCTTCCTTTAGATATTCCTTTTAAAGCTATAAATATATGGGATGGGGTGATTGAAAAAATTGAAAGGAGGTTAGCTGGATGGAAGAGGATTTTCTTATCAAAGGGGGAAGACTTAGTCGTGTTTGGGTAACGAAGATACCTCAGCACTTTCTAAATATATTCGTACGGACAAGAATACTTCACATTCCAAATACAATTTTGAACCCTTCTTAGTACTTTTCAAACACTTTTGTCAACAGTATTTCATTACATACACAGTGCACAATAGGTGCACGGCAACGTGCAACCGGGAGCCTCACTGCAACCCACTGTGCGGCCTGTTGACTCGCTGGCGACCACCACACGAACCGCCGACAGTTTCTGTCTGATGCACTGTAGCCCCCACATGGATCGCCGACAATCACCATACAAACCGCCAATGACTGTCTGTCTCCTCGAAGACGGTCCACAATCTCTTTGGCCCAGTTGCGCCGGGGCACGGTAGGGGTGCCGGCGGCCACCATGTGGATCGTTGGCATGTTCTATCCCCACCTGAACGCCACCGTTGCACCCCGACACATGTGGGCAACAGCGGCATGAAGCCATGCACCCAGTGCACGAAAAAGTGTACTGGACTCCTTGGCCAGTTCACGGCTGACGTCTCCTCGCCCACTGGAGGGCAACCATTTCCTCGACCGCCAGCACATCGGCCACCTAGTGGCGGGCACGTTGCTCAGCCATGCACTGGCAAGCTGCGCGTGGGGAGATCGAGCCAGAGGGGAGAGAGAGAGAGAGGAGAGAAAAAAAATATTTACATTATAATATTTATCATTATTATATATAAATAAAAAATAAAATCACTATAATATTTATCACTATTATATATAATTATTATAATATTTATCACTATAATATATATAAAAAAAATCATCATTTTATCATTTAAAAAATAATAATAATAATTGATGGGACCTACACATTTTTCAACCCAAAATCTAAAACTCAACAACTCAACATATTTCATACATCCAAATAACTCAAACTACTCTCAATGGGACCCACAAACTCATTCCAATATTTACTCACAACTATTCACAACACTTCTCAATACTTCTCACTATCCAAACTAGGTCACTCTTATAAAAGTACTTTATCTAACCTGCCCACTTATTTCCTTTCTCTTTTTCCTCTTCCAGAAAGGGTTGAAAGGAGAATCGGGAGATTATTTCGAAACTTCTTATGGGAGGGCATAGAGGAGGATAAGAAGTATCATTTGGTTAGTTGGAAGAAGGTTTGTCAACCGTTGGATTGTGGTGGTTTGGGGATTAAAGATTTAAGGGCTTTTAATATAGCTTTACTCGGGAAATGGCTTTGAAGATATTAATTGGAGAGTAAAGCTCCATGGAAAAATGTGATAGATGTCAAATTTGAAATTTGTGGGGAGGTTGGTGTTTTAAAGCATCTAGTGGAGCTTATGGGGTTAGTTTGTGAAAATTTATTAGAAAAGTTGGGATTCCTTCTCAAAGAATTTCATATTGAAGATGGGAGATGGAAAGAGAATTCTCTTTTGGCATGATCGGTGGTGTGGAGATTCTGTTCTTAAACTAGAATTTCCTGCCCTTTTTAGAAATGCAAGGGATCAAAATGCAACTGTTAGTGACTTGCATTGTAGAAATAACAATCAGGTTGAATGGAATGTTATTTTTAAAATGGATGTAAATGATTGGGAAGTAGATGAAGTTAAGGCTTTGCTGTTTAAACTTTACAGTTCTAAATTGGTGCACGATAGAGAGGATTGCATGGTATGGATTCCTGCTGGAAATGCTAAGTTTTCAATCTCATCTTATTACAGAATTTTGTCAAGCCATAGTTGTTGTGTTTTTCCTTGGAAAAGTATTTGGAAAGTGAAATTTCTTTCTAAGGTTGCTTTTTTCTGTTGGGTGGCTTCTTTGGGCAAAGTTTTGACTACTGAAAATCTTAGAAGGAGATGTTTGTTTATTGCGGATTGGTATGTATTGTGCAAGGGATGGATAATCTATCAATCACCTTTTCCTTCACTGCGAAGTTACAAGATTTTTATGGAATGAGGTCTTAAGCTGGATAGGATTACATTGGGTTATGCCTAGGGAAGTGGTGGATTTATTAGTAGGGTGGAAGGGTGTAAACGGCTACAAGAAGACATTGAGTGTTTGGAAAATGATTCCTCCTTTTCTTATGTGGTATATTTGGTTTGAAAGAAATGGGAGATGCTTCGAAAATAGAGAACGTTCTTTGGGAGATCTTAGGATTTTTTTCTTGTATACTTTAAGTTCTTGGGCTAAAGTTTTTGTAATGGCGGATAATTTTCTGCATCTATTTTAGTTTTATGCTGGTTGTTTTCTTTTTTATTTTTGGAAGTTTTAGGTATTTCCTTTGTATACGTTCTGTGTACTTGGGTTTATGTCTATTTTTTTGAATAAAATTTATTACTTATAAAAAAAATAGTAATGTTGTATACAATCTTAAGGTAGCCTAGGGGTGAATAGAAACCGATGCAACCAGCAACCATCGACGGGAACCGACCGGCCGCGATAGGAACCGGCTGGCATGCGGTGGAAATTTGAAAGAACCAACGTTCAGTTGTTTGGTCTTAATTTTAAGTTGGACCAGACCACTGAACCGGCAGATAACATAAGCTATTTTTTTTAATATACCCTAATCAAAACAACGTCGTTCCACTTGCGTTTAAGTGGGTCGTTTTATTCAAAATGCATGGAAAAAAAAAGTATGAATGAAACGACGCCATTCTACTTAACTCTCTCTCTCTCTCTCTCTCTCTCTCTTTCTCTCTCTGTGTGTCTCTCCTCTGCAACTCTCTCTCTATTCTCTTACAAGAATCTTGCTGCTAGGGGAATCAAACTCTATCCAAGAACCAACTCAATCGGTTTCCTCCTCCCTATCGACCAGTCATGATCGATTGCTTCCCCTTTTTTTTCAAACGTAGGTTGGTGTCGGTTTTGCCCAAAAACCACATCGAAGGCTTTAGTTTTCACTCCTAAGGTAGCCTATAGGCAAGCAACGTGCATTTTTTTTAAACAGGGTATACTATTAAAAAAATAATTTTTTTTATAGGTTCCAAATCTCTCAACTTTCTTCAAAATGAGTACGTAGAGTTTGCACATCCTATAATTATAAATTCCATTTCTCAATTCTAAAACACTGACCCCCAAGTATCCTTGGAGCAAACAACAAACTACTTGTGCTCCAACATCTTGGTTGTCCCTTGTTTGAATATTCTCATTTGAGTAACATATCCAATACATATTTGTGTGTGTATTATGAATACATTAGCTAAATAGACGAAAGGGTGTGGCTGTCCTGTCCCTTGCATGATTCTAAAGAATTTTGTGACAATGGAAGTCTTTTTTATTTTTTGGGATCAAACCAAAGTTGAATCCTTTCATCCTAACACAGTTAACTATAAGAAAAATTATTCTCATCAGTCACTATTCACTATTCCATACTCTACATCTTATAAAAAACACTCTCACAACTTATGAAAAAGTTATAGGTATAGAGAATGAGGATGAATAGTGGGCTATGCATTGCATTCCTCTTTACTAAAACTTGTAACACTCAAATAGATGTGACTAAAGATGAGGAGATTTATATTTTGTAAAATCGAATAACTCAGTAGAATCATGATGAAGGAAAAATTAGCTGCAATAAACACCCATGTTTATACAATTTGTTTTATTCTGAAAACTTGAACAATTTAAGTGCTATGAGGTAATCCAAATTTTACTAAAAACAAAAAAATGGTTTGAAAGAGTTACTGTTGTTGACGAAACCAGCCTCTTGGTTTCTAAACCATATCTTCTTCAGTCCTTGTTGACAGTTTTTCCGTAATTATTCGAGGAAAATCTAAATTATATGGTTTTATACTATAAAATGATTTTATTTATTTATAAGTAAACAGTAGTATTAATAGGAATAGGCATAGCCAAAGTACACTAGGTAGTATGCAAGAGATAAAACTTATCTAGACTGCTATCAAAGAAACAAGAAAATTATGTACATTTAAGTCATTAAAATCTACAGCAGTAACCCAAAGAAATAAGGTGCGGAAATAAAGCTCTAAGTTCCTCTATTGTCTGCTCCTTGCCCTCAAATGTCCGCTCATTATGCTCTTGCCATATATACCACAGAATGCAAATATGAACCATCTTCCACACAGTTTTGATTTGTGATGCACCACCCGGCATTACCCAACTAGCCAATAACTCTACCATTGTAGCAGGCATCATCCAATTTAACCCTATTCGACTGCACACTTCACTCCATAAGGCCCTAACTGCCTCACAATGTGACAAAAGATGATCTATTATCTCTCCAGCTTTCTTGAGCATACAATACCATTTTGGAATAATTACATGGCACTTCCATAGATTATCAGCAGTCAAAATAAAATGATTATTTGACTATATATTGTGGTTTGGAAATGCTACTTAGGATGGGTTTGGATAGACATTCTAGATAAGATGAGATGTGATATTTTGAATAGTAGTGAAATTTTTTGAGTTAAGATGAGATGAGATAGTTTTTTACTTTTTGGGATTTGAAATATGAGTGGGTCCCACTATTTTATAGAGTACCCAAATTGTACATTGTTCACCCTAGTTTTTATTGCTTTGTACTATTTATTTACTGTTCATTTAAGTGGATGTTTTCAAAATTTAAGAAATTAAATATTGTGTTTGGATAGCCAAAATTATTGTACAGTATAATTCTAGATGAGATATTTTCATCTGAACTATCTATTTAAACCCGCCCTTAGATCGAGAAAGGTGTCCTCATTTTGACTGATATTGTGTTTTTCTTTCCTTAATTTTTACGAAATGAACTATTAGTAAATTGATGTTTTTTGTTTTTTTTAAATGTTTAAAGATATTAAAAAATACTTGGAAGAAAAAAAAATGCATTTGCACTGTCAGTACAATATAGGGGCACCATTCTCAGTCCCTTAACATTATCTAATAAAAAATTATTTAATAGTAATAAATGTGCTCCATTTTATATAGTGCGATAATAGTGTGACGTATAAAATTTTCTATTTTTTTAAATGTATTTCACAACTTTTACACGATTCTTCACTAAAATATTAATATTTTTATATGAAATTTAGTCAAAATAAAAATACAAAAATATTTGATATTTAAAAATCAGATAATAATAGTGCCTTTACAATTTTTGTAAAAATTAAATTTTAAATTAATTATATCCGTACACGCTACTCCAAAATTTCGATCGCACATCCTAGTCCTACCGTTCTGCGGGTGTCGTTAAGTGAGGAGGACACGATCGTCCAAGCACTAGTTATTTAAGGGCACTCTCGTCCTGAGGCAAAATTTTGCTTCCGTTTTTTACTAGTATATGTGCTGTATACAGGCCCAATGTTCGTACTATTCCTTCATATTTCAGAACTAGGCTTTGCATCTCTTACATAGCATCCGAGCGATGGACGCCGTAGACTCAGTCGTCGATCCCCTCAGAGAGTTCGCCAAGGACAGCGTCCGCCTCGTCAAGCGCTGTCACAAGCCTGATCGCAAAGGTATCACATCTATATATATATAT
>QEOT01009688.1:80286-91137 GCA_003123785.1 Pterocarya stenoptera | reverse complement strand
CCCCCCCCCCCCCCCAAAAAAAAAAAAAAAAGAGTTCAGAAATATATTAAAATTAAATTTGTTGAGGTTTTTCTAATAAGGGAAATTCTATATAAATTAACTTTGCCCCCTCAATTTTTTTTCAAAACTTTTATAGTTTGGCCTCCCCATATTAAACATTCTGGTTCCGCCCTGAATATGATGTTTGAGGCCTCTTTCATATATAAAGAAAACTGTAGCAACCCACACAATTAGCAGCATAAAATCCATTCCAAAATTTCTCAAATAATCGTTTTTGTCAAACTCTGTTTTGGCCTTTTGCATTAGTAAGTAGATGTCGATGAACTCTTTGGTATTTTTTATTGTACTGCATTTATTTGAAATGATTTCTAATATGGTCTTCTTATCTCGTTGGTATAGTCTTTTGGTTAACGGTGCTCACTCAATTTTTAGTCTCAGCCTCACTATTGTAGGTGTTAGTACTTGTAGAAATCAGTTATATTTCTTGGTGTAGGTTGAAAGTTCAATTTTTTGTGATGAAACATTATGTAAGCTATTGATCAGAAATAATTATATATAAAAGTTCATCAGGTTAATTGTAAATCCCCTTTAAAAAATTTTCTTTTCAATTTTTACCAATTAAAAAACTTCATACAAACTCTTTTTAAGATGCTACAATAGCTATAAATCCCTAAAGCACCGTTACACATCTTGAAAACACTTACCAGATGAAAGTTGGTTTTTGCTGGTCCACTACCATTTCAGTGTATCACACCATTGTATTGGATTTGGAATCTTCATATCAAGGCCAAGCTTTAATCTGAACGTTTTCGTTGGTTTCATTTTTGGATGCTTAATTAGTTGCATGAAGATGATGTAGTAAATGACTATTTTGGAAATTGTCTCTGCTTTCTAAAGCATTATGTGGTTTCATCACCATTGCTGTTATGGTTTTCTATAATTCATTGTAAACCCTTGGTCTAATATTAATACAAGAACTGTCTTTGTGTTCATTAACAAATGCAGGCCATTTGAATCGCTGAATTGATGGAGGTGGAAGGCAGACCGGTGCAATGCAACATCGTGTTTAGCATGTAGCTTCCAATTAGGCTCCCTTTCGATATTGTATGTCATACTCGAGTAGACAATGATATTTTGACTCTTTGTTTTCTTCTTGGTTAAAAAAAAAAAAAAAATCCTTTGTTTTCTTCTTGCTCCGTTCGTTGTGAATTTGTTTGCCCCTTTTTAGACTAATTGCCGTACGCTTTCTCTTAGCCACTAGTTCTCAAGCATAAAAACACATAATAAAGGGTTGAATATTTTTTACCCTCGAGTATTATTATCACCATTAAGGCACTAGTCTTTGTCAAATTGCACTATTTTTACAAGTATTACCGTCAGATCTTCATAGCAGCAGGGGGTGCAGTGTGTTAATTTTAGTCTTACTGGATTCAAAATGTAAACAACTTAATAGTCGGAGGGTTTTTTTTTTTTTTTTGATAACTTAATAGTCGGAGGGTGGAAAACGTATTTTGCCCAATGATAAAATTTTGCCCGAGGAGATGGGGTCCCGCTTTGACCAGCGTTATAGGCCCACCACATTTACATTTTGTAGCTGTAACGAGGTGGTATTACTATCACCTCTTGTGGATCTCAACCAATTATTTGAACAAATTATGTCTTGGTAAAATCCAAACTTTGGTACGGTTTGGATAGTGAAATCAGATGGTTTTAAATGAAAGTTGAATAAAATATTTTTAAAATATTATTTTTTAATATTATTATTGTTTTTGAATTTGAAAAGTTGAATTGTTTATTATATTTTGTGTAAAAATTTAAAAAAATTATAATGATGAGTTGAAATACTTTCACTATCCAAATGGAGTAACAGATAGAGAGAGAGAGAGAGGGGGGTAGGAATTTAATGAACGAATTGCACTCATTCGGATGCGTCAGTAGTCCATTGATGAGAGAATGGCTGCGGAAAGCCTGAATCCAATTTTGACAGTGATGAATATAAGGTTGATAAAAAATAATAGTAAATTCAATCTAATGTGACGTGACGTGTCAAATCATCCCAATTTAAAATAGTAGGTAATTTTTTTTATAAATCTAGCTCACACTTTTCAATATAATTGGGTTAGATCATTAGCCAAACCTACAAAGTACAAATAGATTGCCATCTCACTATTATTATCATTATGCTTGATCATGTAAAACTTAATCAGGGTTGAGGTCATACAGAAACCTGTGGGGTTTCAGATGAACGGTGGATTTAGACATTTTGAGTTTGATTTTGCACTAGAGAAGAGAAATAAGGTTAGTAATGAAAATTAATTTCATGTTACCTAAATTTATTATATATGTTAATAACAAGAGTAGTGCTACACGATAATTCAACCAATAAGTGCAAATGCACTTTTTTAACCATTAAATAAATAAGTCAATCGGTCATTTTTATAAGCTCAGCATTTTCCTAATAAGAAGGGAGATGGCCTAAGAGCCGAAACAATCTAAGCAGTGTGCTTGACCAATTTTTCTGACAATATTTCTGTTGTGAAAGCCCATATTTCACAACTTTGGCCATATAATATATATATATATAATATATACACATATATGAACATTTTATTTGCTGTATCTTTTAAGAATCTTCTCTATTAGAGCCTTGGGGGGAACGGACTCTTTAGCAGTGTAGTTTGAGGTGTCATTAGTTTTGAGGATCAAGTTTGAGGTATGGCTTTGTTTTCTTCTCTCTGTCCTCGTTGAGTTCACAAGAAAGGCCAAGAAATTGCTCCTTTTTTTTTTTTTTTTTGTCTCTCTGTTTTTTTATGCACTGGCTGATAACTTTCTGTATCAGCAGCTTTTATGCTGCCGAATGATTTGCCCAAGTGGTTGGGGGATGCCGATGCGCTCTTATATTTGCCCTGAACAGCTGTATATCTATATCATTTAATCATTATATTTTTTAAAATTTTAAAATAAAATATAATAAATAATTTAATTTTTTTAAATTTTAAAATAAAAATAATATTTTAACAATTTTTTATTTAATTTTTTATTTCATATCATATCATCTAATCTTAACTCGCTATTTAAATCAGGTCTAATATTTGTCTTATTTTATTTTATAAAAAATTATAAAATAAAGATTTTAAATTTATATGACTTTAATAATATATTTTATATATTATATTTTATAACTTCTTTTAACGGACAGCAAAAGGTTGATAATTTATGTCTAAGAAGTTATAATTGATGAGTTTTTATTCTCTTGGTGCTCGATATTGAGGACAAAATTGCCCTGTATTTTGAAGTAAATCTCAAGTCAGTTAGTTTCGGCAATATTAGCATTTAAAAAATTATCTTAATTAATAGCTACAATCAATAACTATATTTTATTATTTCTTTATAATTATTTTATAATTCATTCTACAATTATTATTATTATTTTTTAAATATATAAATTTATTGAATAGCTCTACAGTCACCACTCACAGCTAGCTACCCTTAGTTATAGGTTCATTTTTCTTTTGCTTTTTCATACTTTTAAATATGTAAATTTATTGGGTGGCTCTACAGTCACCACTCCTAGCAGGCTATCGTTAGTTATATGATATTTTTTTCTTTTTTTACTTTTTCATACATGTATTTTTTAACATTTTAAATATTTTTAAAAAAATAAAAAAAAGTCACAATATTATTAAAAAATATTTTCTTAATTATTAAGTAAAAAAATTTAAAAAAATAAAAAATCACAGCGATAACTTCCGGCGATCAGAAAGAGCGGTAAAAGTAGCATTTTTCAAATTTATTATCTTCCTAACGAAAAACTTACCTGTGGATCGGCTTCCAAAATGGTTACAAGTGGTTCTATCTTGTTGAGAACACAATAAAGTACATAGATACAACTTTTGCTAAATATCTTGATCCATTATTCTCACAATATAATTTAATGAGATTAATGAATATAAGAAAATTAACTATTCACTCCGACTATGATGATATGGTAAGTGGTAACTCGTTAATTTTACTCTAAAATTGCCTTAGATTGAGATGGCAATTTGTGGGCATACATGAAATAACTTAAGGGACATAAAGACGGAGAAAAAAATAATTAAGTGGATAAAGGTTATAATTTTTTCAAAATGGTATATATTGAGACAATTGTTTTAAAGATAAAAATTCATAGAATTTTTGTTTGAAAACTATAATAAATAAAAATAGATACATAAAATGAATTAAATAATGTTTATTATCATCTATGCGATTCTCTTGAACAATACTAAATGAGCAATGCTTTATACTTTATTAAGATTTGCAAATCTTGCATTCTGTTCTTAAAAGAAAAATAAAAAGTGAGGTTGAATATTAAAAAATTAATTATTTATATGGATATTAAAATTGTTAAGTTTTTTATTAAAAAAAAAATTACGCAAAGCCAAGACATATAAATAATTTCCTATGAACCAATCATGTGATGATGTGGCATTACATGATTAAAAATTATTTATTATATTTCACTTATAAACCAATCATATAATGCCATATCATAGAATGATGGGAGGATGATGGAAGTTAGAATGATGAGTAACATTACTCTAAATATTTTATAAGTCTATCACTCTTTAGTGGAGCGAAACGTATAAAAACGGTGCGTTTAGTTGAGTTCGAAATTGTGTAAATCTACTTTTGAAATGGTGCGTTTCACATTTTCACTGAAATTGATTTCTCTCCCCCTACTCTCTCTCTCTCTCTCCCCTGCCCTCCTCTATGCGATTTTTATTCCTAACCCTAACGCAACAGACCCGTTACATTAAACTGGAGGATTTTGCTTAAAGTTCAACGCTGTCCTAGGTAACTCAAAGTTCAGTTTCTGATTTTCTTTTCCCCTTTTGGGTTTCATCTGTTTAAGGTTTATGCATGGTGGTGTCATGAAAATATTGATGAAAATATTGAAATCGGGTTTAAAGAAACTCGAAACTGGCCGGCTTGAAGAGGTTTTGTTATTTTGTATGGGTTTCTGATTGTTATTTGGGGAAGTTTGGTTTCGCACTTTATGGGTTTTCCTCATTTGGCTTTTTCTAGATTTTTTTTCTTGGTCTTCTTAAAGTAGAGAAATATGTTATGTTTGTAATTCATTCTTGGTTAGGAGCTGGAATTTTATGTACTCAACTTTGCCTTTTGTCTTTCCTTTTTATGGTAGAACCCAAATCAACCAATCAATTTTATTATATTGCTTACTTATGAGGTTCATTGCAAAACATATCTTGAAGCCCTTCAATAGGGATAGTTCTAGCACATAAATTCATGATGCAACGATGGTAAGCGACACAAATCTAAGACTTTGCTACGATATGAGCGTGAGAGAAACATAACCAAAACTTTTTCGAAACCAAGATAGACGAAAGTGTGAAAGAAACAAAACCAAGAGAGAAACCAATCGAATAGATGATGGACGAAATTGTAAAAGAAATGAAACGAAGAGATGATGGACAAAACTGTAAAAGAAATGAAAGCAAGAGAGAAATCAATCCAAAACTCAGCTTTTCCGAAATCAAGAGGGACGAAAACGAGAGAGAGAGAGAGAGAGAGAGAGAGAGGAAAAAGTGCCTTGCACGTTATGCTACCCCTAGAATTATGGTAATAGCATTGTCAATGGGATTATGTTAAAAAAAAATGGCTAATAAAACTAAAAATATGCTGGATTATGTAAATGCAAAATAAGATGACTTTTAGTTATAATAAATTAGTGTTGTGGGTCATATTTAATTGTTACCGTAGCTCAACCAAATTGAATAAAGAAATAAAAAATATTTTAATTACATAAAAATTTATAAATTTATTTTTATGTATTTTTCATGTGATATAATAATTATCTAAAAAAAACATTTTGGGGTCAGTGAATACTTTCTCTTCCTTGATTTTTCCCTTGACCGAATCACACTTCTCCTTTCTTCCTCGCGCGTGGTTTCCTCTCCATTTTCCTTCTAGCCAAACTTTTTTTCTCGTCCTCTCCATTTTCCTTCTGCCCAAATTCCTCTCCATTTTCCTTTTACCGAAACTCCACTTCTCCTCCTTTCCATTTTCCTTCTATCGAAACTCCACTTCTCTTCCTCTCCATTTTCCTGTCCTCTTGTCTTTCACACTCACTTGGTAAGATTTGCACGAAAATGAGAAAAAAATAGAAAGTCTGAGTTTTAGACAGATCTGAGTCGCAGCACCATTCCTTTGTTGCAGCAGCTTGTGTTTTGTCGTAGTAGCACCAGTCGAAGCCCTCTGCTTTTAGGGGACCGCCGTCCTTCAACCACATCCTCCCCGAGTTTCGAATCAAAGGTAATTATGTGACTATTTGTTTTATTGTGTATTGATTTCGAAATGGTTTGTGAGGATTTTATTGTGGATTGAGAGTTTAGGGTTTGTTATTAGGGATTTTCGATTTTAGGGGTTGTAAACTTCTTTCGGGACTTTCGAATTTGTACCTGCATCTTGAATCCAATAATGGTCTTGCGATTTTGGTGTTTTAATTCACTTATCAAAAAAAATTTTTGGGGTTTTAATCAATAACCCATTCGGTCCTCAAACAGAGCAGGAAGCTATAAAACTTATAAAAAGGCAACCAATACCTCAAGCTGTGCATTTAGCTTACATGCATCAGCTTCTGAGTTCATCGACTTCAATAAACCTGACATATATTGCTTATTCAGATATTTTGGGGTATTTGTTTTTGGTTAGCAAGAGTGGGACTTTCTTTTTGTATTTTGTTATTAAAACAATTGAATATGGGATTCCGTATCTTTCATTGGAACTGTCTGTGTTCTGCCATGGGAGAGCCAACTTCTAAATCTTTATCTAACTGGAAATGGATGGATTATTTGTATCTGTGTTCTGGTAGATTATTTGTCTTACTATCTTAACTGGAAATGGATGGATTTTTATCTATCTGTGTTCTGGAAATTTTATTTGTTCACAGTAGGTGCTCAATGTTTATCTTTGTTCACAGTTGTTGCAGATTATTTGTGGTAGATTTGTTTGCAGTAACTCTTTGCATTGGTGATGAAAATTCTGGACTTCTAACAGTTAGCATTGTGGTAGATCTGTTTGAATTGTGGAATGTTGTTGTGAATTGTGGAATTTTTGGTGATGGGCTGATTTTGTGCTGCTGTGAATTGTGGAATTGTGGAATTTTGTTGATGTGGAATTGGTATTTTGCACAAGTATGCTGCTGTACACTTATGTTTCCCTAGGTTTAGTTTTCAGGACTTTATATGTATTATTTTCCAATTCCAAGCATTCTCGTTTATACTCCAAGTCCAACTAAGAGCAGTGCTTGTACTTTTTTTTTTTTTTTTTCTTTTTTATCAGAAGAGCAGTGCTTGGACTTTATATGTATTCTGTTCCAATTAAGAGCTTCTAGCATGAATGGTTGTACATAAGAACATTCTGATGTATACTCCCAAGTTTCTGAATTTCTTCTCTTTCTCCAAGTCTCTGATGTATATTCCAAGTCTCCTATTGTAGAACCTTAATATTTCCCTGTAGCTCTTAATTTAGAAAAAAAAAATTAATAGCAAATAATTTAGAAAAAAAATATAGTATTATTAAATTAATAATATTTTTTTATTATTTTGGCTAATAGATGGATAATCCAATGTGGGAATAGATTTTGAGTGGAATAGCCAAATGAAAAATCATGTGATATTATGCAAATTATAACTTTGCATTTGCATAATTCATTGCCAATGCTCTTATTACAACCATGTCCTCTAACATCAATGATAGGCTCCTTCAGGCTTATCTATTACCGAATTAGACTCTGTCACTGTAGCTGCCTTCGTCTATTCGTCTTCGGCTTTCAGGGTACAATTCTTGTGCATAACTTGACTGCCTGTCACATTTTACCAAGTAGCAAGAACTCCTTCCTTTGTTTAGAAATTGCCATCTCATTCGTTTTTCTTATGTTTCATCACTGGTTTACTGTTAGGTTTTCACTCTTGACAAATTTGATCGGCAGGAGAAGCAAAATGCAGGTTAGCCATAACTATTATTGTTTTTAAGTAGGTATGTGTAACCATTCTATTTTCAATAGACAGGCGTTGATATCGGATCCAGTTCCTAAACAAGTGTTGCTTGTTATTCCTTTTGTCTTTATGCATCAATTCTTGTAATTATATGATACATTTCTTACCAAGTAGGTTCATGTCGCTGCATTCTACATGAACACATATGGCCTCCATCATCTAGCCTTGAAGATGTAGGAGATTTAGGTCTAGAGTAGCATATCAATTATACATGTTTGTTGTCTGCAGGCATCTAGGGCAAGGCTTTTCAAGGAGTACAAAGAGGTGCAGCGGGAAAAAGTGGCTGATCCAGATATTCAATTAGTTTGTGATGATTCCAACATATTCAAATGGACTGCTCTTATCAAGGTATGCTCAGTTGTTGATGAAGAAAACATGGTGAATTAGGTGGTTGTTGTTGCTTGATTGATTTGACTTATTCAGGGCCCGTCAGAGACTCCCTATGAGGGTGGCATCTTCCAGCTTGCTTTTGCTGTTCCTGAGCAGTATCCTTTGCAACCTCCTCAAGTGAGGTTCTTAACAAAAATTTTTCATCCAAACGTTCATTTTAAGGTACGGATCTTCTGTATGATATATACTTTGTACAATTGCTATCAGTACCTACGTAGACACTGGCATCACATATAATATGTTGTTTATGGCTCCTTTCCACCATCAAAGCAATGATGATCACGGGGAAGGCAAAAGGTAGAGTGGATCATGGGAAAATGGTAAAATATTTAAGGTTGTGTACGTGGTTAGCTGTCAGAAATGGGGTTTAGGGGTTTTCAAGAAAATGCTGAAGCACTTGTGAGGTGCTGAGCAAAGATATTTCTTGTTTTCTCTGAAATTATGTTGAATTACTTGAAATTTGGGGGAAAATTTGAAGCACAATGTCAACAAATTTTCAAATTACTGAATTTTGAATTCTGCCAGATTTACGACATTTTTTTATATGTAGATGTAATTTTCTTCCATCTCATAAAGAGGTGGCGTCGATGTACACAGAGCATACAATAGATACATTTAAACATTAGAAGAAAATTCTTCAGTAATTTGAAAATTCTTATTTATAAAAAAAAAAAGAAGAAGAAGAAAACTCTGATATCGAAGATTAGCATCACATTTTAGTATATATAAGCAATGTAATGTAATAAAAAGCCAGAGGAGCACAACTATAGTACATAGGAAGTATACTAAAGAACCCCTATTCGAAATAAAAAATAAAAACAACAATTCAAAAAATCTGAAAAGCTAGAACAAAGCGAAGTATCACGAGCCACTGTCCTTGTGTAAAGGGAGTTGAGGACAATCTTTGTCAGCTCTACCATGGAGGCTTCCTTATCCTTAAAGATCTGTGCATTCTGCTCTCTCCAAATCCACCACATGAAGTAGAAAGCAGCCAACCTCCGTACTTGCAAAACATTAGCATGCGGTTTTTGTCCTCTGCAGTTCACTAACAACACTTTCACCTTTCTAGGTATAACCCAATCAACACCAAAGCCCTTGGATAACAAACACCATAAGTCTCTTGGTACTTCACAATGAAGAAGAAGATGATCAATGGCCTCCCGATTCTCCTTACACGTACGCGCCAATTCACGAGAATTTCAAGTCTCTTGCTACTTCACAATGAAGAAGAAGATGATCAATAGCCTCCTGATTCTCCGTAAACATACACGCCAATTCACCACAATGACATTTCTCTTGAAGTTGTCCAATGTGACAATGTCAAATCTTTCACAACACCACCGTCCACACACAAAAGACCACTCTCAAAAGGGCATTTACTTTCCAAATCTAAGGAAATGTGGAGAACCAGCAGGTGATGTTAAAACCTTAGTAATACTTCACATTAAACTTGTCTTTTCGATGAGATTCAGCATATACTATCCACACCTCCTTGTTTTATTTAGAAGTTGTATATGGCCACAAATATTACAAATATACTCTGACCACTCAAAGAAAACGGGTCTTGATAAAAGAAACTTTGATCTCGTTCATTGATTTTTCACAATCTTCAAAGCACCAATCATTTCATTCTCTTCGTAGACACCACTTAGGCAAGAAGGAATCAATTTCCATATAACTTCACAATGATGGCTGCCAAACTATCCTCTCTAGTATGCTATAAGATCCACCACACTTATTGGAATTACTTAAGCCACTCAAAGTAGACCGAGTGTGATTCCACAACTCGAAGTTAAGATTTCAATGTTGAATGAATGAATTTGGTGATGAACAAATGTGGGACGTGGAATATTGCTGGAGTGATATGAGGATAATCCCTGCCTAATAGTTGAAAAAACATCAGTTACGGTCGGCTTAACAAGTTATCTTCAGTTGATAGTGAAGGAAGAGTTTAGAGCTCACTAGATCCTGTTGAGCTCACTAGAGTGTATATAGAATCACAATTGGCCTCCTAAATGGTGAAGTTGAGTGAGGCTACCTTCAATTGAGCCAAAGGTGTCACAACTTAATAAATGAATTGAGAATTTAAGGAATCAAGCCTGCATTGTTTGCTTGGAAGGCTAGGGGTTATGGTTGACACTAATGCTCAATTCAATGCTGCTAACGCGATTAATTGAGCATTGTTTATGGTATATAATATGTTTTTTCTGCAGACAGGAGAGATTTGCCTTGATATTTTGAAGAATGCATGGAGCCCCGCTTGGACACTCCAATCTGTTTGTAGGGCTATTATTGCTTTGATGGCCCACCCAGAACCTGATAGCCCATTAAATTGTGATTCAGGTAATCTTCTATAATTTTATGCATTATTATCACCATTTTTTTGGATTTTTTTTTTTTT
>QEOT01009688.1:59041-80219 GCA_003123785.1 Pterocarya stenoptera | reverse complement strand
TTTTTTTTTTTTTTTTTTTTTTTTTTTTTTTTTTGGGGGGGGGGGGGGGGGGTTTAACAAAGTTGATTTTATTACTAATTAGTAATTAGAAGAAAGGTGAGCTTGAGAGTATGAACATGAACTTGCGTGGGACTTCTATCAAATCAAATACTAATCAGGGGACTGAGAGAAGGTTGTGTTTCTGGTTCTTATGAAGGGCATGGTTAAATTTTATTAGCAGTACTTGCCTGCTTCCTGCTTTGAATTTTAGTTTTTGGATTTGGAAGTCCTATTGAACTCCTACCCAATATATTCCAGTATAGCAAATCCCCTTTTCGAGCCCAGTCCAACTGTTATTCGTCATTCCCTGAAAAATTATGAATGTTGAAACATGATTGAGTTATGCATGATTGGAGGGTGTTTTTGTATGCAATTTGTATGTGAAGTAATACTAGATACATTACTCTTTTATGTGTGATGTAATTAGTTTCCATTTTGTTTATTTTCGCTGAGAAAAAGCCTACTTTCTTATAACAAATTCCAGTGACCAAGGCCGCCTTCATTAAAAGGCAGTTCCCCTCAGCCCCTTTCTCCAGGGGGACCAAAATAAGAATTGGGTGGTGGTGAGGTTGTGTCGAAGTCTTGTGGAGGTGTGTGAGTTACTGACCAATAATAAGTAAATAAATAAATAAGTTAAAACACCTATCGCTGTATACTTGTTTCAGATAGATAAAAATTAAAAAGAAGATACAATTTATGCTTGTCTCATTAGAATGCCAAGGCTTCAGGTAGATAGAGATGGGGATATGATTGCTTTTCAAACTTTTCTTGCCAACTAACATAAAAGGTTATACTACTTGTTAAAAAAAAAAACATAAAAGGTTATACTTGTTACACCACATCATTTGCACTGTCCCATTGCATGTTAATGCGTGAATTATTGAATAATGGCTGCCTTAAAGAAGAAGGGGTTTATTGGGTTGAGGTATCACTCATTTATCGTGCTGATTTTAATTCAGTCACTTTGGTTTGGCCAGGTAACCTTTTGCGTTCCGGCGACATTAGAGGGTACCAATCCATGGCAAGGATGTATACAAGGCTTGCAGCCATGCCCAAGAAAGGCTGAATTTTATGTGTGCTGTCTACTCAGGATTTTGTGTCTGCACTCATAATGTTGTCAAATGTCGTTGGTGGTGTGCAAAGATGTTATAAAATAACATAATCCAAGTCAGAGAATGTCCACTTTTTTTTTTTTGTCATTTACTTAGAACATAGAGTGTGCTTACAAATTACAATAATCCGTGTTGTCATGACGAGGAGAAATGTCTATTTCCTCCATCGGTTCGTCTGGACGTTAGTATGAATTGTTTTATGCAAGTAGTCGTTGTGAGGACATGCTGATCATTTGTGCACGAGACAACAGTGATGTTCAAAGAGGAAAAAGTCTCTGCAAATAACTGCGAAACACATTTCTTCGTTGTAGGCTGTTATGAGATTATGCTCTCTCTATCAAGTCTTCCTCGTGGGGTTCGTTTGGATTTGGTTAGACTCAATTTCTATTGGAATGGGATCCAGTAGATGCGTTTCGTGGATCTAGTAAACTAGACCCCAAGTCAATCCTAAGAGCGTTGCTCAAGCTAAAAAACGGTTTACTTTCTTATCTAATTTATGGCTAAAAAGGTTGATACTCAACACTACATACTATAGAATCCATTACTAGGGTCATAGCTATGGTTAAAGTGCTGCAATTGGCGTGGGAAGAACCCAACAGATATGTAATTTTTAGAGAAATGTTGTTTTAATCATTTTTAGTTAAACGGTTGATATTTTCTAGAGATAGAATGGAGATTGTTAACGCCCAAAAAGGGCAGAATCCAGATGGGAAGAAAGATCCAATTTCAAGATGCGTTGAGGTGGGTTGGGCCTAGATCGGTGTTGCTTGGAGCTTTTGACAATTGTTCTGTGCGGCTATACGGTGTCGGTGCGTACATTTATAGAGATGAACAGAATTTAAATGTAGAGAAAATAAGAAAAAATGGATACAAAGATTTACGAGATTCGGCACTAAGTTTATGTTTACAGAGGTTTGGAGATGAGAGATTCTTCTATAATATGTTTGTTTACAGTCTCTTGTAGTCTCTTATTTTTCACTGTACAATAGGAACTGTAGATCTACTGGTTGGAAAAGAGGTTCTGTCTAGAGCATTTAGGTTGAAGAAGTCCCTGAGTGTTCAAAAGAAAAAGAAACCCCAAAAAGTCCTCAAAACCGTAGGCACCCTCCTCCTTTTATTTGACCCTCTTTGCTTGATGTCCACTCCCTTTACTTTACGTCAAATCACCCATCTTCTCTCGTGACACACCACCTTTTGCCTTCCCTTGTCCTTTCTTTGTCAGTATTTCCCTCTCTCTTCCTTTGTCTTCTAGTGATGGTCTCTTGATGAGCTGGACCTTGAGAACCATTATGGGCCTAGTGTACTTAACCCCCCTCACAGTTGCTTGCGATTCTTAGAGGCAAATTGTTCTAAAGAAGACAAAATCTTCAAAGGTAAAATATGCAATCAACCTGATCTGCCTTCGTTTGTAGAGAAATAAATTTCGAGAGTTGGCCCTAGTTATCCGTTCTTCTCGCATTAAGCAATAAAGATTTTCGGGCATGAAATTAGGTTGGAGATGGGCTCGACCACTTAGAGATACGTAGGGCACAAGCATGTCTTGACGAGATAAACAGGAGGTAGGCTCGACCATGTGGACTACGAGGGTGAAACTCATCCTGGCAAGGTAAGCGGACACGTAGGGTGCGAGCATGTAGCTCAACTATGGCGAGAGATAGGCTCGACCGCTTGAGATGTGCACGAAAGTTGGCCGGGCATTCAAGTAACCTACTCGCCTATTCAGACATCTAAGAGGTCGGGTGGTCCCTGACCTTTCCCACATGTTAACTTTTATAAAAATGGTAAAAGGGGATAAGCAGTTTGTAAGACTGGACTTACCTTAAGTTTTGTCGAAAGGCATTTGTTCTTCAAACGTCTTCATTTTCGATGATGTTGGCGAATTTTCCTTTACCGATGCAAATTGCTGTTAATGTTAGAGTATGTTTGTTGTAACCAGTGCGAAGTGGTCAGGGAGCTCGTCGACCTTTTGGGTCCACTTCATGCAATTGTGGAGCTCGGAGGCACGTTAACTCCGAAAGCTCGTTCCCGAATGTAACCCGTTGGCAGTGGTTATGGCATGAGTGCGAACACCTAGCGTTTGCTGGTGGAGATGTTGTCTCAAACGTAATGTCAGGCAATCGAAAACTGAACCCGCACTTCGTTGTGAGGTAGATTGGGCCATTTTAAGGCTGGACCCACCTGTTGACCCTCATTGGAAGGTAAGTAGAAGATGTCCAACCGTGCTATAATGTCTCGAAAGTAATGTCGGGTAATCGAATGACTGAACTTGCAATTTGTTGTGAGGCAGGCTAGGCCTCCTTAAGGCTAGACTCGCGTGTTGACCCTCAGAGGAAGATAAGTAAAAAATGTCCAACCATGCTATGTTGTCTCGAAAGTAATATCGGGCAATTGAAAGGCTAAATCCGCACTTCGCTGTGAGGCAGGCCGAGCTGCCTTAAGGTTGGACCCAACTGTTGACCCTCATAGAAAGGTAAGTAGAAGATGTCTTACCGTACTATGTTATCTCAAAAGTAATGTCGGGAAGTCGAAAGACTAAACCCGCACTTCACCGTGAGGCAGGTCGGGCCGCCCTAAGGCTATACCCGCCCTTTGACCCTCACGGGAAGGTAAGTAGAAGATGCTGCAAAAGTCAAACCTATTGGCGCAAATATTTCCCAATCACAAGTGCGAAATTTGCAAACTTGAGCTATCTTGCCGGGGTGTGGTGAAGGTTTGAGGGGCTATCCATTTGGGGTTCTATTGCTTGAGATGACGTTCCGTTGGTGAAGATTATGTTGATAGAGATTCCATTGATAGAGATTCCGTTGATGGAAATTTTATCTTTGGGTAGTCAAAGGCTGACCTGCACTCCTCCGTGAGAAGGATAGAGCAGCATTAGGCATTACACTTATCCCTTTCGCCTCTCGGGGAGGTAGGTTGCTGATGGAGATTCTGTTGGCGGAAATTCTATCTTAGGGTAGCAGAAAGCTGACTTGCACTCCTCCGCAAGAGGAATAGAGCAGCCTTAGGCATTACACTCATCCCTTTCACCTCGTAGGGAGATAAGTTGCTGATGGAGATTTTATTGAATCTCCTCCATAAGAGGGATAGAGCAGCCTTAGGCATTATACTCATCCCTTTCGTCTCGCGGAGAGGTAAGTTGCTAATGGAGATTTCGCTAGTGGAGATTCTGTTTTTGGATAGCCAAAGGCTGACCCACACTCCTCCGCGAGAGGGATAGAGCAGCATTAGGCATTAATCCCTTTCACCTTGCAGGGAGGTAAGTTGCTGATGGCGATGTGGTTGGTTTGCTATTTACCGTGTCATTGTTGTCCTCATTCCTCGGTGTAGCATTCGGGCGGTCGAAGGACCCGACCCACATTCCATTGAGGAGAGGTTAGGATGCCTCAAGCCAACCCACCCCTACCAGAGGCTAAATCTGCTCTCTTCTGCGAGATAGACAAGGAGGCCTCTAGCTCGATCTACCCCTTTTGGTCTCGCCCCCCGGGGGGGGGGGGGGGATTGTTCGGAAATTTTGGGACTGGACCCGCTCCCGCCCGTTGACGTCAAGAGGAAGGTAAGTCTTTGTCTTCGGGTAGCTGAGGACTGACTTGCACTCCGCCGCAGGAAGGATAAGACAACATGTAGGCCTACCTTTCCCTCTAGTACCTTGTGGGGGAGATAATTCAAACAACGATGTGGCTGATCCGTTCCTTCGCCGTGATGGGGTCGAGGTAAGTTTTCAGGCCACTAGGAGGCTGGTCCTACTCTCCCGGATGAGGAGGTTGAGCCGTCTGCTCACCTATCATCCTTTATGGGAAGGTAAATCGTTTGGACAATTTGGGGCTAGACCCACTCTCGCCTTTTGACATCGTAGGGAAATGTAAGTTTAGGTCAGGCTGATGCTAAACCCACACTTCATCATTAAGGAGGTCGGGGTAAGCCTTAGGGCCGTCGGGGGTGTTGGACCAGCACTCCATCACGGGAGGGGTAAAGCAACCCTAGGCATTACACTCATCCTTTTGGTCCTGTGGGAGGTGCGTTGTTCGGACAGTCTGTCACTGAACCCATTCCCGCCTATTGATGCTCACAAGAAAGGTAAGTCTTCATCTTTGGGTAGCTAAGGGCTAACCCGCACTCCACCACAGGAGGGATAAGACAACCTTTAGACCTACATTTTCCTCTGGTACCCTGCGGGAGAGATAATTCGGACAATAATGTTGCTGGTCCGCTCCTTCACCGTGATGGGGGTCGGGGTAAGTTTTTAAGCCGCCAATGGGGCAAGTCTTGCTCTCCCGGATGAAGAGTTTGAGCTGCCTGCTCACTATCATCCTTCATGGGAAGGTAGGCTGTTCGAACAGTCTGGGACTGGACCCACTCCCTTCCGTTGACATTGCAAGGAAGGGTAAGTTTGGATTAAGCTAGCGCTGAACCCACATTTCGTCACAGCAAAAGTTAAGATAAGCTTTTGGGTCGCCTGGGGGGCTGGACCCGCACTCGATCATGGGAGGGGTAGAGTAACATCATTCACTGCTAAAACTGTTGTGATAGAGTGTTGGTATTTTTTAATAAATAATTTTTATTAGTAACGTTTCTTTTAAGAGGTTATAACTTTTGGTTTCTATTAATTGAAGTTTTGCAGCATTATTTGCAACTTAAACATTCGTGTTCATTAAGGTTTTCATGATTGATAACGTTGTCTTTTATTCTTTGGAAATAAACGTTTAACGTCTAGTGTTAATACCTCAGAAATATTTACATTGGGTATCTATCTTTAATTCCAAATTGTAAAAGTCATTTTTATGGCATTGAGTACTGCTGCAGCTTTATGGCAATGTTTACGTTGAGAACGTTTTTTTTATTAATTAGTCATAAGTATTGCTACAGTTTTATAGCAATTTAGTTCATGTAGTTAAAGAAAATTTAAAAAAAGAAAGAAAGGATCACCTAGAGGGGTTATTACGTATGGTTTTTTTTAAAGGCGTGACCGACTCATTGTTTTTATGGTTTTTAGTTCTTTGTACGGGACTATTGAGGAACGTGAACATTAAGAGGAAGTGAGATAAAAAAAATAAACTAGTGATAATATATTTTTAAGAGTACTTCCAGATATTAGAAAAGTGTTCTTTGAGTAGAGATTTGAGCTCAACCAATTGTGTAGAGTTGGTTCAGGCTATACGAAGATCAGTTGGGCTGTTGTATCCTGGAGGAGTCAAGTCAAAAAGATTTCTGTTACACCAGTTAATTTGAGATGTTGTACAATGCAAAGGGCTTGAATCTCTTTAAAGAGAGCGACATTTCCGTGCCTAGTCCTTACTGGCTTCGTTTTAATTTTAATTTCATTGTAATTTTTATTATAGTATTGTGAATTTCACCAACAATTTTTAAGAAGATTCATACATGGAGCCTACAACTGAAAAATCCATGGAAAGCATTGGAGATCTCAACAAGCCCTTCCGATTCAAATGAGCATATTTCAAGAGATTGAAGTGCAAGGTTCTCTTCTATCTAAGCCTTCTCAACGTCTCTTATGTTCTCACAGCAAATAATCCTAGCAAGATCACTACAGAGAACATGACTAAAGCACAAGTGAAAGCTCATGAAGAAAAGATTGAAAAATATATCAAAAATAAGTATAATTGTCGATGTTATCTTTTAAATTGTCTTGCTGATCAGTTTTATGATTACTACAACACTACTTACACCTCTGCAAAGAAAATTTGGAAAGCTTTACAGAGTAAATATGATACGGAAGAAGCTGGAGCAAAGAAATATGCAAAAAGTCGCTTCTTTTGATATCAAATGGTAGATGGAAAATCCATTGTGGAGCAAGCGCAAGATTTTCAAATGATTGTAGCTGAAGTTAGATCCGGAGGCATCAAGATTGGAGGCAATCTAATTGTTTGTGGCATCATCGACAAACTATCACATTCTTGGAGGGAGTTTCAAAAGTCGATGCGCTATAAACAAAATGAGATATCATTGGAGACTTTAATTACCCGTATTCGCGTAGAGGAAGAAGTTAGAGGTCAAGATGATTTGGTGTTTTAAAATGGTAATGATGATTTCATGACAAAGGTAAACTTAATTTCTGAAAATGGTAGCTTGCCCAAAGGTCAAAATACAAGAAATAGTTTTTTGAAGCCACAAAGAAAAGATTTCAAAAAATTTAGTAGACCTCACAAAAAGGGTTTTCAAAACCAAAATGATAAGAACCAATTAGCCCTTTTACAAAATCTGGCCTGTTTTGTCTGTGTAAAATTGGGCACTTTGCTCGAATTTATAAGTTCCGAAAGTAAGAAAATAATCATCAAGTTAACGTAACTGAGGAGCTGTTTGTAGCAATGATCACAGACATAAATTTGGTTCAATTTTTTGAAGGGTAGTGGGTAGATTCTGGTGCCAATAAGCATGTCTGCTATGATAAAAATTAGTTCAAAAATTTTATTCCTTTTGAAGAAGAAAAGACTATTATGCTTGGTGATTCAAGTAAAACTAAGGCTCTTGGGAGTGGTGGGGTTGAGCTGAAATTCACATCTGGACATATATTGATGCTCAAAGATGTGCTCTATACACCGTCTATGAGAAAGAATTTGATGTCGAGTTTTTTACTCAACAAAGTGGGCTTCAAACAAACTATGAAATCTGATTAATATGTGATTACAAAAAATGGAGTTTTGTGGGCAAGGGTTATGCTTGTGATGGGATATTTAAATTGAATATTGAGAATAAAACATAGGATGTTTCCTTTTATGTGTACTATTTTTTAAAGGTTATGGCACACATGTTTATGTCTTTCTTTGATATGTAATAAAAAATTGCAGTCAAAGTTTTTTTTTATATTAGAATAAAATGATTTTTGGAAAAGGTTTGTTTTTTATGAGAAAGAAAATTTCTTTTGAAAATCCAAAATTAGTGGGGGTTAAAGTTTTTAGAAAATAATATTTTTTTAAAAACTATTTGGCTCCAACGTGTTTTTTTTTTTTTTTTTATTCTTTCAATTCTTTGAGTTTTTGGAAGTAAAGTCAAAATTGGCTAACTCCTTGGTAACTTATACGTTTACGGAAAAACTTTTCCGAATGGATTTGTCTTTACATCTGGTGCTTCTATTATGTTTGTTGCCGTTTGGTTGTTTAAAACGTATATGATATTAATTTTGGCGTTAGTATCATAACCGAAAGCCTTTAAACGTTCAGATTATAATATCAAGCCGTTTTAGAATTTAAGTACTTTATTGCATGTTTTTTGGCTACCGTATATATCATTGTTAAGTCAACTATGGGGGTTGAGCTTACTGTTTTGGCTTTAATAAAGAAGCAAATTATGTTGAGAGATTTATTCCTTTGTGAAAAAAATCAATTAATTCATTGTGATAGTATTACTACAATTGGTAGAGTACAAAATCGTTATTCTAACGGTAAATCTAGATCCTTTAGAAGAAAAATACAGTACTGTAAGATTTTTTTTTTTACTGATGGTGTTAATTAATGTGGATCCACTAAACAAAGCTTTGACTTAAAAAATGATCTGGAAAACATCGTGGGGAATGAGATTAAAACCCATAAATTTATGAGCCATGTATAAGGATACCCAACCTGGGGACCAGAGATCCTGAGAACTGGGTTTAATGGAAAAAACGAAACATATAATGGTCGTAAGAAATGCACTATTTATTTTATTTCTCATTCCTATGATGTGAGTGCATTTATCCTGTAATGTTGTGGAGGATGAGTTTGTGGAGAAACTGTTAATGAAATTATGTAGCTCTTATGAGTGGGATGTAAGAATTACAGGAACACACTTGACAGATTTCACCTATGCGAGTGTGAGAGTGGGGCTGCTCTCTATGAGATTTGGGTTTATTCTCAAATACACTCATGAAACCGGGATGAGCACATGGAAGTAATGTGCTGGCTAATAAAGCTCATACAACACCTGGATTACTATGTGTGAGTAATAATTCTTTATTTCCTTTAAGCAGTCATAATTTAAGTCTGAGACCACTACTGACTCTTGAGTAAAGGTTGTTATTTCACTAAGTGGGGGTTCCATGCAGAGCACACCTTCATGAAGCATAATAATCATTCTTTGTCTGGAAGTATCTCTCTTATCTTTTTATTTTTTATTATTATTAGAAAAATGGTGGGGGAATGTTGGTATTTTTTAATAAATAATTTTTATTAGTAACGTTTCTTTTAAGAGGTTATAACCGTTGGTTTCTATTAATTGAAGTTTTGCGGCATTATTTGCAACTTAAACTTTCATGTTCATTAAGGTTTTTATGGTTGATAACGTTATCTTTTATTCTTTGGAAATAAACGTTTAACGTCTGGTGTTAATACCTTGGAAATATTTATGTTGGGTATCTATCTTTAATTCCAAATTGTAAAAGTCGTTTTTATGGCATTGAGTACTTCTGCAGCTTTATGGCAATGTTTACGTTGCAAACATTTCTTTCATTAATTAGTCATAAGTATTGTTGTAGTTTTATGGCAATTTAGTTCATGTAGTTAAAAAATAAATAAATAAATAAATTACCTAGAGGGGTTATTACGTATGGTTGTTTTTAAAGGCGTGACCGACTCATTGTTTTTATGGTTTTTAGTTCTTTGTACGGGACTATTGAGGAACGTGAACATTAAGAGGAAGTAAGATAAGAAAAATAAACTAGTGAGAATATATTTTTAAGAATACTTCTAGATATTAGAAAGGTGTTCTTTGAGTGGAGCTTTGAGCTCAACCACTTGTGCAGAATTGGTTCGGGCTATACGACGATCAGTCGGGCTGTTGTATTCTAGAGGAGTCAAGTCAAGAAGATTTCTACTACACCGGTTAATTTGAAACGTTGTACAATGCAGAGAACTTGAATCTCCTTAAAGAGAGCGACATTTGCGTGCCTCAATCCTAACTGGCTTCGTTTTAATTTTAATTTCATTGTAATTTTTATTATATTATTGTAAATTTCACCAATATAGAGTAACATCATTCTTTTTCTCCAAAAAGAGCAAAAAGTAACAAGCTCATTCTATTACTGAGCCTTTTTTTTTTTTTTAAAAAAACAGAAGTGTGCAATTGCAAAAGTACGAAACCCAATGCTATGACAATTTCACATGTACCGGCCTAGAGCATGCCAATCAAGGACTAAATATTCATGCAATTTTAGGACTGCGCTGCATGAGAGACAACACAAGCTGATGGTAAAAATACCAAGTTATATACAACAGCCTGAAATGCTACCACATTGATATCAAAGATGCATACGCAATGTGTAAAACATTTCAGACTACTGAATACTGAATACTGAATACTGAGAGCTTTTTGGATTCCAGAAATCAAGGGAGCAGTTAATAGCCAAGAACAAAGCAATTAAATGCATTCTTTATCGATGGGAACATTGATGCTACCAGAACAGGATACTGCATATATGAAATATGGGAAGAAAAGGATATATTGAATGCATCTGGCACAACAGACTAAATGCCCACAATGTCATTGACAATACATTAGGGACATTTCAACTGATAGCATTTCTTTTTATGTACAAGAGCCTAGTAACTATGTAACCTATTTTGCGCTGAATTGCATTTGCACCAACTCTGCTACCTTTCCTACAAGATCGTTGCTCCATTTAATCTCTAACCAAAACTCGACAGGGTGCATAGTTGAATGAGACATATACGTAGTGATTCTCTAACATTATCACCATCAGGAATACAATATTAAGCATTCTTATCTCCGAAATGATTATTCATCTGCTTCTCTGCGCTGCAAGGGTGGCCAAAGAAAAGAAAAGTATAAGCCCTAGGAACTCTAAATATAAAAGCCAAAACTCTGGTATAACTGTTTTCATTGTTAATTTGGATAGGGAACTTTTTTCAGTATCGTTATTTTTATGCCACATGCATGAAATCACCCAAACTACATGCAACAAACTCTATGAAAGTCTCAAAGAACTCAGGATGCAACAACCATTTATTAAGCACAGATCTCCAGCCTTACATATTAAGATGCACACACAGGGATATACACAAACCAGAATATAAAACAAAGCTTGCTTTTAAGTTCTGCAAAAAAGAATTAGCTATTACCCTACCATGATTGCACTCCATCCATCACGAGTAAGATGCCAGGTCCAGTGGAGTTCAGTATTTTAGAACCAACTACCATAAACTGACCTTAATGCAGAAAAATATCCCATTATAGTTTAAAACACATTTCATTTCCTTTTTTATACTGTGTTGGCAAGACGCTGGAGACAATTACAGAGCCTCCTGGTAATGACATATATTAGATAAAATACTGATTCTGAGTGCCAGCATAACTCATATGAAAGGTTAAAACTTGCAAAACATGGACTACCTTTCAATACAATGCTGTACCATGACATCAAACAATAAGGTATTTCATCACCTAACCTTACAAGAACTAGCCTAAAAAATTTTGGAACCTAAAATGTGGTATGCCAAAGAATGTGGCTCACCATTCCCTTGCTGACATGAGGTTGTCTCTTAACTGGCATCTCAAATTTACTTTCAAGCTTGATATATTTGTGTTTCTCCATCTCAAATTATTTTCTAGATTCTTTCTGGCTACCAGATTGCCAAACTCTACCAAAGTTAGGAAGCCATTAGGATGTGCAATCACTCTTGACATCTCCCCTCTCTTCTCCATCTCCGGCTCCATCTTTCTCTTTTCAGTCCAAGCAGCTCCAACCCGTTGCAGGTTAAATTTTTTGGACTTCCCTGACTTATTGGGAAATATAAGGCTTCCAATTGCAGAATTTAGTTGAACATCAATCTGAATTTCTTCAGTTGCTTCAAACCACAGAGGAGGAGCTCCAGAATGCACATTACCTCATGCCTCTTCAGCAGCCAATGTAGAAATTTGAGTGAGATTTTGCAAACCTAAAGAAAAAGAATCACAATATGAAGAAAGGACAGTATGTTCCAAATAAAGCATCACTCCACCGAACTCCGTGNCACTAAGTGGGGGTTCCATGCAGAGCACACCTTCATGAAGCATAATAATCATTCTTTGTCTGGAAGTATCTCTCTTATCTTTTTATTTTTTATTATTATTAGAAAAATGGTGGGGGAATGTTGGTATTTTTTAATAAATAATTTTTATTAGTAACGTTTCTTTTAAGAGGTTATAACCGTTGGTTTCTATTAATTGAAGTTTTGCGGCATTATTTGCAACTTAAACTTTCATGTTCATTAAGGTTTTTATGGTTGATAACGTTATCTTTTATTCTTTGGAAATAAACGTTTAACGTCTGGTGTTAATACCTTGGAAATATTTATGTTGGGTATCTATCTTTAATTCCAAATTGTAAAAGTCGTTTTTATGGCATTGAGTACTTCTGCAGCTTTATGGCAATGTTTACGTTGCAAACATTTCTTTCATTAATTAGTCATAAGTATTGTTGTAGTTTTATGGCAATTTAGTTCATGTAGTTAAAAAATAAATAAATAAATAAATTACCTAGAGGGGTTATTACGTATGGTTGTTTTTAAAGGCGTGACCGACTCATTGTTTTTATGGTTTTTAGTTCTTTGTACGGGACTATTGAGGAACGTGAACATTAAGAGGAAGTAAGATAAGAAAAATAAACTAGTGAGAATATATTTTTAAGAATACTTCTAGATATTAGAAAGGTGTTCTTTGAGTGGAGCTTTGAGCTCAACCACTTGTGCAGAATTGGTTCGGGCTATACGACGATCAGTCGGGCTGTTGTATTCTAGAGGAGTCAAGTCAAGAAGATTTCTACTACACCGGTTAATTTGAAACGTTGTACAATGCAGAGAACTTGAATCTCCTTAAAGAGAGCGACATTTGCGTGCCTCAATCCTAACTGGCTTCGTTTTAATTTTAATTTCATTGTAATTTTTATTATATTATTGTAAATTTCACCAATATAGAGTAACATCATTCTTTTTCTCCAAAAAGAGCAAAAAGTAACAAGCTCATTCTATTACTGAGCCTTTTTTTTTTTTTTAAAAAAACAGAAGTGTGCAATTGCAAAAGTACGAAACCCAATGCTATGACAATTTCACATGTACCGGCCTAGAGCATGCCAATCAAGGACTAAATATTCATGCAATTTTAGGACTGCGCTGCATGAGAGACAACACAAGCTGATGGTAAAAATACCAAGTTATATACAACAGCCTGAAATGCTACCACATTGATATCAAAGATGCATACGCAATGTGTAAAACATTTCAGACTACTGAATACTGAATACTGAATACTGAGAGCTTTTTGGATTCCAGAAATCAAGGGAGCAGTTAATAGCCAAGAACAAAGCAATTAAATGCATTCTTTATCGATGGGAACATTGATGCTACCAGAACAGGATACTGCATATATGAAATATGGGAAGAAAAGGATATATTGAATGCATCTGGCACAACAGACTAAATGCCCACAATGTCATTGACAATACATTAGGGACATTTCAACTGATAGCATTTCTTTTTATGTACAAGAGCCTAGTAACTATGTAACCTATTTTGCGCTGAATTGCATTTGCACCAACTCTGCTACCTTTCCTACAAGATCGTTGCTCCATTTAATCTCTAACCAAAACTCGACAGGGTGCATAGTTGAATGAGACATATACGTAGTGATTCTCTAACATTATCACCATCAGGAATACAATATTAAGCATTCTTATCTCCGAAATGATTATTCATCTGCTTCTCTGCGCTGCAAGGGTGGCCAAAGAAAAGAAAAGTATAAGCCCTAGGAACTCTAAATATAAAAGCCAAAACTCTGGTATAACTGTTTTCATTGTTAATTTGGATAGGGAACTTTTTTCAGTATCGTTATTTTTATGCCACATGCATGAAATCACCCAAACTACATGCAACAAACTCTATGAAAGTCTCAAAGAACTCAGGATGCAACAACCATTTATTAAGCACAGATCTCCAGCCTTACATATTAAGATGCACACACAGGGATATACACAAACCAGAATATAAAACAAAGCTTGCTTTTAAGTTCTGCAAAAAAGAATTAGCTATTACCCTACCATGATTGCACTCCATCCATCACGAGTAAGATGCCAGGTCCAGTGGAGTTCAGTATTTTAGAACCAACTACCATAAACTGACCTTAATGCAGAAAAATATCCCATTATAGTTTAAAACACATTTCATTTCCTTTTTTATACTGTGTTGGCAAGACGCTGGAGACAATTACAGAGCCTCCTGGTAATGACATATATTAGATAAAATACTGATTCTGAGTGCCAGCATAACTCATATGAAAGGTTAAAACTTGCAAAACATGGACTACCTTTCAATACAATGCTGTACCATGACATCAAACAATAAGGTATTTCATCACCTAACCTTACAAGAACTAGCCTAAAAAATTTTGGAACCTAAAATGTGGTATGCCAAAGAATGTGGCTCACCATTCCCTTGCTGACATGAGGTTGTCTCTTAACTGGCATCTCAAATTTACTTTCAAGCTTGATATATTTGTGTTTCTCCATCTCAAATTATTTTCTAGATTCTTTCTGGCTACCAGATTGCCAAACTCTACCAAAGTTAGGAAGCCATTAGGATGTGCAATCACTCTTGACATCTCCCCTCTCTTCTCCATCTCCGGCTCCATCTTTCTCTTTTCAGTCCAAGCAGCTCCAACCCGTTGCAGGTTAAATTTTTTGGACTTCCCTGACTTATTGGGAAATATAAGGCTTCCAATTGCAGAATTTAGTTGAACATCAATCTGAATTTCTTCAGTTGCTTCAAACCACAGAGGAGGAGCTCCAGAATGCACATTACCTCATGCCTCTTCAGCAGCCAATGTAGAAATTTGAGTGAGATTTTGCAAACCTAAAGAAAAAGAATCACAATATGAAGAAAGGACAGTATGTTCCAAATAAAGCATCACTCCACCGAACTCCGTGTGCACAGAGCCAACCATAATTCTGTATGAGACGTTTACTGATACAATTTCAAAACTTCAATCCTATAAATACATCCACTCACATGATGAATTCATATGGAATCTAGCTAACAGCTTCAAGAAAAGAAATAATAAGGAAAAAAAAAAACCAAAATTGTAGTCAGAGATCAATACCATGAAACTTGCTTCCTCCTTTTACAATTACTTTATCCTCATGCACTGGGTATGTCTATATCAGTAAACAGTAAATGTTTGAAGGTTTTGTAAGTACATGTGAATGTAAAAATGCAAAAAACAAGTGGTATAAAGAAGAAGAAGAAGAAGCTCGGTCATAGCCCGTGACGTAAAAGAGCAAACCAGGGGAAAACAGGCAGGCCTTGAAACAAGTGAAAAGTTAACCTTCTCGCTACAGAGATGTTACTACAAAACATTAGTGAACTCTCAAAATAAAAGAACTGAAAAAAAAAAAACAAAGCAGTCATGCCAAACATAGTTGATACCTGAGCATAAACAATCACTATTTAATCATTCCGCCCTATAGCATGCTGATTTTTTTGAGTTTTGCAAGCATTAAGAGTTTAGTATATTCCAAATACGGGGAACAAATGACTAGCCCCATTGTCAGCACAAGTTTCGAGAGCACGAAACATCATTAACTCATTAATAAAATAAGCATTTTAATAAGTGAATGGTACAGAACATCAATTAGTGCACATGCAAACAAGAATCATATTACTCTAATATAGAAATAGTATTAATTTAGTTTGGAAATAAAATCAGTGGAGGATGGCCTCCACTAGACTAGAAGTCAACTAAGCAGATGCTACTGCTACCTTCAATTACAATGTTTTCCACTCTTTCTCAAACCATGTTCTTGTTCAATTCTACAGAATGGACAACCTAAAATATCCAGGACGGGTAGCTAATACTGAGTTTTATTTAAGGGCCCCAAGAAAGTCTAAAAATATGACTAAGAAATTCAGTACAATGATAGAAGAAATTCCCAACAGAAATCTCATTGCAGATGACAGAACTTACCCTTTCAATAATGAAATTGCCATTTTTCCACAGGAAATGCTTCGAATTCTTCAGATGATCCTCACTTGCTAGATGATTCCTTGTACTACTTGCATTATAACTGCTAACAGAACACAAGGCACGTACTTAAAAAAAAAAAACATAAAAGCAGACTCTAAACGCATTCTACAGTTTCGTTGCTCTAAAATATACATATATATATATAAATATATATATAATTCTCAGTAATTTCATTATTCAAAGAACCTCAAGAAAATAAAAGCTCCACTAAACTGAGACAATTCGATTATATACCACGGTTAACTATAATGTTGCTATATTATGGGGGGGAAATAAACAAACATATGGCATAGAATTTCAAAGACCTTCAACTTCCTTTCCTTTTCCCCCCGCGTTTCTCTCAGTAACCAAACAGAAATTCAAAAACGGCAATCCAATAATAGGATACCTAAAATGCGACTACCAAGCTTGTCGATGTCGGAGTCACAGAAAACGCACCGGACGCGGTTGCGAGAGGCTAGGTCGAGGGTGAGATGGCTCGGGTTCTAGGGGAAAAAGCGGACATTGGAGAGCTTGGAGTAGAACCGGGAGAGGAAAACCCAGAAGGAGCTCTTGTGGCTGGGGAAGTACTTGTGGCGCTGGCCCTGGTCGTGGTTGAGATTGCACAACTTGCAGAACTCATACTCGCTCTTCTCCCACTGCAGATTCGCAGAAGCGTTGTTTGGCCGCTGAGTTTCGATTGTTCCTCCTGTCTCATTCCCGGCAAATCCAACCAATTTTTAAAAATTACTAAAATCCATTTAAAAAAAATTATTATACACATGTAGTGGATTAACAAAGAGTTTAACTACACAACTTTCATTATACTCTATACTCTATATTTTTTAAATTTTTTAAATTTTTAATATTTTTTTAAAAAAAATTTTTTTGAGTTTATTCTTTTTAAACTATTTTAAATTTTCTATTCATTATTCATATAATAAATATTTGATAAAAAAAAATTAAAAAAATATGGTGTGTGAAAGTTGTGTGAATAATAAGAGGTTGTGGAGATTTTTAATTAGCAAACTATTTGGAGGAATGATAATACCGTATATTCTCTTTGAAAAAATAAATAATATGTACCGTAACTATCAAGGTCGTTAAATCTTGCGCTCTCTTTAAAAAAAATGAATGATTTGTATCGTAATTACCGTCATGAAGTGTGCAAATTTCGCACTCTCTTAAAAAAAGTGAGCATATCTATTACACATAACAAAATTAATTTTTAAGAGTAATTCTATATACAATCGTGAAGTGTGTAAACATTGTGTAATCGTTTTGAAAAAAAATAGGATCTCCTATTAAAAAATAAATTTTTTTTATATGAATCTCATATTTTATTTACTTTTTTAAAAACAATTACGCAGCAGTTGCACAAATCAATGTTGCAAATATCTTTTCTTTTTTTTTAACGTTGAGCTCATTTAAAAAAAAAAATGAATATGCAATACTTGCACACCCTGTAATTACCTACAATATTATTCAACTACTTATTATGATACTTATAAAAAAATCATTAATAATTTTAAAATAAATGGTGTGAAACACTTTCACATGAATGGTGTGTTAAGTATGTAAAAAAAAATAAGGTTTATAAATAGATATTTTAAACAAAAATTGAAATAATATAGTTTTAAAATTATTTTACGCATGAATATGTAAATAATAGAAATAATAAATTGAAAAATTAAAATGTATAAATGATAAATATTAAAATCTGAATAATTTAAATAACAATGATTTCAAAACTAAAAATAAAATATGTAATTCTCATAAAATATTTACAGGAGAATTAAGGGATCATATTTTTCTTATGATTTGAAAAACAAAATCATGATAGATAACAAAATGACAAATCCAGAAAAGTTATAATAATTGGAAAGAGAACCAAAAGTAGAATGATGGAAGAAAGAGGGAAAGAAAAAAAAGTTACGGCCAGCAATTCCCCTGAAATTCCCATTTTAGGGTGGAAATCTGGATGCGGGTGCACTTACAAATATAGCATATATTTTACCATCCCAAGTCATTATTTGGATAGCATACAAATTATCCAATTAAGGTGAGAATTTTTAAATAAAAAAAAACACTAAATTAAGTGCAAATTTCTTTTAAAATCAACAAGATTTTCATCTAAAAAGTTTTTTAATCGTTTGTCTAAATTTTTGCAAAAATAAAAACACAAAAACATGAACTTTCACGAAAAAAAAAAAAAAAACGATATCTCCCCAATAACTTTTTAATTTTATCTATCCTCTTTCAATCTCTTATACAAATCACATTCGCGTCCCATTTTCACAAAATCCAATACAAAACATATTTTAATTTTTTTTTTCAAGAATTATAAAAGTTAGAGAAATAATTATTTATAGAGATTTACTATACATCAGTCAGTATTCACTCTCACACCCCAACACCTATTTCATAGGTTATGAGGATTTTTTCATAAGGTGTAGACACTGCAGAGTGTGGAGTCGTGAATAATAGCTGATGAGAAGAATTTTTTTTATTTATAAACATAATGTAAAGATTCCTAAGGAGCCCCAACTAGCAGTTAATAATTGTAAGTTGCTTTCTTTTGGGGGGATGAAAGCTGATCATCTCAGCCACTATTGATATGACTGGTTCACCTCTCACATATAATAAGAATGGGAACTAATGGGAACAAACACATAGCAACATATGCATCACTTCCCACTTTTGTGTTTAAGAACATTGTTTACCACCCTCACTTTCTTTTGACTAGAAAGCTTCCCTTTATCTGTTAATGTCAAAATGCAAATAATGAACTTGTATTATGAACTACTCTATTATATGTTTCTCCCTATCCTTTTAGCTTTTTTAGGTTTAAAAGATCATAAAGCACCTAGACAATATCTGTTAGCCCACTCTTACTAATGAGATGGGGGGAGTGAATCAAATTCTCAGATGGTGTGACACAGCAAGAGTTTAGTCCCACCATGATCTGAACTTTCCTACCTTTAAAAGTCAGCAGACTTTTTTCCCCCTGTTTGATATTTTAGAAATGAATTGTTAGACAAAAAAAAAAAAAAAAAAAAAGGATCTTGATGATTCAAAAAGGTTGTTACTTGCAGAAAATTTTCACCCTTACTTTTCAACAATCACCAAAGATCATCAAATGTGAATCCTTGCATGATATGATCCACCATTTTTTGTCCTTTCTTGATGCTTAAATGGTCACTCACTCACTCATTCACTCCTGTCAAAATGTTACTTTCGACTTTGAATTGAAAAGGATTGGCACTGTCCTTTAGGTGAACTAGATTCTCGCATTCAATTATCTATAATTTGAATAGTTCTGCTATTTACAAGTCGCATTTTTTGTTGTAGGATTCATTACAATTATTAGAAACTCAAAACACCAACAATTTTTTTATTTTTTTATTTTATGGTAGTTGGTATAGATCACTGTTTTCACATCAATAGTGTTTTAACCTGCCAATTAACTGACTTGGAAATAGATTTTTCTTTTTTTTTCTAATTTGAAACTATGCTATAAAGAACTTAGTTCATCTATATTCACCTACAGTACAGTACAATACAGAAACAGAACTTTTGTGTGCGCCAAAATGAACTGCTTGTGCTGCATGATTTGTGGGAAATCAAACATCATATGCATGATGCATGATGCATGGATGTGGTTCCCTACTGCTCATCTTTGAGGATTTCACAAAGATCTGTTTACTGATAACAGTCCCAGACACTGACACTTTTGTTTACAATTATAATTTGGTTCTAGATACCCTACTAAAAACATATAATTGTTTGCAATTCATCAATTAGAAAAAAAAAAAACTGTATAACTTGACAACCGGATGTGGACAACGTGAAAAAGGACATTTTTTAAGGTTATGTCATAATGACTCCTTTGATAACTGGGGAAGCATGATCATCTTGATCATCCTGCTCATCAACTTTCTGAAATAATTGATGGGTATTTCATTCATTTGATCTATGATTGAAACCCAATAAAAAGATGAAAGAAAAGGTAGATATAATGGAAGTGGTCATATGTCGGAGTACATAATATCATGAATTGGATTATGATCTGGATTCTGGAGATGTTGTATGTCCATTAGGGCTCACTTCTGAGCATTTTTTTCTGTTAACTTACCTTCAGTCCAAAGGGTGTGAAATTCTTTCAGGCACTGCCATCCAACTGAATCATGGAGACCATCATAAAATACAGATCTAGCTAGTTAGGTTTCCAATAGGACAACTCACACACTCATTTTTCTGAGAAATTGTAGTCATCCTCGTATCTTTATGAAGATTTTGATCCTACTAAAGTTAACTTTAAAGCTAGCAAGGACATCCAATACCTCGTGTGTTTTTCTTTACTAAAAGGAAAAGCATAAGCAAGGCTTGGATCTAATGAGTATTGCTAATACTTTTTTTATGTACCCTGTAAAGAGAAAGACTGACTGCATTTACCAAAAGCCAGAGATAAAATCTTGGTAAAACTAGGAGCATTACGAAGGGTACTGGTCCTAACATGGTAAAACTAGGAGCATCAAGGGGTGGTCTGAAAATAAGTGAAAGTACATTTTTCACCTCTAACTTATAGCATGCATCTTACAATATATATATATTCCACAAGAGTATCAAAACTAGTGTTTTGTACCCTCAATTAGGTCCTGTTTGGATACATAAACACTCTCAATTCATTTTATCTCATTATTACAACTTTTTCAAATTCTCATATAAAATAAATAATAAACAATTCAACTTTTTCAAATTTCAAACAATAATAATATTCTAATAATATTTTATTCAACTCATCTAAAATCATCTCATCATTCAAACAAACCCTTATTAATAGTTGATTGTCAAATAAAATCTTCGTCCAACTCTATCCGTTAAGATGACTGAAAGAATAGGTGAAAGTAAGTGTTGTAGCACAATCTTGAGGGTTGACCGTACACTACGAATTAAAGGTGTGCATATTAGTTAAAGTATGGGGAAAGCTATTTTCTCCTTTTTGAAGTTATGTGTGAGAAAGCAAGAAAGAAGAAAAAAAAAAAAAA
>QEOT01009688.1:0-57692 GCA_003123785.1 Pterocarya stenoptera | reverse complement strand
TTTTTTTTTTTACCTCCATCCCATGCTTTCCAAGCTGTTTCCAATTGTACTTTTCAGAAGGACCTAATGTTGAGACTTTATGATCATTTGCCCCCACTAGATTATTTCATGACATCATCAAAGAATCAAAGTGCATTATTGGAGCCACACTTGACTACTGATTAACTGTATTTGAGTAATATGTTTGGAGGTTGCTGACAAATCAAGCTAATGTGCCATCCTTGAGACATCTTTGAAAAGGGAGCACTGCACTGCGCTAGTTACTGTTGTGGCTGACGCTTTTTTAAGAGCCATCCTATCCAAAAATGGTTCTTTTGTGTTGGATCCCAGACATGGGTAGTGGGTGTTTGGTTTCTGATGAGCAAAAGTTAAAGAAGTCGAATACAAGTGGATACAGCTATCCTGTCTTCTTCTTGCTGAATTACTCGCCTTTTTGTTCTGATTCATTTGCCTTTCTATCAACATCAAGGTTCCCTGCAACTTGACCCTAGTTTGCATCGGGTTTGACTTGTTTGAGCCAGTGTCATGAGTTCTCAGTTCAGTAGCTGCTTTAATCCAGTTTTACTAAAAAGCAGTTCTTTATCCAAAAGATAATGCTAAACTAACTAGTTTTAAGAACCCTATTCGAGTCTGTCTAGGATGCATATATGCCTGGTGTTTTTTAAAGCTTATCATGTTTGGATTTGATGAATTTCTTCTTAATGGCTAATTCTTCCTTCTGTTTGCTTTAAAAAGGTTCTGATGTCCCAAGCCATGAAAGTATCAAATTAAGAGCTGAAAAAACTATGTTGGATCTGCATATAGTTACAACAGATAAATATCATATGCAGTTTCTCAACAATCCAATGAAATATTTTAATCTGCTAATATTTTTCAACCCTTATATTATGACTGTTGTTTCATCTGCAGATAGGATAATTATATCAGAATAGCAATCAGGAAATGACAGTACTCTATCAACAATGGTAATTTCAAGTACATAGACATTCTTTAAAACTTAAATACTACTTTCCATAATCTGATATATATATCCATGCTAATCTGATATATATATATATCCATGCAAGCTTCCCGTGCTCAAGATATTCTGATAAAATCTGATTCACTCCAGGGTCTCTAGCTCTGTCAGCTTAATTATTACCCATGGAAGCCAGGCAATTCATTTAAGTTTTTGAACAACAATCAAGTAGTCTTGAAAGACTCCAAATCCGTACACTGTTCTGCTCTACCTGAGCGCAGTTCTGTATATCTTGGCATTTAAGATATGATTTCACAGTTCATAAACTACATACATATGGTGTACGGACGGCTTTTTGATCCTGTCCTCAGTTCAACTTGTAAACGCTCTTAGATTATCTGAGCTATGCCATCAAATGCAGAGATGAAATGGCTTTTTTAATTTGCTTATTTTTTCTAATCCCATTACCCTGAAGAATTACGACTCAGAGAACTTGTTGGGCTCGCTTGATCTCTGAATAAATAAACTTTTCACCTTACATATATATATATATATATTTAATATAGGAGTAAACTTTTTCTGAAGTGTAGAGAGAGAGAGAGAGAATATGCATTCACCCCTGCAGGACCATATGGCATAGATCGCCGTGTTGATATTATTCAACATACAGATCACGATGACAAAGTAAAAAGGGCAGCGACGAAGTTATACATCTCCTGCCGCTTTTATTATGTGCTTTAATCGCTAACTTTTGAAGTTTTTTGTTGAAGCAAATTCATTGCAGAAACCCAAGAACCCAGATTGATTTTAATTTCCATAGATACAAATCCACCTTGAAGCTTAAAACAAATTTACTCATGATCAGCCTTGAATTAATGGTACGTACTACTCAAATGCTATTTATATCATTCATGAGCACTATGGCCGGAACCTTTGCCTGCAAGATTGGCAAGTGATCTCCATGCACGTAGCAGTAGTAGTAGAGTCTGCTATCTGGCGCGTTGCTCTCTCCTTCATTCTCTCTGCCTTTTCCACCTCTTCCCTCGCCCTCTCCCACATATGCCTTGCTCTCGCAAACTCCGACTGCGCCAACTCCATTTCTCTCCTCGTCATCTCCCTCACTCTCTCCGCATGCGCCTTCTCTATCGCCGCCAGCCGAATCTGTTCGGCCGCCTGCCATTTCAACGCCTCGACGCAGCCCGCTGTCTCCGGCATGACATCGTCGTATAAGGAGGCACAGATTGGTCCAGCTAGGACGCAATCAGAAGGTGGCTGGATTGGCCTCAGACTGATTGATAACTGCAGGTCTAGTGCGGGGACTTCAAAGGAACTATGATGATCAGGCACCGCTGATCGATACCTTAGAGAAGCTGAAGAATCCGACGACCGAGATGACATGCGTGATGAGGAAGGTACGGAGTTTGGAGAAGGGAGTAGCTGCAACTCCTTTTGATCTTCATGATCTTCCATTGAAAGAAAAAAGGGTGAGGTTCAGAGGAAATGATCACCTGAGGAGGAGAGGTGGTGGTGAGGGAGTCTGGACGTGTGGGGGTGGCTGAGACTTGTGGCTATATATAAAGCTCAACTTGTCAAAGTTACCACTATGTCCATGCTTCCCATAAATAAAAAAATAAAAAAAATAAAAAAATTTGACTACAGCAAGTGAAAATTAAATTATTATTATAATATTATTTTTAATATTATTTTTGTTTTAGAATTTAAAAATATTGAATTGTTTATTATATTTTGTATAAAAATTTTAAAATTTTGTAATGATTATATAAGATAAGTTGAAAGAGTCTCTGAATTCAACTTACATTATTGAAGGTTCATACAAATAGTTTTTTTTTTTTATCGGTAAAAGTTCATACAAATAGTTAGTAATACAAATTCATATATTCTCCTTAATTTGTTTTCATCACATTTTCTTCCTTAATGCGAGAATAATGTTAGATACAATTTTAAAATGTGTAAATTTTGTATATTTTTTTAAAAAATGAGACCCTCTATTAAAAAATAAATTTTTTTGTGCAAATCTCGTATTTGTCTATTTTTAAAAAAATGTGCAAAACTTGCATATTTTAAAATTGTATAAATCAATTTTCTTATCGCAATATGCTCTCTTTCCTCCTCCAAAAACATCCATGGGATCGAAAACTAATATATGATTATTACATAGGAAAGAAAACAATACGAAGCAATTAATAAACAAAATAATGTATGGGGATTGTTTGGTAATTGGTGCTGGAAAATATGAACAGGGGGGGAAATTCCGTTATAGAAAAGCCAAAGTGAAAACGGATCACGTTATTAGGCCATGAGTGACCTTTTTTGTGTTCTTGTGCACTGTATGTTTCACTTTTTCTTTTTAAAAAAATATATATATAAATTTATTTGACTTTTTTTATCTCTTTTCATTGGGGGTGAGAACGAAAGGAGGGAGGGTGTGGGTGTATAATTATTACATTCGCACGTGCGCTGTGGTTGTTTTTATTTTTTAATTTATTTTTGGTTTAAATGGATATTTAGCTTTTGAAAAAATGATAGTTGAGTCGGATAAATATTTTAAAAAAAATAAATAAATACGAGATTTATATAAATAAAAAAAATTAATTTGTTAATAATATTTTTTTTTTAAATAATTACACGACATTTATAATTCCACGGTAGGATTTATCTTATCTTTATATGGTAGGTTGTTGTCGGACCCCAAGTACCTAATAATACTAAATAATAAGAAGAAAAAAAGCTTCTTACTTTTAGATTGAGTAGCCCATGGTACCGGCAGCCTGGCACGTGGGACGGGCACACTGGTGAGGCTGACCATGATTGTAGGTCCCTTTTTTAATTTTTTGGCCAAGACCTTTCTGCTTCTCACTTCATGTGGGTCGAAAGTTTCATCAGATTTGTTTGTGATTTACATCCATGAAGAGCCGACTTGGTTTCTTCATCCACTTGGTTTCTTCATGCACTTGATGAGGCTACAAAAGAGCTTTATCTCGATTAAACATTTCTTTTAAGAAAAAAAAATTTATAAAAATAATATCATTTTATAAAAATATTCTAAAAAATATGATTATATAAAATAAAAATTCAAAGATATAGATAAAAAGAAAAAAAAAAAAAAAAAAAACAGGGTTTTGTGGAGAGTGGGATTTGAACCCACGCCCTTTCGGACCAGAACCTTAATCTGGCGCCTTAGACCAACTCGGCCATCTCCACTTCAACGTTGCAATTTTCTTTGGTCTCTTTTTGTCAAGCTTTCTTCTTTCCATTTCCCACTACTTTCTACCCAGTAGCCTACTTAGACAAGCAAAATTTTGCTCAGGATCCTCCCTATCCATTCCATTCCCCCATTGCACACGGATCTTCTGGCATTCCCTTCGCCATGGGAGTCCATGACCTCTCGGGAGCTTGCGCTTGTCTCCCTTGCTCTTCGCTTCTTCCTCAACCCAGAAAGGCAAATTTTTAGAACCAATCCCTCGCCGGACATCGTCGCCCAAAATAAATTCACTTCTGATAATTCTGATTTATAGTCACTCGAATTCGCTTATTAATTTCATTAAAAAAAACTGGTTTATTTTTCTTATCATTTTCTCTTGAATGTTGGATGCCAGATACTTTGTCATAATCTCATGCAATTATTATTCTATGGCAATTGCATACTTCGTAAGGAATTTGTATCGATCAATCAGTGGCATGAAGCATGGAGGTCTTGTTAATTTAGCCTTCTAGATTATATTTGTTCATTGATTATTGAGATATATTGAACTTCCTGCAACTGCTTCTTTTCCCTTCTGCTTCCACTTCTCAAAGTTAAGCTGGTTTCTATATCTGACTCGTCTTTCTTGCAGGCAGGTGTCTCAGAAGCGTGAAGCAAGAGGCTTAGTGATTCAGTGGTGTAAATGTAAGCCGCATAATTTGATGTCTAAATGTGCTCTATAGCTTGGGGATATATAGTTGTGCCTAAGCCAAGGCTTCTAACATGCGACTCTTCTAAATTGAAGATCTGGAAATACCAAACTACTAGAGATGAATGAAATTATAAAAAGTTTGAAGAACCCTTCTCCCCCATTCCCTCTCTCTATGGAAAAATGATAAATTAACAATCACAAATCATCATGCTCTCCAACAATCTGGTATGAGTTTCAGTACCATTTCTTGCCTGATAGCCCCTGAAGGGAATTGTTAGGATGGAGGTTTCGATATCATTGACTTGCTAAAGGAATTAGCTTTCTGTGTAGGGAGGAACTGTTGGTGGACATCAATTAGAGTTTAGAGCATCAAGTTGCCTCCGAAGATCTTCTAGATCATCGATAGAAGTATGTGAAGGTTCAGAACCTGGAAGTTTTTTAGGCTCGTCTGCACTTGGGAGCTCGCGAACAAGACCTTCTGGAAGAGCATCTGAAGGGAAAGGCAACATCAGAGAAAATAATTGACAAACAAAAACCCATATGCTTTAGCATGACAAATGTTTGAACTACAATTTCTAGGACCAAGGTCTTTCTCAAGCGCTCCCCTTTTTTCTTTCATGTCTATGAACCAACAAAAGAATAGAATCAAACTAGAGGGATGAAAGCAAAATGAAAAGTCAGCAGACAAATGCTAGTGGATTGTCAGCAGTGGACTGAATTCCCCACATCGGGGATAAAATCCTTAAACCAAACTAGGGGACCAATGTGGAAAGTGTTTTGGACATTGAGTGGTATGTAAATCCACAGAATCCATGAAACAATGCCATTTTGGTGCCTGCTTTTCTGACACTAGCGCACAACATGGCCCCTCAAACAAGAAGTAAATAGAACCATAAAAAGAAAGGAGCGCCTACTTTAATTAAACACCACAAGAAAAGGGCCATTTGCAATAGAAACTAAGCAAACATGGACCGCAGGATATCTCAATAAGCTAAAGCATGAAATGATGAATTACCAGTACTAGATGCACCCATGCTATCCAGCTCATTATCATCGACGACACTGAAAACTCAAACAAAGAAAAGATATCACTAACCTTGACAGCTTAGCTTAGCTTCAACAAAGTAATGTAATTCATACAAGCTTATGGAGCTATTAATATGCTTTTGACCCCAATAATAATCAGGATTGAGAGTTGAAAGTTAGATCAGGGCATCGATCTTTTCCTCTAAAAACCATGTAACTCGGGGTGCTCAAACACCGTGGAACATTTCTTGACCAAGAATTAAAGAAAAGAAAGCTAAATTCAAGAGAAGCACCTTATGTTCCATTCATTGTCAGCATGAAGTGAGACTTCTGTGACAGATAAGTCTTCAGCTTCCATCTTTGCCTTAAGTGCAGCATCCCTAGCTGGCTTAGTCAAGAAATACTCCTTCTGCAAACAAAATAAATAATTCCCACCTAACCTGACGTGTATATTTCAATAAATGAACTTCGGTTCAAATAAATGAACTTCGGTGAACCAAGGCTTGAATCGAAGCATGTTACCTGTCGTTCTAGACAAGCTGCATTTGAACACTGAGGGTTCGGCTTCATTTCCATGGTCGGGAAAAAGTCTTTAAGAGAATTATATCCCTGCAAGCAAGCCAATCAAGGTGAGATCAGTATGTCAGTTGGTATTCCAACAAAATAGGAGGTAACCTAGAGTAGCCTAATCTGCTAGTTGGTATATATTGAGAAAGAGAGAATGCAAAGAGTTACCAAGTATGGGGAAACGTGTCCAAACTTAAGCAAGAATTTAAGTGTGTTCTGGACAAGAAGCCCAGCAACAACTCCCTACAAAACCAAATAAACTTGCCAATAATGGAAATGCAACAGTTACAATGATAATAATGTACACAGCAAAAAACACTACTCTTTTTTTTTACAAGTACTACGGAGAACTCGTACCATGGTGGTAGGTAAAGAGGCAGCACAAACCCCTTCACGCTTTAGTGTCCGTTCATCTATTCCTGATGCCACAACCTACAGCAGAAAGGAAAAAATAAAAATCTAAGTTCCACGTTTCCACTTATAGTGGACTTTTCAGATTGAGAGTTAGAAAAGTAAGATGATCATGAAGAATAGAAAAATATAACCCTTGGATGTAAAAGTCACCAATTCTTTTGAAAAAAAGATTTAAAAAAAAAAATCAAAATACATTTAAATTGAAATACAGTAGATAACAGCATCAGAGATGGTAAATTAAGAAGGAACCATCATCCAAATTTGGATATATGAAAGTTCATACCAGAGGAGGTGCACATGCAAAACAGGCAGTTTCACCAGGTATCAACAACTGAATATGACCAGAAACAGCGTCCTCAGATACACCTGCGCAAATTTAAGTATTAAGTAAATTTCCTTGTAAAGTGTATTTAGGCGTTTTCTTTTGTATACTCCCCATGTACTTGGGCTATGCCTATTTATATTCACATCAATAAGGTTACTTCTTACCTATCAAAATAAAAAAGTGCATCAATGTACATCTACATATATAAAACTTGCGGTAGCCCAAACCTTAAACTTTGAATTATATATTCCATAATAACAATGATGTTAGACACGAAGTTTTACATCTAATAGATGTGGGCATATGATTGTCCGTATTTGTAATACATTGACAGTTTACACCTGTAAGTATCTAGATATGGATCTTGACCATCACTATACATGGAATGGCACAAGCTGACGACTAGGATATAATATTTTTACCCAGGAAAATGCCTGCCATAGAGTACTGAAATGTAAGCGTAAGATGTATCTGCAGCAAAGTTTTTCACATTATCTTTCTCACAAATATTTATAAGTATATAATTCAAAATTTTAGGCAGTCCTGATGACCACTAATGAAAGAAAAAAGTACAGGAACTCTTGTACTTACCAGACTCCATCCACGTCTGATTCAGTTCATTGCAAGCCTGTATAACCATTTATGAAGTTAGATATGAAATGAGAGAGAGAGAGAGAGAGAGAGAGAGAGATGGATGTATGACCTTGTATTTCAAACAATAATAAGACCCACTGTTAAAGTTAAATTACCTGGTTGACAGCCATCCTTGCTTCATAATTATCCACGCAGCTTAAGACCAGATCCACTCCACTACCTTCTTTCCTTGGGCAGAATGACTTATTTTTCAAACTTGACATAAATGTTTCAAAACCTTGCACCGTGGTGATGTTCAATGTATAGCTCTAGACAAAAGATGCACTGATAAGCGTGAAGGAAGCACATATAGAACAAGGTCAATGAGATTTGACCGCATCAACTACCAGAGCAGCCATAGAAAATCGGATCTAGTCTTATGATGCAATTCTTTGGTGAAAAAACATATCAAGGGGGTACGATGCGGCTTCTTTGCGGCTTTCTATTCAGTACGTATGACAGGGGGTACGATGGATAGGATGTTTTGGAGCCCTTCCAAAAAAGGTAGATTCATGGTCCAATCATTTCACAGAGTTTTATCAAATCAGGGCAGGCTCTCATGCCCATGGAAAAGCATATGGCAGACCAAAGCTCATTCAAAAGTAGCTTTTTTTGTTTGAACAGTAGCTTTGGACAAAATTCTCACCACAAATAATCTAAGGAAACGTCGATTAATGGTATTAGACTGGTGTTATATGTGTAAGAATGATGACGAATCTATTGATCATTTGTTTCTACATTGCGAGGTGGCCAGGACCCTGTGGGCTGATTTTTTTACAAAACTTGGTTTATCATGGGTTATGCCCGGTAGATTGGTGGACTTTCTAGCATGCTGGAGAGGTCTTCGTGGAAACACACAAGTTGCAGCAATATGAAAAGTGGTCCCTATATGTATGTGTTGGTGTATTTGGCAGAAACGAAATGATAGAAGCTTCGAAAACCAAGAGAGAACAATGGAGGAGCTTAAACTTTTTTTCTTTAAAACATTGTTTTCTTGGGTGGGGGCCATTGTTTGTAATGTAATCAATGTTCATGACTTTCTTCTTTTGTTGTACATTAAAGATAGGTATTTCACATATATACTTTCTGTGTACTTAGGCTTTGCCTATTACTATGAATAAAACTTCTTGATTACTTATCAAAAAAAAAACTTATCAAGTTCCGGGCTCTTATCCAAGCCAAATTCAACACTTTATTATGACGGCTCTGGTAAATTCAAGATCTCATTTTATTGTTTTATATATCTGTATACTTATCCTATATAAGCATGGAAATTCCAACATACTCGGATTATGAGATTTTAGATTAGGAAATCTAGCCAAAGGAAAGACATTAAACAGCCTCAAATCAGAAGGTTTTACAAATTTAACAGGTTAAGGAAGGCTCACTAAAAATAGATGAGTTCATGATAAAACTTCCATTATGAGGCTCTATTAGTTCAAATCCATAAGTTCATCCAAGGATTTTTTTTTTTTTTTTATAGGGAAAAAAACCCTTGGAAAAATGCTAGGAATGGTTAAAAGAAATATCAGCGAATAACTACTAAAAAATGCAGGCATTGAAACCAAGATAATCAAAACCTCACCATGTAACGAAATCACAACGCACAAAAATTTCGCAAAGCGTTTACCTCCAGCACAACATCAGGATTTATGTCTGAGAGAGTTTGGACAGCGGCGTCTGTCTTTGTCATACCAACCTGAAAAGTCAAATCACATTACATCCATTATTAGCATGATTGTGCATTCCTTCACTAAAAGAACTTCCTTATGCTAGAGAGAAAATTATCTATGGTCTGCAAAACAGTTAGGAAGATTGTTATTATTTACTTGTAATGGCAATCCATAAATATATAAGTTTTTTTCATCTTCATAATTAATAGATTTATAAAAGATCATATTGATATATTTTTTCTTTTTTTTCTTTTTCTTTTTTTTTATTTCAAAATATTTTTTTTCATAATGAATGAATCGTTTTTTTCATATGAATCACGTTCGCTTAAATCTTTATTTTTAGTCATACGACATTAACGATAAAAATTGGCACTAACTTTCAAAAGCTGTTATCTAAAAATAACACTTGATTCTGAAGCATATAATATCCAATAAAGTGGAAAGCATATATGGTAGCATATACAATCCAAAAATGAGGAAAATATATGATGAAAACTTAAGTATGAATCAAGAATGAGAATAACGTACCTGTTCTGGACGAAAGAACAACCTATTCATGTTTGCTAACTCCACTTTGTCATAATCATATAACAAAAGTCGACCTATACCACACCTTGTCAACATCTCAGCAGCAACACTTCCGACACCACCTATTCCCTGTGACCTCATGAGAATGACCGACATCAGAAAATCAGAACAACCCTACTACGTGCGCTGATTACATGTTACAAATAACTATATATAAGTTGGGGAAATAGTGGAAGAAGGCTAAAAACAACTTGACTGAAACAGACTTAGTTTTCTTTTCTTTCTTTCTTTTTTCTAAGCCGAACTTTGGTTTTCTATTGCTACTCTAAAGCTGCCCACAAATCAGAGCGTATAACTTCCAAATAGTATGAACCAGTGGGGCATACTGAGTATTCAACCACAACGGCATTACTAGTAGTAGGCAAAAGAAACCGGTAATTCATTCTTTTGCCACAACCAGAAGTGATGAGTGTTTTGCAGTAACAAAATAGCGACTTCTCTTCCCTAGGGAATAATGACCAACAAACCCACACATCAATTCACAACCGCAAACATATGCGTACCATAAAAATGCATTCTTGTGCAACAGGCTACTATTCTACAGAAATTAAAGAAATACTGAAGGATAAGATAAATACAGACAACTATGGCAACCGAGAACTCCCGTATTCTTTCATAATTCTCCACAATTCCCATCCTCTGAAGTGCCATTAGCCTACTATAAGGATTGCTATCCACCACCTCTGCACTCATATCCTGCCACCACAGCAATTAATGTGTAAATCACTGATTTTATCAGAAAGAGTATGCACAGCGCAAAAATGAGTACAAACTTTTAAGATACACGATGGTTACCTGAACTTTCAAACGCGGAACAGGTCCTGACTTTTCTAGACTTGTGAGATGTTCTACTCGTAATCGTAGCTACAAAACACATTCACAGAACTCACAAATCACAACCATGATTCTGAATATCGCAAAAAAACCAATATGATTTTTTTTATAAGTAAACAGTAGTATTAATAAAGGATAGGCAGAGCCCAAGTACACAAGATGATATACAAAGGAGAAGGCCTATCTAAGTCGTAATAGTGGAAACAAGAAAATCATGAAAATTTAGGCCATTAAAATCTACAGCTAGATCCCAAAGAAATAAGGTACGGAAAAATAAAGATCTAAGCTCCTCTAGTGTCCGGTCCTTATCTTCGAAAGTCCGCTCATTACGTACCAATATGATTAAATATAATTCCTATTGTTGCTAAAACTTCAATTTTCCATCTTTTTGAACCCCAAGGAAGCCCAAAAAATACATCAGTTATTTATCCTATCAACAAAAGTCAATATGCATAAAACATAAGCTTGAACTCTCCTGTCGCATAATTTCCACCAAAAAAAAAAAAAAAATGCGGTATTATTTCTGCATTTTGATAAATTAAAACAAACTTTACAGTAAAGCTACACGGCGTATCCGAATGGTATTATTACCGATCAGAAGATTGATTTTTACGTCAACAAAACTACACTGCGAGCCTGAATTCGGCCCGATTCAAGTGGTCCAAGTGAATACATGATATCAAGAATTCAAGCTAAGGTCCGCAAATTTAAACATACATCAATTATCATAAAGATAAATAAAGAAATATATAACTAACTATATGCGCATAGGTAAATGAAATGGAAATACCTTATCAATTGAAGCACGATGAGAAGGATCGGGAAGCGATTGATTCAGAGATTCGAGATCATGCAGCAACTCTTTCAGTTCTGCCTCCATTGCACCCCCTCTCTCTCTCTCTCTCTCTCCTCTCTGCGTGTGTGATGTCTCTGCGACTGCTTCCCCTCTTAGATTCGTTCCCCTTGCTTGCACTTTTTGTTGTGGAAATTGCCAAATTGAAAAGAAAACGGAAATGCTTCAGAGAAAAATCAGAGCTTGGTTCTTTCGTGTTTGTTTGGGCTTTAAAATATTGTAAGACCCAATATATTGATTCCTATCTGGGCTAGGCTCGCAACTTTTGGGCAAAGTTTGGAGGCTAGGGTCCACCATAAGTTGGGCTCCAACATTGGGCTCTATTCTTATCCCTATATCTTAATACCTAATGAGTACTGATAGACCCACAACACTTTATACAACATATTGTACAACAGTATTATAAAGTGGGGGTATTTTTATAAATCATCTTATAAAAATAACAGTATTTTATAAAAATACTCCCACTTTATAACACTGTTGTACAATATGTTGTACAAAGTATTGTGGGTAAATCATTTTCCATATCTAATACACTGTAACAGCCCATTTGTATTGGGTTTCTCAATGTTTTCGTAAATTATAAAAAAATCCTATCCGGAAACTGGTGTGGAGCACATACTCACTGTGCTTATATGTCATGGATTTATAAGATAAATAATATAAATAAATGATGTATTATCTGCATCGATTTTTAAATTGATGAATGCTACACATCAGTCACTATTCATTTTCACATCTCACACTTATAGTTTTTTTATAAGATATGAAATAATGAATAGTGGCTGGTGAAAATAATTTTTCTTCTAAATTGGGAAGTGTTAGGAAGCCCAAAACCTTTTTTTTTTTTTTTACTTAGTGATTAAGAAAATTTTGTTTAATAATATTGTGAATTTTTTTTTTTTTAAATATGTAGATATGTTAAAAAAATGATGTGAACAAAAAAATTTAATCTTTTAAAAAAAGTTCACATCATTCTTTTAACACATCTAAATATTTTTTAAAAAAAAATCACAATATTATTAAATAAAATTTTCTTAATCACTAAATAAATAAAAAAACTCATCGGGAAACTAAAGGGAGCCCAAAACCTATCATTTTCCTTCTAAATTATATGCTTCTACATGATGAATTGCCTCTCTAGAGAGAACAAGTATAAAAGAATAAACAAATATGAATCTTTACTACTTGTAAGGATGCCATTAACACATGATATTTATCACTTAAAAATATATTTTAATAGATATTTATATTTGAAAATCTATGATACTAGATATTTATTATTCTATTATTGATATAGACTCTACAAGTTGGTGGAGATTCTTGTTTCAATGTCATTAAAGTAAAAATAAATAAAATAAAAAAAAAATTATTAATTAGTTTTAAAATATAAATGATGTGATATTCTCGTTCTCTACATAATATAATGCCATTAAATTGTTTACATAACCACTTGTTTTTAAAAATATTATATCTTATATTAAAATGAGAGTAACGCATATCAATATTTCATGAGTTTTTTATATTGACTCTTTCAAATAATTGTCGATATTTTCTTAGTTTTATATTAAATAGATTGGTGATTTCTTCGAAAATTTACAAACTTGATCACTTCAATTCTTTAGCATAAGTCTAACATAAGACTTGAAAGGTGAGTAAAATTAAATAAATGAAAGGAGATAAGAAAAGGTAACGAAATATTTAAGAGGGTCCCATCTTACAATAAAATAAAAGAGAAAACCAATATAGTCTTGAATTATCATCATATTTAATTGCAAGGCTGATTAATTGTTAGTTAATCTTCCTTTTCATTACCTCCAATAATCTTATCCCCCCTCTACATCAGCAATGAACTCGTCTCCAGATTAAATCACGTGGATCCCACAAAAATAAATATAATGTGGATGATATAAACAAATTAAATAATAGAAAAATAATTTTTGTAATTGTGGAGTGCATAAGTGTCATACAATCATTTAAAAAAATAAATAAATAAGAGACTCACTTGATTTATTTTTAATAATAAATTTTATTTTTTTTAAAACGATTACGTAAAGTTTGGATACTCCACGACAATATATAGTATTATTTTATATAATATAAATACAACTTGCTCGATAGAGTTCCATGCTTTTGCAATATATAATAGGAATATATATATATATATATATATTATATTCAGAGAGAACAAAAGAGATTGATAGGCCACCCACCATTCCACGCACGAAGAATGTTACACCTCACATATATATAATATCAATCTGTCAACCCTAAAATGTCTATGTCAAATTTCAATGCTTGTCTATTTCTAACCATCTTTACGTAAATTCTTCTACCATATAATCTTAATCTATGATTCTATATATATATATATTGAGAATATAATATATATAATTAAAATGATTGAGTTCATAATTATTTTTTATTCGGTTTAAGTTTTGGAAACAAATAATAATTTAGGAAAATGCTATACTTACGAATGAAAAATGCAGACCCTTTTACGCACTAACATGGCAGTCACAGGTGTCACTACTTGTCAGCCTTTTACTAAAAAAAAACCAGAATCGAGGGGCGTCGGATTAGAAATAGAACTCTCTTGCATCTGCCATCTCAGAAACCTGCAGTTTTTTCTCTTGCACGTTTTAATTGGCTTATTCTATTGATCTCCAATAAACACTAGTTAAATAATTTATGACTAGTATCTTAAATCATCTGTAAATAATAATAAAATAGTTTATAAATATTAATAAAATAATAATAAATAGTAGTTAACTGTTTATAAATAGTAGTATAAATAATAATCTAAGCTTTCAAACACAACCTTAATCAGCAATTATTTAAAATACACAGAAAAACAAGTGAGTGTGAAAGATGGGTTTACTGTGTGTTTTGAATGACATCTTAAGCCTAATTTGTTTTCAGAAAAGTGATGAGATTAAAGTTGAAAAGTTAAATAAAATATTGTTAAAATATATTTTTTTAATATTATATTTATTTTAAAATTTAAAAAAATTAAATTATTTATTTTATTTTATATGAAAATTTAAAATAATTATAATAATGAAATAAGAGGTTTTTAAAATTTTTAAAATTTAAAATTTTAATCTTAAAAATAAAGAAAGCCTTAGTGAGAATGGGGTTGCAGGATGGAATCCAAGGCACTGTAATTGAGAGTACCTTTTATTAGCTGGCCCAGAAAAGGCGATCCATCAATTTTCAGCTTCTATCCACTTCCAGCCAGTTTATTCAACATCTGCATATCACTGTTTTTGGTACTGCATGCATCTCATCTGCTTTTACTGTGTAAAGAAGTGATGCATTGACTGCAGCATGCTTGCTTGCTTCCTTCAGCACCAGAAGTGCGTGCCGCATGCACCACTTTATATTATTAGGAGGAATAATGTTAGTGTGACTTTTTTTCATTTTGTTTATTCATTTGATCCTTCGTATATTTAATTTTTTAATTTTTTAATTTTTTTAACTTATAAGTTATTGATTAAGAAAGTGACTTAGTGTATTGATATTTTTTATTTTTTTAAAATATATTAACATGTTCAAGAAATATGAAAAGAAAAAATATAAAAATATAAAATATAAATTTGTCCAGGTGGCATGCTCAGTTGTCAATGCTAGACGGCAGCTTAACATCACTTTTATTAGCATCACCTTTTTATATATTATATATATAAGAATATTTATATATATACTTAAGAGTAATGTCAAGTACAGTCGTTGAGTGCACAAGTACCGTCCAATCGTTTTGTAAAAGAGTAGAGTTTACAATTAAAAAATTAATTTTTTTATGTGAATCTCATGTTTATTCACTTTTTCAAAATGATTGTGCGGCACTTACACACTCACGACTGTAAATATCATTTCTCATATATTTATTACATTTTTGTGGTCCATATCGATACCTTTATTGCTTAGAAATAAGATAAATTCTATTTGCAGTCTCCACGTGAGGACTGCATGTGTAGACCCATTGATATAGTTCATTAAATTTAAATGGAGACTGTACGCAGCATTACTCTAGAAATAATGCTATTCTTTATTCTATATTTTATTATTTTTAACACGTGACATGTTATAATTGATGAAAATCTGATCCAAATTTGCAAGAAAAATTACGGATGACAATTTAAAAAAATATAAATTTCAACTAGGTCTCGTTTGTTTTCGCAGCTGAGATGAGATGAGTTGAGTTAAGATTAAAGTTAAAAGTTGAATAAAATATTCTTAGAATATATTTTCTTTAATATTATTTTTGTTTTGAAATTTAACAAAAGTTGAATTGTTTATTTTATTTTGTGTGAGAATTTGAGAAAATTGTAATGATTAGACTGTTTTCAAAAAGATTTAACATAAGAGTTTTATTTCTATTAGGATTTTCTTATTTTATTTCTATAAACAAGAATTTTATGTGCAGTCTCGCTTTTGAGTAGTACTTGCGCACCCTACTAATGTGATTGACTACGTCACTTTCTTTTAATATAAAATAATTGTTTTGGTCAATTGCATCAGTAAAGTGTGCATAGAGTAAATAAAAATAACTATATGTAGCAGAACTCTTCAATAAAATAGGGCTTGTAAAATTAATCATTCATAGAGAAAAATTATTTAACATGAAAAGCTCGAGATTTATGATCTCTTAATAGAAAAAAAAAATAGTGATATTTATTTTTATCGTCTTTCTTACTCGAAATCGGGTTAATTTTTATATTATCATGAGTTGTCTGGTTCCATCAAAATTATTCAAAGATAATATATATATTTATATATATATATATATATTGGGGCATTTTCATCATTTAAATTAATTAGCACAAGGGGTTGTGAATTTCATCGATATCACTACAATAATTTACATCAACAGTCATTTTCAAGCTTTTAAAGGTAGCAAGTACTACTTCAACAAGTTTCTGGCCCTAATTTTCTGAATTTGTTTATTTGCTGCTTAATAATCGAACAAAAAAAGTCCCAATCATGCATGCATATATATGACTAGCTAGTTAGGTGCCGACCAAGTCCTTATGAATTCTCATGTACTCGGAAGAAAAGCATCTCTCTAGTGATTTAACTGATTTTTTATAATGTATTGATGAGATATGATCATGGCCATTTCCATGATATTTCTTTTACATCTATCATGTGTCACACACCATAGCTATTATAATAAAATGCATGTTTATGTGCCTGTGCCTGACTATAAACACCAATATCAGACCATACTATCACGTTGAGATTATAAAATTAAAAAAACAGTTTTGTATTGTTCATAATTACTTACTTCCGAGGGTGAAATTGGTGAAAGGCATAACTAGGACCGTTTGAATTGAGAGGAGAGTTGAGATGGTTTATGAATAGTAAAATAAGATATTTTATAAATATTATTTTTTAATAATATTATTATTTTAAGATTTGAAAAAGTAGATTGTTTATTATTTTTTGTGTAGAAATTTGGAAAGAATTTTTTGGGATTTCAAAAAGTAAGATTGTTTAGTGTGAGAATTTGAGAAGATTTTTTTAGGATTTGAAAAAGTAAGATTGTTTATTATATTTTGGTGTGGGAATTTGGGTAGATTTTTTCGAGATTTGAAAAAAAGAAAATATTATAATATTTTGTTTATGAATTTTGAAAAGTTGTAATAATGAATATGAGATGAGTTGAGATGAGTTGAAAAGAGTTTTAAAAGCAAACAGCCCCTTTACACAACCTCTACCACACTCTACATTTCATATTTTTTTAAATTTTTAATATTTTTTTATTTTATTGAGTTTATTCTTTTTAAACTATTTGAAATTTTCTATTCATTATTCATATAATAAGTATTTGATAAAAAAAAAAAATTTTAAAAAAAATATGGTGTGTAGAAGTTTTGGAGATTTTTTATTTTAAAAATATACCCTCATTTTAAACATGATTGAGTAAAGGACGGTCAAAATCATCGTGCGTCTATTATCATTACTTACGTAAAAGATAACGAGTCCTTCACATTTGCATCATCTACGCGTACAATATATATTTTGTTGATGGGTTAATTAATTCAAGATTTATGCAGCGTAGACATAAATAGGCTGCGTGCATGGGAAGTCTTTAAGAAAGGGATGTAACTAATTAATTGCCTTGACTTCAATTTTTCTTGCAATTAAACATCGAGAATATTGTACATAATCCATACCACATTCACTCCATTGATTGAGGCATAGATCAATATATATCGAATCTAGCTTTCAATGCATTATAATCTGACTTAATTACGTACAAAATTGTTGAGTTGTTAACACAATAAGATAAAATAGGATAAGAGTGTAGTATATACTTCTCAAAAAGGAATGCATGTTACAGTCAGGAGCGGAATCAAGAAATGTGGTTTGGGGGGTCAAATACTAATTTTTATATAATCTACCTTTTAAAATCACCTTTCAAAATTTAATTTTCTTAAAATTTTGAAAATTTGGAGGGCCAAAGCCCCCCAAACTCCTTAATAGTTCTGCTCTTGGCTACAGCTATAAAGAGATCTCTTCAAAATAACTCCATAAACTGATATAACTTTATATAATAAGTTAGATCTAATTTACAATAAAAATAATTTTACAATCTAACGTACCACATTAAACTATACCTGCATGCAACTTTGTATGTTTACTTTAATAAAATTTCTTTGTAAATAAAATATTTCTCCTACAGTAAATTGCAATTGACATTAATATCATAATAATTAATAATTCATTGTGATTGAATAGTAGTAAACTTTCTAGTAGGTGAAGAAAAAACTCATTCTTATCCACAGATTCAAGCATTTTGCAAAGGGCTTCTTTTTTTCTTTTTTTTTGGCTAAAACTCAACTTACAATTTACATCACTTCAATAAATTTTACGCTATCAAAAGCACTTTTTTATTAATTTAGAGACTCTCAAACACAAAACGAAGAGGGCTAAAACAAGAAAACTTAAGGCCATGCATATAGGCGAGAAAAAATATTAAATAAAAATGGCAATGATTAAAATGTTTAGAAAATCGATGGGTCGTGGCACATGGAAAGTAATGCCACACTCGTTGCCTACCAAACCAAGAGAATTCATCTCCATAGCTTTTTGGCGTGATTGGAAAATAAAGATTTGCGTTACACCAACTCATCCACATCTTCAAACCTTATCCAAAACTTACATTCCCTCCCTCCCCAATACATATCCAATTCAAAGATTAACGCACCCTTCCCCCCATCCCCAGCCGAAAGAAAAATTATTCATTTTCATTTCGTCCCCACAACACGATAAATATCTATCTTGCTAGACTTAGCTTCATTTACACAATTCTCTCTTTGATCTCTCAACTTGCTACATATGCATGCATGCCTTGAGATCATAATAACATATTCAAATATAATAATAAATAAATCAAACAAGTGGCGGAAAGGCATGCCACATGATCCATTATTATCACCAACCTTGTCTAAACCATCTGCAGAGTGTATGATTCAGGTACTGATCTATGTATTTATATATATATATATATATTTATATAGATAGAGTAGCCATCCGTGCAAGCAAGTGGGAATCATGCATGTTCGTTGGATATTCAAATGCAACCCCTTTAGCTAGCCTTTTATTTAAACAAAAATATTTAATATTGTAATTACTATATATTATTTATAACTTCTTCATGAAAATTGAAATCCGTACACCTATATATCTTCTTGATCAATATAAGGGGAGGTTGATGACTTGATGGCATACGATCCAGTTCTCTAAATAAAAAATCTAGATTTGAAATCCCCTCATTTCCATTGTGTCAATTAAATCCATAAACCATCATTGCTAATAACATCATATCAATCGATGCTTACTGCTCAATGTAGTTATATATAAATCTGTTAATTATTTGTCCGAATCTCTCATAAAAGATATTCAGATTTTGAAAATTTGGCGTTTCCGTCACTCTTTGAAACATTAATAGGGCAGTCAACAAACATGTTTATTATCATGCATTTAGTGGGTCAAAAATGGATGCAATTCAATGGAATTAAGATCTAGATTTCCTTATCCAAAGTAAAAGGCACATATATTCATGAGTTGCTATCGCTTTAAAGTTGAAAACCAATTTGGTAGACTATATAAGCGTGATCACACGGTCACCCCCCACAAAAAAAATAAAATAAAAATCATGGGTTACATTTGAAATGTAGCACTCATGAAAAAGAAAGAAAATCGATTTTACCGATTTTTTTTTTTTTTTTAAAAAAAAAAAATCAAAATCCGGCACTTTGGGATAGCATCATTTTTTTGTCCAACCCCAAGCAGTGAAAGTCCGTGAACTGCATGCATGGGTCCCCCTGCGTGTCTTTTGACCAATCCCCACTCGCTATATATCCGTGACATCCTCCACGAGAGGAAATATCCAAACCAAACTATACATAAAAATAAAAATAAATAGAAATTTATGACAACACTCTTTTATAACTATTTTATATTAATTAATTATAAATATATCATTATTAAAAGTAATCAAATTATTATGAGCAATACTACAAACAGTCTCTATTTGAGAACTGTAATATAAATTTAGGTAATTTTATCTTTAAAGTTTTTTAAAATTATAAAAATATCATTCCTAAAATAATGTATTTTCTTATTTAATAAATGATCTGTACATACAGTCTTCAAATAGGGATTGTAAATAGAATTTCTCAATTATTATTGATAAAATATTTATCACGTCTTTTCAAAATACAGACATATAATATTTCATTCTATCATAAGATATCATGTCAGTTAAAATTAATACTTGCATAAGTAAGTAATTTTAATTTCATATATTACGCTATACTTATTTAGAAATGCCTAATAATTTTACATTGATAAGGGCTTCGTGGTCTCTACCTTAAAAGATTCTATCATTTTTATCATTAAAAAGTTTTTCAAAACAATTGCACATCTAAATATTCCATTGATATTTAGTCAAAGAGATCATTAATTTTCATGCGAAATATTTAAATATATATCGTTTTACATTTGAGATGTTAATAGTGTAATTAACCTTCAATGTATGTAACGGATTCAAATCTCAAGAATAATGAATGATTTCGACATTAATATCTACCTCCCACTTGAATTAAATATAATATCTCATTGGATTTACTAAATATCTTTCATTAATATATTGAAAGAATGCTGATGGGGTGCCGACTGCAGGGCGTATCCCATAGGTAAAATTTATTTTTTTTATTTTTTTAATTCATATTTTTTAATATTTTTAAAAAATATAAAAAAATATTAATATACTAATAGTTATTTATTTAATCAATAAAAAAATTTAAATACATAAACGATCAAAATAAGAAGATAAAATAAATGAACATAGTAGCATTATTCTTTTATAAATTATAAGTAATGGCTAGAATTTTTTCTGACCAATTTATTATTTAAAATTTATATAAAAAAAAACTCAACAAAAATTAAATTAAATTAAATTAGAAGGAAAACGAATCAAAATTCAAGAAAAAAGAAAAATTAGGCCAATATTTCACACAAAATAAATAAAATAAACAAGAAAAAGTTAATAATTTTGAGTCTTTGAGGAAACTAAAAAGGTGCGCCCCACCAGGCTCCAGCAGATTACCTGTGGCAAAACGACGCTCCCTGGATGAGTTCTTCTTTCTCCTCGATCTTTCTGGTGCCATATAAAGCCGCCACGCTGCCTTTGCTCAGACACGCACGCACACAACGCTGGCAACTCCCATCTAAAGACTCAAATACATAAACCGCCTCCTTCCCTTCGCTATTCAAAGCCTCAGCCCCCAAAGTCCCCAACCATGTTCAGGAAAAGGCCACGAACTCCGGCGACCACACTCTCCCGTAAGTCCGATTTCTTCGACGACTTGCCGGAAGATCTCCTCGTCTTCATCCTCTGCAAGCTCAGCGCCTCCGCTTCTTCACCCTCCGATCTCGTTAACGTTCTCATCACGTATGCTTATTCATCATGCCAACTTCTGTTTCTCTTCCGTTTTCCTGTTTTTTTTTTTTTTTTAACTTTTTTTGGGATAAATTCTGGAACAGATGCAAAAGACTGAACCGCTTAGGTCTTCATCCTCTGGTTTTATCCAAAGCCGGAGCAAAAGCGTTTGCAATCAAAGCCAAGAACTGGTCCGAATCCGCTGACCGTTTTCTCAAACTGTGCGCCAACGCTGGCAACGTCGAAGCCTCTTATACTCTAGGAATGGTCAGTAGCCTACTAGAGATGTTACTGCAAATTATTAGTTAATACAATAAATTTCGTTTTTTAGATATATTTTCGTACTAATTGCTTGTTTTTCTTTTCCTTGTTCTTGTTCTTTTACTGTCTGTTGTAGATCCGATTTTATTGCTTACAGAATCGAGGAAGCGGGGCTTCGCTAATGGCTAAGGCGGCGATTAAGTCTCACGCGCCGGCTCTGTACTCCCTCGCAGTGATACAGTTCAACGGCAGCGGAGGATCAAAGAGCGACAAGAACCTCCAAGCCGGAGTGGCTCTGTGCGCCCGAGCTGCTTTCCTCGGTCATGTCGATGCCCTTCGCGAGTTGGGGCATTGCTTCCAGGACGGTTACGGGGCCCGCCAAAACATAGCCCAGGGACGCCGGTTCCTGGTACAAGCCAACGCGCGCGAGCTCGCATCCGTCCTACGCTACCTCTCGTCGCCGGCTTGGAGGCTGCACAACCCCCCGTGCGTTAGCGTTTCGGGTTGCGAAGGGCTTTTGAGCGACTTCGGGTGCAACGTCCCGGGCCCGGAGGCGCACCCGGTGAACCGGTTTTTGAGGGACTGGTTCGAATCGGGAACGGGTGGGCTGGGCGAGGGGCTCAGGCTGTGCTCACACGTAGGGTGCGGCCGGCCGGAGACAAGGGCTCACGAGTTTCGTCGGTGCTCGGTATGCGGCATGGTGAATTACTGCTCGCGTGGGTGTCAAGCGCTTGATTGGAAGCTGCGGCACAAGGCGGAATGCATGCCAATAGAGCGGTGGTTGGACGTAGTCGGGGGTGGTGGCGACAATGGTGCCGATGGTGTTGGAGGCATGGTGGAGGTTGAGGAAATTGAATGATTAATATTAATTAAATTTGGTATTATTAATGTTGGTGATATCTGATTTTTTTATTTTTATTTTTCATTTATTTCCCTGAGATTCTCTTCTGTACATTATTAGGAGACACATACATAAAATTTTGAAAAATGGAATCTCTCAAATTTATCGCTTAATTTTATTGTTTATATTTTTTTATTTTTTCTTAATAAAAAAATAACAAATTTATAACTAGCAACGCTGAACGGCAGATTATTAGGAGAGATGGACTTTTTTTTTATTTTTTTTAAAGAATTTATTTTTCATTCTATGAACTTATCGTCCCACACTTCATGTAATTACTAACATTTCTGATGATTAGACTCAATGATCATTTGAGAGAAAGAGAAATGTTTTACATAAAAAAAGTTTTTATAAAGATAAACTCACAGACTAACTTGATTTAGTACATTAATTAATTTGGTCCAATGATTTAATTCTACGTGTTTATCCATTTTCGATTATAGGATGGATGAAAGACTAATTTGTGTGCAACTTAAGCATGGCAAGGAAAAATCAACACATGGGAATGGACATAAAGGGTTAGGAATGTGTGTTTTGTCGGGAATGGTACGGTAGAAGTTGGACTTCCTGCAATTTCTCTGATATTTATAGTCAGTGAGCATATATTTAAGACATCCACCGATTACTCAAAAGAAAAACTTCTCGTGGTTTTTATGGTCCATTTTGTCTCTATCAATCTTTTCATGAATATAAGAAACAGTATGGACTAAGGCTAATTTATCAAATTTTATTTAATTTTTGGATTTGATTTGAGTTCGGCTTTCCCTTGGAAATGAATAACTCCAAGCAAGTTTTTTTTTTCCCCTACCAAATCACATTTCATTCTAGAGCAATGTCGATTTCAATTAAAAGTTGGTTAAAATGTATACCATATATCAATTCGCGTATGATGAAATATAAATGAAAAATGTTATTTTTCTTATTTTATACAAATGGCATAAATATGTTGTCACATTGGATGGGAGTTTTTGGTCATAATTGTCTATCACCAGCTTCAAGATTGATGATGCTGTAACTCACATTTATGTAAAAACTATTACCCTTGAAATATAATATATATATAGATATATGAAATCTATTTTGTAGATGGAGTAATATTAGATACAATCGTAAAGTACATAAACATTACATAATCGTTTTAAGAAGAAATAGAATTTATTATTAAAAAAAAAATTAATATATCTCATATTTACTATCTTTTTCTCAAAAAAATTGTGTCAGGTTTGCGCAATCTACTACTGAAAAGATTACATACGTGGTGGAGAAGAGAATTGCTATGCATCATCCTACACACCACACACTAATGTGTTTTTTATTTTTTTTCAATTTTTTTTTATTTTACTCTTATTGAAACATTTATATTTTTTTATTCTTCATCCATATAATACACATTTAATAAGAGAAACAAATAAAAAAAATTATAGTGTGTAGTGTGTAAGATGATGCAAAGATTAATTCGATGGAGAATAAGCCAATTTTTGGTCGTCCTTTTTGGGTACACACTCGAGGGAAAAATGAGTAGAATTGGGGGAAATTTCGATGAACGTTCTCTTTAGATCCAAATTACACAATGCCGACCCATCGTCACACAGATTCACATGCATTACGACGCAGAAGAAGGGAGAATATCGACCTTCACAGCATTTATTACTCTTGGTCATAATATATTTGTCTGTAAAGTATGGATCCCAAATTGTGTGGTCTCAGTTTGTTCCTTTTTTTTTTTCCGTATATTATATTTTCATCTTATTTTAATCATATTAAATAATATGTGACACATTTATTACCATTATATAATATAAAAGTTACAATAAATAATCATTTAATAATGATAAATATATTGCATCTTATCTAATATGATAAAAATGAGATGGTAATATGATATATAGAATTTTCCTATCACAAATATTTCTCACCACAAACATGCTTTTGCGGCAAATTCTTTTTTCTTTTTTTTTTTTTTTTTGGGGGATGGAAGATTAGTGCATGTAGACTTATCGAGGATCTTTTGTCACCACAAGAAAGTTCATCTTTTGCGGTGGGATTTAGACAGTGAGATGAGATGAAATGAGATGATGAAAGTTAAAAAATTAAATAAAATATTGTTAGAATATTTTTTTAATATTTTTATTATTTTGATATTTAAAAAAAGTTGAATTGTTTATTATATTTTATGTGAAAATTTGTAAAATTATAATAATAAGATGGGTTGAGATGATTTTATATCCAAAATAATTCTGTTGAAGTGAAAGTCGTCGCAAAATATTTATTGGTTTTTAGTGTTTTTTTGGATATCAAATATTGCCTATCAATTTATTTGTAAATGCTGTAAAATCATATATCGTGCGTATCACTCTAAATTTAAAAAATATTGTGAAAAATGCCCAATTATATATATGTAAGGAAGAATTAATGCTCGATATATATTTAACTTTTCAACGACTCCAAAACACCGCTCTAAAGAAATACTCATGAAATTTTATACTCGAGTATTTTTAGAATAATTTATGCCATGAATTTTTGTATTTCTTGAAAATGAATATTTTAATAAACTAGAAAAAGGTTTATACATTTCTCTAGATCTGTATTTTAAAATTTCTGATAAATTGGAAGAAAAGATCAGGGTTGAAAAGTTGCAACCCTTTCATATTGTATGCCAGCATGATCAATTTATTTTTCAAAATTACGTGTATTTGCTGTAGTTTTATGCATATATGTACTTCTGAAATTTGTATTATTTTATGCACATCTCGGTTGAATTTTACCTTTTTCCTTTCTTTGAATCAGCATTTGATTTTTTTTTTTTTTTAAAAAGTTTCTTAGGCTTAGAGAGATAAGATGAGATAATTTTAAATAAGTTGAATAAAATATTGTTAAAATATTATTATTATTTTGAAATTTGAAAAAGTTGAATTGTTTATTATATTTTGTGCTAGAATTTGATAAAATTGTAATAATAAGATGAGATAAGATAAGATAAGATAATGTGAGATGATTTCTATATCCAAATGAGTTGTTTCTTTTTCTCTTATCCAAATTTGGCTTGTGAGTGCTTCATACCGTGCATGGAAAAGTCTCAATACTGCTACATAAATATTAAGATATATACTCATATATATATATATGAAAAATTCTTCTCATCAGTCGCTATTCACTATCCTATACACCACATTTTATAAAAAATATCCTCACACCTTATAATAAAAAAACTGTAGGTATGGAGTATGAAAATGAATAGTGATTGATATATAACATTCTTCTATATATATACCATCTTAATTGAGAATCGAGATAAATATTTCTCAAGTTATTTTTTGAACTGCTTGAAGTTAGACGTGATAGATACACGAAGTGAATCCTATAAATTTTATTATTCATCTACTATTTTTCAAGATATTTATATAAATAACAATAAATATTATAAAACCCACGTCACGAGTCGCACTCTCAAGTTGGAAAAAAAAAAATTTTAAATACCTTAATCGGGTGGATATGTATGTAGTAGTGGATGTCCCTATGCTTGCAAGTCGCACTAAATATTATTTATGAGTTTGTTCCAACTGCCCATTTGATACGGTCATACATAGACTTGTTCTGCCCCGGCCTTCCCCTTCCATTACATCACACGGAAAAAGGAACTTCTGGATCAATGGCCTGCACAGTTGCACAACTTGCACTCATCCTTCTTTTTATTTATTTATTTATTTATTTTTTCTTTTGGGCTAAGGAACAAAGCTAAAAAGGAATGATTTTCATTGCAATGGCAAATTAGTATTTTACAAACTCAATTCTAATATATCAGCAATCCAAAATGGGTGTCTTCCATTCACAATTCGGCACGCGATCTCTTTCATAAAATGTGTATGTATATTTCCTAAGTCAGACCACTTTATTGGCATGCATATCTAGATCAATTTGATTAGTTGAATTGAGAAACATATCCTTTGTCTTTGTCTAGGGTTTTTTTTTTTTTTTTTTTTAATATAAACCAAAAGGAAATGAACTTAGAATGTTAAACGCCACTATAATTAGAGTAGCGCTACATGTATTTATAGTTTTACTTACAAGATTCAGTTTGTTAGTTTTTTTTTTAAAATTTAAGTTAATTTCATAATTTTCAACATATTAATAACTGATATGTGGATAATCAAATTTTTTGTAAGTTTTTCTTAAATACATTTAGCATTTTTCCTATAATTATATCTCCAAAAAATATATATATATATTTTGAGGGGAGAATGGAATAAAATAAAACCTTCATTTTCCACCCACTTGGGGTTTGATATTTTGCTGGTGGCAATGAGAAAGGATTCGTGTTCTAAGGACATGACCACAATTTGATATATAGGATTTGTGTTGGAAGCACACCACATATATGTTCATGCCCTTATCCAATTCTAGAAATATTCCATGTTTCCCCATTAACGGAAGTCTGAAAAATTGCTTAAAAACTTTTAATATGTGCTATCAAGAAGATTCAACTTGCAATATCATGGGCAGAGATAGATGCAAAAACATTGATAAAGATGGCATTGTCACCTCTCTCATGTCAATACTTTAAACCATTTGTTATAGCCATTGCTAATCTCGATCGAGCATATATACGTTTAGGGTATAATATAGAGAACCATGTCATTTAGAGCCATTTTGATAAAAACTTATTCTAGAATTTTATAAGAATTTAAGTATTGATTTTGGTTTATTTTATGTAAGTTTTTCGGTAGTTGCATGTATCATGAAATGTAAAACTCGGTTTGAATACACAAACTTATTTCATCTCATCTTATTATTACAATTTTTTTAAAATTTACACACAAAATATAAGAAACAATTCAAAATTTTCAAATCTCAAAAAAATAATAATATTAAAAATTATATTATAACAATATTTCATTTAATTTTCAACAAAACATCTCATTTAAACTGTATAATCAAATGAAGATAAATGAAATTGTAGCAAATAAATAAATAGATCTCAAATGTTCACTTTTTAATTAATATATTCGATAAAAAAAGTATATCAGATATGGGTCGCATTCTTAGGTCTCATTTGGTTACACAAATGAGATGAAATAAAAGTTGAAAGTTAAATAAAATATTCTTAGAATATAATTTTTATTTTAAAATTTTAAAAAATTAATTAATTATTATATTTTATATAAAAATTTAAAATAATTATAATAATGATAAAATCGCTTTTTAACGCTAAAATATCTCTCCTCCATTGAGGGCGAATTTGATTTATTATTTATCTGAATTAATTCTTCAGACTCTTGTCTGCTGTTAAAAAAAGAAAAGAAAAGTGAGGCTCTTCTTGAATCAAAATTTCGTTGACAAGTAGAAAAGCAACCACGTGTCAGTTCCTTATCTTTTGCAGATAAGGGCTGAAGGTGCTCCAAATAAATAAGATAATAATCCTATCCTTTTTCATCTGTTGATCATCTTACTCCTCCCAATCTCATCCGTCCGTCTCAACACCAAAAGCCTCCATTACACCTCCACCAATCGACTCGGCCAAAGGCTCAAAGCACACCACCACCAACCCAGCCATGGCCGCCCTCCAGCACACCCCCATTTCCCTCCAGTCCCCACCGTCCGCCCGAATCCCAAGAACATCAATCCACAACCTCTCCTTCTCCACCGCGTTCCCATCTCTCAGGACCAGACAGAAACTTGCCGTCGCTACCGGTAATGGGCGCGCCAGAATGGCTTCCGCAGCCGCCAGTAGCTACGCCGTGGCCCTCGCCGACCTCGCGAAGTCCAACAACACCCTCGAAAAGACCTGCGACGACGTCGAGAAAATCGAGAAGATCTTCTCGGAAAAACAGGTGTACGACTTCTTCGTCAACCCCACCATCGATGCGGAGAAGAAGCGCCAGATGCTCGACGAAATTTCGAGCTCGTCGAGCCTCCAGCCCTACACGAACAACTTCCTCAACATCCTGGTCGATGCCAAGCGGATCGACCTGATCAATGAAATCGTGAAGGAGTACGAGATCGTGTACAACAAGCTGACCGATACAGTAATGGCGGTGGTGAGCTCGGTGGTGCAGCTGGAGTCGCATCACTTGACCCAGATTGCAAAGCAGGTGCAGAAGCTGACTGGGGCCAAGAACGTGAGGATCAAGACCATGATTGACCCCACCTTGGTGGCCGGATTCACCGTTAGGTACGGGAGCACGGGCTCCAAGTTGATCGACTTTAGTGTCAAGAAGCAGCTCGAGGAAATCGCTACTCAGCTTGACTTGGGTGATATTAAATTAAGCGTATGAGTTTTTCTGTATTTATTTTCCTAATTATGTTATTTTATTTAAGTTGGATGATTTTTTGTTTCTGTTAATTTTGGTAGTTTATTATTGTATGAATGAATATTTTGTATGCTATTCTTTGGAGTTGGGCAAAATGCTGCTGCCCTTTTTGTTAATTATTGAACTTGTTAAGAGTAATTAACAGGAGATCTTGTTTTTCACCTTTCTGTATGGTTTAGATTTAAAATAATAATATTAATAAATAAATAAATAAATAAAAATCTTTTTTCTAATGAACTTTCTTCTTCTCCAACTTTGTCACATATTATATTTTTCCTAAATTGTTTTAAAATATAAAAACTCATAAAAAAAGATGTGTGTATCTTTGGGCTCATACACGAAAAAATTTAAAAAAAAAAGAAAAAAAAAAGATATTTGTAGAATAACCCCTCTATCAAACTCCTGATTTCTCTTTCAATTGAATGTCCAATTGGAAGTAATAAATCTACGTGTCGGTTTAAAATTTAGAAGTTTTTTCTTTAAGAATTGGATGTATGCAACACACTGTCTACAAAAAGTAGATTGCGATCAAGCTATCTCAATCATTATTTCTATTAATAATTGAGGAAGAGATTTGTCATTTTGAGATATCTGAAAAGGAAACAATGTTGGAAGCATCGATCTCTTCGTTCCATGTCTCTTTTTATTTATTAGTATTGATCGTTAAAGCTAGTTCTCGAATATCAAAACTTGGTGTCCATAGTATAACCAAGACTACCCAAGTTATATCATCAATATTTTAAAATGATTAGTTAATAATATAATTGGAGTCATATTGAACATTATAAAGAGTAATAATTTCTCATTTTCAAATAATTTGAGATCTCATACACCACTTATCCTTATCAGAATGAGATATTACAATCTCCTTCCTTATATTTTCAACATCTTCGTTGAGCCAGTCCATCGTAAGTGACACGACTCAAATCCCATATTTCTAGTTGAAATAGATTTTAATACCATTTGTAAGGTCCCAATAAAAAGCCCAAGCTACATAGTTATACTAAAAAAATACTAGTTAATGATATAATTTAAGCCCAATTGGAACCATTATAAGAGAAAGAAATTCTCTTTTTCAAATAATGTGAGATCTCATACAGCTACTACCTTTACACATCATATGGGATATATAATACCCCGCTCGCTCCCCATAGGTAATAATAAAATCACTTTTAAAAATTATCGGGAGCTAGAGTGCTTCTACTGAACCTTAACTTAAAAATATATTTTTATTTTATTCTGAATAAAGCGTCAGGTACAAATATTCTATAAATAAAATAATTCTTTATTAAAATATTGATATCATAAAAAAGAGTGCGCAAAAGCATTTATTAAAATTTCTCAAAACCCATGCCATAAAAATCATAACTTAAAATTTTTGTACATGATATAGGCCATTGTCATCCTCCTTGGATTAGGTCATATCCTGCAACTCTATCGTCATAATTATCTTGACCTGGAGTGGTTAAAAAACATCAAAAAAATTTTAAAATAAGTCGACGACTCAATAAGAAACTCATCAAAACGTAAACATACTTAACATAAGATTTTTCATAAAATATTTAATGTTGAGAACTTAGAATCATAACTGATCATACTGATGTTTATACTATGCATGACTGATTTATCTGAATTAACTGATTGATTTGATTTATTTAGCTGGCCAACACACTAACCATGTGTGTAAGGTTGTGCACTAACTTCTCATATTGTAGCAAAAGAAGCCGAATGTGCATTACTCTGACGTACTACGGTGGACCGAGCTTGAGCCCATGGCTTACACGCCCACTCTGAAATTGTAATGGGTACCATACATTTGAATAGTTATCTGTTATGAGTTTATTTTACACTTGATCTTATGAAATTTTAGGTATTTTATACAACGTTAGATGCATAACACATACATAACTATAATATGCAGAATGAAACATTATGAATGACATGCTTGCAAATAACATGACATGCGTTGTACGTAAACATTGGTTTTGAAATAAGTGGCTTTAATAATAATATATATAATTAGCTAACATATGTTAATCCTAATTTATGATCAAGCTACTTACCTACTAGTGTTGTTTTCTAAAATTTCTGACAACAAATCGATTACAGTGTTGGACTGGGAGATTTATGGGTTTTTTCAAATAACACGCGAAAGAGAGATATTTATAGAGATATTTGGGAGAGAACGACGACCAGTTTGAGTTGGATTTGGTTAATACATGTAATGATACTAATATGTTGAACACTCAATCGTGATCATCTAAGAAGAGAATTTGAATTTAAAAACATAATTTAGTAGTTCATTCAAGATAGGATTAACAATGACTGAGATTATGTAGTAGACTTCAATCAATTATAGTTTTAAATTGAAATAAATTTCTAATGGACGATTTTTAAATTCTAAAATGAGTTTAACTTGTTCAATAAATAGTAAATGAGATTTAACCTAGTTATTGAGTCTAATTAAAATTCTAAATTAATTTCAATAATTTATTGTTCGTGGGCTTATCAAATATGGCTCATTAAATATAATTTAGACCCAATAAAAATTATCAATATCTCAACTTTAAAATTATTGGCCTGGGTTGTTACAGGGTATCACAATAGACTACATCTTTTCTCTTTTGCAATGCCCTATGATCCTACTCTTGCAAAAATACTACCCACTTCCAATTTTCTAGAGCACGAAATTGCTCTATGAGCAGTATTTGGATGGTTGCATTCTTGAAAATGGTTGTATTATAACATAAATGCTTTTTCTCAACCGTAAAATTTGGTTGTAAAAGTTGTTTTTAGTGCAGATAGTTAAGTGTAGTTTATGAAAAATTCAATTCATCATCTTTATACTATACGTCACACATAATCTTATTTTTATTTTTTCTTTACTAAATGTATAGTGTATCGATAATGAGTACAATAATTACTTTAGTTTAACAAGAATAAAACAGAAAAAAAATATATTAATATAATGTATAATGTAATAATAGTGAGTAGAATGGCTCAATCACCATTGCCTGTATCCAAGTTGATATAAATATGTATAAAAAGGAAAAAACAAATTGATGCATCGAAAGATGTAATTTCCTTTTAGTAGAATGTCGCAACAAATAATGAAAAGATCGGATATATGGAGTTTAACATATGGTTTGGATGAATAGAGATCCTTCAACAATTATTAATGGAGCTCTAGAAGTTTTAGGGTATAGAATGAGAGAAAGATTGTGTTATGATCTTAAGGGTTAAAAGTTTAATTAAATTGATATCCAACAGTCTTCTTTTAAATCAAGTATTTAGTAATTGGTATCAGAGCAGAGACCGTGTCATGTAAGTCACGGAGGGAGCGACTTATAGGCTATATTAAAATGTTTTGATTCTATATATGAGCATGATGTTAAGTCATTTAATACTAATAGATTAGTGGAACCGAGAAAAGGGAAACGGTTACTACTGGGTCAAGTCGATAAAGTGGACCTCCATGGATGTAAGATTTGGAAGCGTGGTAAAATATTACGATCCTAAGAGTTAAATGTTTAACCAAATTAATATCTAACGATTATAGGATTATTAGATCAATGGCTGGATATTAAATATATTGACACAGTAAATGACTCTAACATTTATTAGATATTTAATGTTGTCCGACAAAGACTTAAATATATATAAATGTGAATTCACTTCATGTGTTTATACTTTATACTTCTTACGCAATAGATTAGGGGTGTAAATCAATCCGGTCCTCTAATATCCCATATGATAAGGATAAGGATAGGTGGTGTATGAGATCCCACATTACTTGGGAATGAGAAGTTCTTGCTCTTTATAAGGTTCCAATGAGACTCTATGTCATTGACTAGTCATTTTGGAGTATAAGTCATGTGGTTTGAACCTTCCATTAGGGCGTTACAAATGGTATCAAAGCATATCCCAACCATATTTGTGGGACTTAAGCCATGCTACCTATAACGGATTGACCCGATGAGGACGTGAAAATTTAAAGTAGAAAATTTGGATACTCCATATTATAAGGAGAATGGTAGATGGTGTATGGGATCCTATATTACTGGGGAATGAGAAGTTTTTGCTCTTTATAAAGGTTCTAAGAGAGTTTAAATGTATCATTGACTAGTTCTTTTGGAGTACAGACCATGTGATTTGAACCTTCCATTTGGGTGTTACAGGTTCTGTCCAGGGGGTGATGGACCGAAATTTTTAATTCATCATTTTTCTTGGACCAGACCGGATCAAATATCCATAAGAACCGGTAACTATCGGTCCAGTTCAGTTGGTTTGTCCTAATTATTTTTTCTTTTTTTTTTCCAAATAAATTAATAAAAAAATTTATTTAAATTACAAAATTAAAACTAAGTAAATTATTAATGTGGATTATGTAACTAACTCATTAAAAAAATATTTTATATGGTCAATGATAATAAATTAGATAAAAATTACATTATTAACTTATTATATAAAAATAATATATTAAATTATTAAAATATATAAGAGTTTGATCCGGTTCAAAATTTATAGATTTCAAGATTGAATCGAATGGTTTCGATCAACAATTTATAGGCCCGAGATCAATCGGTCTAGAGTTGATCCGGTCCGAATTGAATGGTTCGATCTAGTCAATTTTTTCATTCCGGCAAACTCCTTACACCCCTGCTGTAGACACTTGAATCTATAATTCAATTGAATTTAAATCCAAACCTGATTTGGACATCATCTACGTGATGCCAAGCACCCAGACCGGTAGGCTTGTGTAGGGTTGTAAATTTAAACCGAAAAATCGATTTGAACCGATCCCAGACCTGACCGGTTTTGAATTTAATTGAATTTAAATCTAGACCTGATTTGGACATTGTTTTCGTGATGCCCGGAACGGTGTAAGGTTGTAAATTTAAATTGAAAAATCGAACAACCGGTCTGGATCGGACCGGACAGGTTCTTGTAATGTGCAAACTAGCCAGAACCAGTCTGGTTCCAGTTTTAGGATTTCATGGACCGGACCAAACCGGTTGATAAAATATATATATATAAATTAATATTTTATATATAAGTTTTATACAAAATTAAAATTATATAAAATATTATATATATAAGTTTTATATATAATGTATAATTATATGTGAAATTTTTATATATAATATATATAATTATATATCATATATGAAATAATTTCATATTCTAATTTATAAATTATAACATAAAATGTTAATCTTAAATATGAATATTTGTAATTTGTTTGATCATATGCTATTAATATAATTATATATAAGATAATGTTATTATAAAATCAAAGTTTAATCTTAAAAATGAAAATTTAATTGATCATTTATTATATAGTTATACTAATATATAGTTTATAACTAATACTAATATATAGATATACTGATAGCCTAATATTAATACTATTATATCGTCTAATAATTTATATAGCTATACTAATATATAAGTTTATAACTAATACTAATATTTAGTTTATAACTAATACTAATATATAACTATACTAACAGTCTAATATTAATACTATTATATAGTCTAATATATTATTTAGCTATACTAATATATAAGTCTATAACTATTTAACTAATACTAATAGTCTAATGTAGATTATAGTTATAATTATACTAATATAGTTATGTTAAATCACTATAACTAATACCAATATATAACTAATACTAATATAGCCATATTAATAGTCTAATAATATTAATACTATTATATAGTCTAATATAGACTATAGTTATACTAATTAGTAATCACTATAACTAAATCACTATTAATCACTATAACCAAATCACTATAGTCTATAACTATTAACTATGTATTAAATATATTACAAATATATATAAATTATAATTATCAATTTTCCAGACCATCAATTTTTTTTCCAACGATCATTGAAAAAAAAAAAAAATGAACGAAACAGTCGAAAGTTGAAACCAAAGGAAATGGCGTCCCGTTTCCTCTCACAATTCCAGTTTATACTATGAAAAATGCTACTCTTATCGTTGAGTTTTATCGCTCTGATTTTTTTAATTAATCTTTTTACTTAATAATTAAATAAGTATTTTTTAATAATATTATAAATTTTTTTATTTTTTAAAAAATATTTAAATATATTAAAAAAATAAATATAAAAAAATACATGATTTTACACTAACGGTAACGGGAGCGGTGGCAGCGGTGGGAGTAGCACCGCTCTTATACTATAAACCCTAAAACAATTTCAAACGACGCCCTCTCCTCACTCTCGTCTCTCGTCTCCGCCTCTCTACCTCCCCTCACCGGCCGTCGCACATACCGTGAGCTCACGGCACCACTGTCGTCGTCGAACCTCCCCTCACGGACTTACGGCCTCTCCTCACTCTCGTCTCTCGTCTCCGCCTCTCTAGTCTCTGCCTCTACTCTGCCCTCTCGTCTCCGTCTCTCTACCTCACTCTCCGTCTCTCTACCTCCCCTCACCGGCCGTCGCCAATACCGTGAGCTCACGGAATCACTGCGTCGTCGAACCTCCCCTCACGGACTTACGGCCTCACCTCACGGACTTACGGCCTCACCTCACGTTTCTCTGTCTTCGATTCCTCACGGTAATTTTTCTCCATTATTTTTTTCATTTCACTTATTTAAGTTATTTGAAATTAATTCAAGTTATATGATTCATTAAGGTTTTGTGATTGTGATNTTATTTGGATTGCATTGTAAAACAGATTGTGTGTTTTATATGTGTGATAGTTTGTGAATATGGATTTTTTTAGTAAAAAACGGGAAAACCGGTAAAACTGGAGATACCAGTTTAGAAGGGTAACTAGTGCGTAATCGGTTTTGAAAAATGGTACAGTAGTACATACTAATACCACAATATTCTGTTCCACTACTTACACCGGAACGGTCACTTGAATGAAATTCAAAATTTTGATCTTTGCACCTTCCCTCCAAAGAAACAGGAGAAAAAAAGGTTGTGAAACCCTAACAGGAATCACAGATGGCCGATATGGAAGTGAAACCATTAGCACTGGATGAAGACGAAGAGAAAGAGGAAGATGAAGAGCTTTCATGGTCATCAGACTCGGAAGTCGGAGACGCATTGGACTGGTTGGATTCCAAGGATGGCAACCAAGCTGTCGAGGGGAATTTTACGCTCAATTCCAGGCGTCCCAATGCTCATGGAGGGCTTCATTCTCGACATAATAATTCCACACTGCAGCCGCTCTCTAATCGGAACCAGAGGTTCACTCATCATATTCGAGCTTCACCTTTGGAGGTATGTGTAACTTCTTTGCTGATATTTGTTCTTTGTACAATTTTCCAATAGGAATCGATGGTTTGTATTTCTATATGTTATGTTTTCTCCGTTATATGTTTACTGCAGCTTATCTTATCATCCAAATAGGCAGCTATGGGTTACGTCTTTTTAGTAAAATTGATCATTTAGTTCATAGAGATAATAATTAAGTTTCAACTTGTGGATATTATTATACTAATCACTTATAAAAAAAATTATACTAATCACAATAAAATTAAAAAAAAAAAAAAACTGGAAAGTTTTGGCTCTGAATATTGTGTTGAAATTCTTCCAGTACCTGTAAGGAACTGGGGTGGTCCGCCCATTTGGGTAAGTATGTGATATACAATCTAGATTGTGTGTTCAATACATGCTGGAGCTAGTTGGTTTTTCCAAGGGTAATATGTTAGGGCTTGTTTTGTACTGAAGATTGTGTTTTCAACAGTATAGGTGGGGTTTTAAAACATTTTGTATGTTAAAAGTGTTCTTCTGCTTATTGCATAATATAAGTCTCCATGATAAACAATCTAGGCACTTAGATATATATATATGTATGTATGTACGCCCATTTCTATGTTTGGGTTGGTTGCATTTGATTTGATGGGTTTGTGTCAATTTGATTGATAGTGCAGGAGTGGGAAGGGAGGTTGAATGTGGGAGTGTCGAACTCTGTGACAACTGCTATTCGAGAAAGTGTTCGAGAGATGTCCATTGGTAAATCTAGAACTACTGAGAAAGCAGACCGTGCGACCGTTGAGCAGGTGAACCTTTAGTGAACTCTTGTTAACATTTTATAACTATAGAAAATAAACGAGAGCAAATAGTAGGCCGTTTTAGTATATATATATATAATTTTTTAAGATTATGTTGTTCCCTTTGCTTCAAGTTGCTATTCATTGTTGGGATGCATTGGACCTGATGCAGCGGAGAAGATATTAGACAATTTTCAGAGTTATTATTTACATGATCTTCGTTAGTGTATAGTTTCTCTTGTAGTACTTCTGTGTAATCAGCAATGATGTTTAATAATCTAAACCATTTTCTCTGTTTTAAAGAAATATTTTTTTTTGTAGTTGTTATCATGCCTTGGTTGTGTTGTGGGGAATTAGTTGTTTATAGTTGTTATCATACCTTGGCTGTGTTGGGGACGTAGCTGCATTATTATTCTGAGCAGCGCTTGTTTCACTTTATAACATGTTTTTGAAGATTGATTGTATTAATGTGTTTGGTTGGGCTGCATCAAAAACTAGTTGACATGGAATATCTAGCTAACATCTTCTTCTTCCAGGCCATTGATCCTAGAACTCGCATGGTCTTATTCAAGATGCTAAATCGAGGTGTATTTCATGATATTAATGGCTGCATTTCAACTGGAAAAGAAGTAAGTAGACACTGCTACCTTTAATTTCTGTACTAATACCTCCAGCATGTTCTAGTTTCATTCTTACTTTATCGTCGGGTTTGATGTCCTTATCATGCAATCGCTTTTTCTTCCACAGGCAAATGTTTATCATGCAACCAAATCTAATGGTCAGGAACTGGCAATCAAAGTATATAAAACTTCCGTTCTGGTATTTAAGTATGTCTAGGTGACACTTATAGTTTGCTAGTGAATTTTACTTGCAATATGGCCCATGGATCAGAGGTTCTGTACTTGTTTGTAGGTTGATAATGAATTTAACTTGTTGCACCCAAAATAACAGGGACAGAGATCGTTATGTACAAGGTGACTACCGTTTCAGATATGGATACTGCAGGCATAACCCCAGGAAAATGGTAAAGACATGGGCTGAGAAAGAGATGAGGAACCTTATGAGGTAAGGTGAACACATTGTTCCTGTTCATTTCATTATCATAAGGATATTGAAAGCTTAGTGGAAAATGAATGAGAACTTATTTTGTGATGGATTCAAGTTCTGCTGGAGGAGAAATGTGAACTTATGAGCATATTCTGAAGTTGTTTCAGTTGTTTGAGAATTGGTCCTGTCGGTATTTAATATGGTCATTGTGAACTGCAGGCTAAAGGCAGCAGGAATTAGGTGTCCAACTCCAGTACTTTTGAGACTTCATGTTCTGGTCATGGAATTCATAGGTATTGTGTGTTGATTAATCACCTATAAAATAAGTAGTGTCTTGATAATAGATGTGTTAGCAGTCTGTGTTTTCCCTGTATTTTAGTGTTTATTGTAGATTTTTCTTCTTTTCCTTCTCACTTGGTCTCTTGTGGATGGATTTGAATTTTGGCTTCTAATAGTACAGCTACATCTCCGGTTGAATTTTGGAGTTTGTGCTCTCACAGGAAAAACAGGTTGGGCTGCACCTCGTCTTAAGGATGCTGCTTTATCTCTTGACAGGTTACGTGAAGCTTACGTGGAGGTGTGTCCATATCTTTTTAGCCATTCTTTGGGAATTCTGGATTGTGTAAAGTGGAACCCTGATTTCTAGGAGGTTACCGCTCTGCAGCCCCAGGTTTTTTTTTTTGGGGGGGGGGGGTGTTGTTTAATTTTTTTTTTTTAGTGGTTTCTGCCATATGAGATGATGGAACAAATGCTTCTATTATGTCTTTCTTTTGGCAAGTGAAAAGGACTTTGTGTATTTTTTTTACTCTATGTTTTAAATGGTCTAAGCATTTTCTGCATTCATTTTCAGATGATTATTGCAATGCGAACACTATATCAGAAGTGCAAACTGGTTCATGGAGACCTCAGCGAGTATAATATACTGTATTTTGAGGTGGGTGTTGACTATATGTTTTTTTTGCTCATCCTTTTCTTTTCTAATATTGAATTGATTCCACGTGCAAATGGAGATTTATCTTTCCTTGATTTGCAGGGTCACTTGTATATTATAGACGTCTCTCAATCAGTTGATCTTGACCATCCCCATGCCCTTGATTTCCTTCGTGAAGATTGTCTTCATGTTTCTGTATGTTCTTTACCGAAAGTATCCAACTAAAATATTCATAATCAGCAATATGTGTTAATTATGCATTGCTGGCATGCAGGACTTTTTCAAAAAACATGGTGTAGCTGTTATGACCATTCGAGAACTCTTTGATTTCATAGTTGATCCTTCTATTGCCGATGAAGCTGTGGATAGTTATCTGGAAAAGGTTTGTTAGTTTATACTTTATACTGTCAAATTTCCACAGGTACTTCAGGAGATTTGCTTCCAACTTATTTTAGGTGCAACAAAAAATTTTGGCTAGAGGAGACATATCTGTTGAGGATGAAATTGCCGACTCTGTATTTTTGCAGGTAACTTTCTTGGCAGTGACATATCATGTTATTTGAGTTTTTTTTTTTTTTTTAATCACCAATCACCTTTACATAGCAATTTAAGCAGATCTCCTAAAACATTAAGCATGCCATCGTTTTGCCAAGTAGGCAGCCTGCGCCAGTTCTGATTGAAGCTGGTTTGATGTGATACACCAATCTTTGCTGATCAATGTTTTCAGGACATTAAGTTAATATCACTAGATATTTTTCACTCCCATGACTATCAGTTCCCTCGGCTACTGGATTAACCGACTGGTTCAAAGTTCAAACATGGGAATGCGAGTTTCATATGTATACACCCAAATGGTTCAACTCAAACAAAAAGCTTTAGAATCACTGCCCATATCTTTGCAAAACGTCCTTACAGTATATTAGTGTTTAAGGTGTTTTGATTTGCATAATACACATAAATCCATGAAATGGAGGATCTCTTTTTTGTCTTGGTTTTTGTGGGGACTGAAATTGGGATTCAGATTTGACACTTGAAGCTGGTGTGTGAGTGTGTCTCCGCATGCATGCATATGTGCACTTCTAAAAACTTAAAAAGTGAAAGATACTCGGAGATAAAAGTGGGCCTTGTTAAATTTTGATTATGTATATATGGGTGAATGCCGTGTTTTTGTTTTGTTTTACAGTCATTCATCCCAAAGACACTAGAACATGTAATGAATGCTGAGGATGATGTGCATCGGATAACCAGCGGCCAAGACACGGGAGATATGTACTATCAAACTATCACTGGACTCAAGCATGCCCTTTCAATTGCTCAGCAAGAAGCAGAGCCTGGTGAAGAGTCCTCTGTTAATCCAGCTGCTCTGTCTAATCCTCCTAAGAGCGAAATCGAGTCTCTAGAAGTCAGTGATGAAGACAACTCAAGCGATACAGAAGAGAGTTCCACATCGGAAACTGAACCAGAGGTTCCCGTAGATAAGAAAGCCGCTAGAAAAGAGAACAAAAAGAAAGTCAAAGAGGAGAAGAGGGAGGCTCGGAAGAATAAAGTGCCTAAGGCCGTGAAGAGAAGAAAGAAGAAGTTGGCCAAAGCTCACAAGACCAGATAGCTGCTAGCAGTAACTATAAATACAAAGTTTTATTTATTTTGACAATTATGCAAACCTTTTCTTCTTCTTTTTTCTTTTCATTAAGAGAGAAACAGCACAATTTGGCTCCTGAGTAATCGCCTATTTTTTTTCCCGGATTTAGTTGGTTTAACGCCTCAATTAAGTTGTGTAGTTTTTATGCAATGTAGGCAATGAAGATATGAAGCGATATGTTAACCCGGATTCAGTTAGATTTTATGATGAGACATAATCATTCTCTAAGGAATAACAGTTCACTAAAATCAGAATACATATTCTTTAAAAATATAAAATACTTTTTACGCTTCCTAACTAATCCTGAAAAATTAAAAAATACTTATATAAAGAAACATTATAATAAAGATGGACTATTATAAAATAATAAAAAATTTTCTTATCAGTTACTATTTACCAATTTACATATCTTATAAAAAATATTTTCACACTCTATAAAAAAAGTTATAGGTATACAGTGTGCAATGTCTACATAGATATGTAGAATTACTCATAAATTAAATAGCTAAGCATCCTCATAAAAGGATGGTGATGATCAACCACACCCATGAATCCATGATTATCGTAAGTGATGTTTTTCCTTCTAGAATGGTTGGGTCACCCTGATCAAACTCTGAAGGAAAATTCTACTTGATATTATTTTGGCAACGGTAGGATTAACTTAGTAAAATAATTTAAGTGTGATTATTTAAGTGAGAATTTTAAACTTTTTTTTATACATAACAAAGAATGTTAAATTTTAAATAAGCAATTTTATATACAAATATATCACTCAAAATTACGTGATTTTACGTGATTTGTTAAATCTATTTTGTAATAAAAATAATTTTATACATCATATTAAATCTCGGTTTGGATAGTGAGATGAGATAAAATAGTTTTAGATAAAAGTTAAAAGTTGAATAAAATATTATTAGAATATTATTTTTTTAATGTTGTTATTGTTTTAGAATTTGAAAAAATTGAATTGGGATTTGAAAAAGTTGAACTATTTATTGTATTTTGTGTGAGGATTTGAAAAAATTATAATGATGAGATAAGTTGAGATAGTTTCTCAATCCAAACGAGCCTTGCATTATTTTGTGAATTTATTTTAGTATAATTAATTTGTATTTCTATATATATTGAAAGGACAAAATGCCCAAAAACAAAGAGTAATCTTATACAATCTCTTCAACTTCTACGTACCATATTTTTTAAACTAATTCAATTCTCCTATTTATTATTTATATATTAAATATTTGATAAAAAATAAAAAATAAAAAATAAAAAATATGATGTGTAGGGATTATATGAATAGTACGGGATTCCGTAGATTTTTTGAAAAACAAAAGAGAAATGACGTCCATCTCTAAAATCCCTAATAATTTCACGGTAAACCCATCTACTCCTTCTCCGAGTCTGAGGTTCAAACCCAAAGAACCCGAAGAAGCCTCGAAATGGCCTCGACCACGAGGACTGAGTAGTAAGTCCTGTTCACGTCCCAGCAGATTGTGAACAGCCTTAACACCCCGAAAGAGGCCCGAGAGGACTTGCTGTTGATTTTCTCTTGCTTCGATAATCGAGTCTCGAACATCACCAATTTGATCAACGGAGAGGATTCTGTGACCGAGGAGGACCGCTTCGACGCCGCCAGAGAATCGGGTGGGAATCCAACGCCCTCGAAGCTTCTAGGCCCTCGCTCAACTACTCGGACTCCCGCAACGAGGCACGTGAGTGCTTGTCCGCCGTCGACGAGATTCTTAACCTGATGGATGAGCTACCAGGTCGGTCCGACTCCACCGAACAAACCCTAGAGGAAGGGCACGGCCCCACACCCTCCGATCAAAACCTTAACGACCAGAGCGACCAGCAGTCCCAGGAATGGGAAACCATGGCTCGCGCTTGGCTCTGCTCGTTCCCCGAGGCCAAAGCGGTCTCCATGGACGAGGTCGAAGCCTGGATCGACTCTAACCTCGACTCTATTCCTGAAGGAATCAAATCAATGCCTCGCTCGGACCTCTGTCAGAGGCTCATTGCAATCCAGAATTGCATGAGACTCCCCTCTCAGGTTCCCTGTTTTTCTATTTCTTTTCTTTTGAATTTCGAGCTGTTGACAGTCCTATTTTTTTTTTCTCTTCCTTTCTGTTTTCCAGAACTAGATTTCTGTGGGTGCTTTGGGTTAGATGGACTAAGTTTTTTCCAATAATTTGAGAATCGTACTGTCCGTAATTGCCAAGAGCACTAGCATTCCACTCATCAAATTTATCTTTAAATTTTGATGAAAAGTACATATTTTTCATATATCTAAAATATCCTTATCCATAATTCTACATTAATTAGCCATTGAATTCATCAAAATAATAATATAATAATATTTTTTTAATAATAATATTTTTATTTTTTTCATGTTTTATAATCACACTAATCATATGTTAATTATTAATTTAATTTTATTCTTACATTATTATTACAAGATAGTTGGAGATTAAATGTGAATAGAAAAGATTTTTGAAGATTAAAAATGAATAAAAAATAGATTTGATGAGTGAATAGTAGCCCTTTAAATTTGAAGAAACATATACATTTCCTGTAATAGAAAACTTCACATTTATCTCTTTGGCTAATCCAATGCAGCTCTTTTTTAATCAAATTCATCATATTTTACATTTGACTATACTTTTGATGAAGCCAATGCTAATGTTCTAACAAATCACCGCCATCTCTAATCTTTGAATAAGGTCTAGTTTGATATGAATAAAAATAGCTGTTAACTTGGAAGGGGAAGTAACCATTTGGTAAAACCTAAAGTGGCCAGCGGTGCATTGGTACTGAAACGTTTGGGGTAACAGCATACGCCGTGTAGTGGGGGAGTGGTTTCCTTCATGTTTAGCCATTTAGGTGCCGTGGGAATTGTTGGGACGGCCTGTGGGTTTGGTTTAATTTCACTTGCCTGAAGTTTTTAGCTTAATTAAACTTCATGATTGGCCAAAGTCAACTTTTCGTTATGGGAACAACCATGGCCATTACTTAAGATTTGTTGCATGCTAGTAATTGGTACCGTGACTTGTGCTGAAGTGTCCCTATTCTTCTTTGAATTATGTTTGAGAAGTGCTATAGCCATAAAGATATCTCGCAAAAGTAAACCCATAAATTGATATGGCTTCATATGATACGTTAGATCTATTTTTCATTAAAAATAGCTTTACAATTTAAGTAATGGTCATACGGTAGATCAGTTTGTGGTTTACTTTTGTGGAATTTCTTTGTGGCTAAAGCATTTCTCTTGTTTATTATCTATCTGTTTGTCTCGATTATCTATTGGATTTTAGAAAATAGTATCTTCTTGTTTTATTTGTTTGGTGGGTTACCAACAAGCCCTTATTTAGAAGCATCTTTAGTAAATTTTGCTTTTGGTTTATGCTCTTTGCCTCTTCTGTTGCTTGTATCTGCGTAGCTTTTGTTTGAAAATGCTCGTCCAACTAAACAAATGTTTCTGTACTTAATGCAGAGAATTATAAAGCAAAGTAATTTTTGGAATGTCGTTTAGTATAATGCAATAGTGCTATTTTTCATCTCTCTTATGGCAGGAAAAAGAACTTAGCCAGTTTGATTATGAGAATCCACCATATCGATTTCAACGTACTGATCAATGGAGACCGGTCTATTCTTGGTTAGAATCTTTAAATCAAGATGAGGTGGTGAAGTCAAAAGAAATCTCCGACTGGCTAAATGCTAATAAAGAGGTCCAAGAACAGTTGTGCTCTAGGCATTCTCGATATCATTTGATGCACTACATCAAAAAGTGCCATATCAAGATATTGAAGAGGAAGGAAAAGAAGATGGTATCATATAATTTCTCATATTGACTCTTATTATCGTTAGTATCCAATCTTGCACTTGAAACATTTGGACGTGCTAGGTTATAAATATAATTTCTCATATTGACTCTTATCATCGTTAGTATTCAATCTAGCACCTGAAATATTTAGACATGATTTGTTATAAGAGTTAGCCGTGTCAATATTCAGTAAGCAGGCACGTCCTACTTCTCATGCCTATTTAGTGAGATTTTTGCCTCACTTTTTCCCCTACTATTATTATTATGCTTGTTTTTGTATCAGAGGATTATCATCACTCATAGAGCAGCATAGAAGCACAGCAGTCAAGTAAAATGTGCAAGTACAATTAATAAACCTTAAAATCAGAACTTGTTCAATTAGTTAATGCCATTGGTTTGCTTTGAACAGGGTGTGCAGCAGCATAACAAAGACACTTCTCTAAAGGTTCGCAGGACTGTAGTGATGAAACAGCCAACAGTGCTTCCATGTATGTCTCATTTATAGTGGCTTTCATATTTTTCTAGGGTATGCTGGGATGTCTAATACAGATGGAATGACTGTTGTGCTTTCAGCAGCATCTGGAGGCACAAGTTTATCTTCTGCAATGACGGCACCATAGAAAATGGTGCTATCTAAAACCAAAGCAAATAAAAAAGGAAAAAGAAATGTAGTAATAGAAGCAGCAGCAAATTTGAATTGCCATTGCTGCTCATATTCGCTGTGACTGCATTGAGATTTTAAAAATTTTGTTCTAAATGGTTTCTGGGGTGGTTAAGGAGCTTTTGTTTGTTTATTATTTTGTTTTTTTGAGCTTGTATTTGTTCTGTTTTACAATATATGTTACTTGTCTCAATAATTTCCAAACCCTTAATTTCTCTTTCCCTGCTCTTTTTCTCTATCTAATGTTTGCAGACAGCACTCCAAGCGATCTACCTAAAGATGGCGACGTTTACTTGGCGAAAAGAAAGGAAGCCTATCGCAAATATGAGATGTAAGTTGCTTCTGAAGATTTTCTTGTTAAATTGCATCCGATGTAGCAAATTCACGTGTTGCATATTGCTGGACGCATTGTGCTTACAAGTGTTGTTTATTGGGTTTCAGTTTGGTGGAGTTGGAGAAGCTGCTTTCTCCTATTTTCTCAAAGCATCAAATATAAACCAATGTAGAAATCCTGAATCGGCAAATCTCTGGCTATAGAACAATGTCTGCAAACTTGGAAGGGCCATGCTCATTCTTCTTTGCCGATGGTAATCTTTCATAACTGAAGAGTGAAGATGTTCTCCACAATGCATCTCGTAAGGTTTTGGGAAAAGATTTAGGGAAAAAAGAAAGATTTAGGGAAGTTTCTGTCCTGCTTATAGGTATTGCCTTTTCCATTTCACTAGAGAATGGGGAGGACAATAATTGTTTGTGTTTGTACAGAAAGGCCTTGAGTTGAAAATCAAAACCAAACTTCTCGAGCAGTTCAATCCCTAAAATGTGTCAATTCTCGAGTGTCCCTAAAATCGTGGCTCAACCAATGTTCAACTTGCGTATGCATGGGGTTCTTTTGTTTTGGTTTGTTTTGGTTCCCTTTTGAATTTCGAGCATGGTAGATGGAGATGGCTCAGCTTGGATACAAGGTGAAGGAGAGATACAAAAGCTGTATCCAGTAAAACTTGTCCTTTTCTTTCCGTCCTTGTTTATAATTTTTAGCCAGCTGTATCTTTTATGAACTGTCCAAGAAACAATCCACTGGTGAACTCGTCAGGGCGAAGTCGAGGACCGAATAATTCTTAATAGAATAAAAAAAAGTTGTTTTATTTTTTTATAAATAATTTTTTTCTACAATATAATTTTTTTCACATGAACATTAGCAAAATTTAATTTATTTCTTCTTTCTAATTCATTAGGAAATTTAAATTATAGGGATTGTAGATGCTGTATTTCACACTACCAATCACTCGAACGACCTTCAAAGAACAACTCAACGGTAGTGGTTGCCTAGGGTAGACTTTGATGCCTAAGTTAGAGAAGTGGTCTTAATGGCATGTCTAGGAAGTAGATAACCATTCATTCCATGTATTTATCTCTAACTATCTCTTAACCATGAATGAGGAGATATCTGCTCTTATATATAGTAGTTATCCATCTCAGGATAACTGCTTTCATTTTGGGGCGATCTCCTTGCGAATGGTGTGGCTCACCTAGTTGACATCGTGCTCCTGTGGGCCAAAGGCCCATGGGCCTTGTAGGTCAACATAGCCAGTTGGGTTTGCTTATGGGGGTTAGGTATCCAGAGAACCCTGCAAATATCCCCTCCAGAGATAGTTGTAATTATATTTATCAAATTACTCATTTCTGTTCGATCCTTAAAAGGATAATCAAAACTTGAGGCTCATGTGAATTTTATTTTATTTTTTTAAATCAATGTAGGTATAGAGATAAGTTCACAAAGTCTATAATTTTGTTAAAATTAGAGGGGAGTGTACAAGAAGAGTGAAACTAATGGAAGAAAATCTGAGGAAGTTAAAAGGTATCTTTCGTGTTCATATGTTAACGAGGTTGCTTGTGAATGATGGTGACTCTTTTCATGTTTTGGGTGTGCCATGATATCTAAAAAGTTAGGCAAATATTAACCAATCCCTCTCCTTTTAGATTAGAAAAAACAGTTAGGAACCCCAAGTTGTTAGGTCTGTTCAGTTGCTTATTAGAATTGTTTATTATATTTTGTGGAAAGAGTGTTTCAAGTCTGCAAATAATTCCAAGGTAAAATGATTCAAGTTTCTTGAAGTCAATCAATATCATAACAGACTATTTATGCACTAATATTTGAGAAAATTGGGGTATTTTGTTGGGATGGTTTGAAAATCAACAGCTAATCAATCAAAAAAATTCCTTGCCCTCATAAAACCACTATCTAATTTTTGCCTAAGAATTGGTCAAATGGCATTAGCATACAAATTCTAATTGGAAAATCATACATCGTATGACTATTTCTACAATTCTTCCACACAATTTTATTTTAAATAAAATACATTTTTATAAAATAATTTATAAAAATATCATCGTACGTGTTCAATTTAAAACATGGTGGTATAAAAAACTATAAAAAGATTATATTTATATTATTATTCATTTTAATTTAAACATCCCCATAAACAAAACAATATCAAGATCTTCACGAGATGATCAAAGCAACGGATACGTCTACAATGTAGAAAATAACATTTTTTTTTCTCCTCTCTTCTCTCAAAACATTTGAGCAATTTATTTTAAATGCTTATATAATTCTTTCTCTGGACATGTTTCTATAATATTTACATCCAATTTTACTATTAGCTTGTAAATTTATGCTCTTGTTTGGTCAAACAGATGAGGTAAAATACAAGTTGAAAGTTGAATAAAATATTTTTAGAATATAATTTTTATTTTGGGATTTGAAGATGTTGAATTGTTTATTGTATTTTATATGAGAATTTAAAAAAATTATAATAATTAGATAAGATGAGATAGTTTGTGAAAATAAACGACACCTATATTTCAAGTCAAACCACATCAATCTATAAATTTATTTTTATAAAATTTCTATATTTGATCAAGTATTTTTCCATTAGTTTGCCTGATGAAACAAAAAAGAAAGTTGAAAAGTCTTTTATTTGAACTTTTTTTGTTAGGAAATGAATGTAGGCACCTTAATTACCCATAAAAAAAAAAGGGGGAATAAAATGGACTATAATAATACCCAGAAAAAGAAAAAAAAAAAAAGAAAAAGAGAAAAGAAACTTATAGTATTAGGTATCGTAAGAATAAATAATAAGAATTATACTATATTAAATATAATACATAATTTCCCTTTTTTTATTATATAATTTCCTAATAGTAATTTTGAATTAATCATAATACATAATTATTAAATTTAAACAGGTCAATTGATTACCTACTCAAATCCAAATAAACAATAAGGATTAAAAGAATATTCCTTTTTATTTTATTTTATTTTATTTTGTTGATAAGTTATTTCATGTCTTTTTTTAACCAATTGCCAATCAATTTGTGACACCAAGTAGTTGTGAATTGAGTGAACCCAAGAGTCTTGACCTTTTTTCTAAAAATATTTTAAGTGCCTTTTTTTTTTTCTTGTTCTTTGTATAGTATGTGTCAGTTGATGGTGTGGTTTGGAAGTGTTACGAACCGGCCAATCAAATTGAGCACATAATCGAAAGTTTCTCAAGAGGGCTTAAATCTGTGTGGGAGAGAAGTAAGGAATGGACTTTTAGCCAAGTAAACGTCTTGTCTTCCCTACCTTTCTGTACGTTTGGTATAAATAATAGCAATTCTATAATTCATTTCAATTTTATGATTAGAAATAACCATTTTATTTCTTATAACATTTCACTAAAATCAATAATACTTAAGAGTCCGTGAGATTTGTATATTTTAAAATTATGTAAAGAGTAATACTACTCGTCATCTTAATTTTTATCATCTTCTTACCATTTCATGATATGATATTGGATAATTGAATTCTATTTATTATATTTCACTTATGAATTTATCATTTAATATCATATCATGAGATGATGAAAAAATAGATTATGAATATATTTTTCTCTTATATAAATCATCTCTTTTTACAAAATATAAAAGGACTAAAATATTATAATTGTTAGACTAATTACGTTTAGATACTCATATGAAAAAGAAATATTATAAGAAAGTTTTATACCACACATATCTATTAATAATATGTGGTTTGTTATTTTTGACATTCTATATAAATATATGAATATTTAAGCATTACGATAGAAGAATAATCATGAAAAATTACATATTGATTAGATAAAACTGTGTGGTATAAGATTTCAATATGTAATGAAAATATTAAATTCTAATTAGGAATTTATATAAATAAATAAATATATATTTATATATATAATATACGCACCCACTAATCTCTTGTCCCGTCTCCAAAGCTTCCCAAAGTCCACAGCCGCCTCTCAAGACGTCTTCATTACAGTCGCTCCCACAAGATCGAAACACCCAAAACCAAAAAGGGAAATGGCGTCCATGTCCCTAAATTTCTGAAATCCCTAAAAATTTGCAATACGCTAAACCCCTCTTCTCCTTCTCTGAGGCTCAGACCCGAAGAATCCGAAGCCCAGAAATGGCCTCGACCACCACCAGTATCAATTCCGGCGGCGGAGAGGACCGAGTCCTGGCCACGGCCCAGCAGATCGTGAAGAGCCTCAACACCCCGAAAGAGGTCCGAGAGGACATGCTGTTGATTTTCTCTAGCTTCGATAATCGGCTCTCGAACATCACCAATTTGATCGACGGAGAGGATTCTGTGACCGAGGAGGACCGCTTCGACGCCGCCGAGAAGGTCATCCTCCGGTGGGACTCTAGCTCCCTCGAAGCTTCTAGGCGCTCGCTCAACTCCGAGGACTCCCGCAACGAGGCCCATGAGTATTTGTCCGCCGTCGACGAGATTCTCAACCTGATGGATGAGCTATCGGTTCGGTCCGACAGTGATATCGTGGACCGGGCAGAGAACGCGATCCAGCTGGCGATGTCCCGGCTCGAGGACGAATTTCGCCTTGTGATGATCCGCAACACGGTCCCGCTCGACGCCGATCGCCTCTACGGTTCGATCCGCCGGACCGCGCTCTCCTTCCCTGTCAACGATGGCGGAATCTACGAGGATTTCGAGAGCTTCAGCGAGGAGGACCGTAGTGTCACCCAGCCATACCACGAGCGCGGCGCCAGCTTGGGCGACGACGTATCTGTCGATTTGATTGATCCCAAAGCGGTCGACGAGCTGAAAGAGATTGCCAGCCGTATGCTTCGCTCCGGTTACGAGAAGGAGTGCGTTCAGGTCTACAGTAGCGTCCGCCGCGACGCCCTGGATGAATGTCTTGCAATTTTGGGGATAGAGAAATTGAGCATTGAAGAGGTTCAGAGGATTGAGTGGAACTCATTGGACGAGAAGATGAAGAGATGGATTCAAGCTGTTAAGATCTTTGTTAAGGTTATCCTCAGCGGCGAGAAATGTCTCTGCGATCAAATTTTCAGTGGCCTAGATGACACCAAGGAAATTTGCTTCAACGAGACTGTGAAAGGTTGTGTGATGCAGCTGTTGAATTTTGGCGAGGCAGTTGCGATCGGGAAAAGGTCACCTGAGAAATTATTCAGGATATTGGATATGTATGATGTGATAAATAACGGGTTACCGGAATTGGAGGAGATGGTTACCGATGATCTTGTAATTGCTGAGGCGAACGGGGTGCTCACGGGGCTGGGCGAGGCAGCCATTGGGACGTTTGTAGAGTTTGAGAATGCGGTTCAGAGTGAGACCTCGAAGAAACCGATGCAATGCGGTGATATTCATCCCCTGACGCGGTATGTGATGAATTACGTGAAGTTGATTGTGGATTATAGCGAAACTCTGAACTTGCTGCTGGACAATAGTCAAGATGATGGGTGTGATGCTTTGCAGAATGATAATGATAATGATAACTTCAGATTGTCACCGTTAGCCCGTAGGTTGGTCCGTTTGATATCCTCTCTACAGTCCAATCTTGAGGAGAAATCGAGACTCTATGAGGATACTGCGCTGCAATATATATTTCTGATAAATAATTCTCTGTACGTAGTGCAGAAAGTGAAAGGTTCAGATCTTGGGGAGCTTTTAGGTGATAATTGGGTTCGTAAGCGTCGTGGCCAGATACGGCAATACGCGACAAGCTATCTTAGGGCTTCTTGGAGCAAGACGTTGTCCTTTTTAAGGGATGAAGGGATAGGTGTGAGCTCAAGCAATGCCTCCAAGGTGACTCTGAAGGAAAGATTTAAGAATTTCAATGCGTCCTTTGAGGACATCTACAGGGTTCAAACTGCTTGGAAGGTCCCGGACGCTCAACTTCGTGAAGAGCTCAGAATATCCATATCAGAAAAGGTTATCCCAGCATACCGCGCATTTCTTGGTAGGTTTGGGAATCTAGTAGAGAGTGGAAGACATGCTGGAAAATACATAAAGTACACAGCGGAGGATTTGGAGAGTTTTTTGCTGGATTTGTTTGAAGGAACACCCCGGGTTCTGCATCACATGAGGAGAAAAAGTTCGTAGTGGATTAAAGGAGGACAGTTGTAACAGGTATGCCCTCTGTTCTCCAGGACTAGTTGGAAAAGAGTTCGCCTGTTAAATGTAGCTTGATGATATGATGTTTATTTTTGTTGGTTAATGCTTTGAGCATGGGTTTTGTATGAATGTTAATTCCTACCCCCCCCCCCCCCCCCCAAAAAAAAAAAAAAAAAAAAAAAAACGGATGCTATATACTGTAATAATTTATGTACATGTGTAATAGATTTTAGTTTTTGTACGTGTTCATGTATTTTATTGCCATGAATCACCATTTGCGTTGAAGCAACCTTCTGGCCATAGGAGCTACTTGACTGTGTACTTGCTGTGTTGGCATGTTTGTGTTTTTACATTAAAATTTTGTTATTGCAATTCTTCTAAGTGTATTTGTGCTGTTGAATAAGCGACAAGCTTATTATTGTGTAAGATGGGATGTTCACAGAAACATAGTTCAATGTATTAGGTCTTTCTTCTTCTTCCTGATAATTGAATGGGATATCTGGTGTTTGATCCGAGCCAGGCGAAAAACTTAAATACAGATTAATTCTGTATTTTTTCGGAAGTAGGAGATATTTGGACATTGATACTAATTAGCAATTTATGGAATACAAGCTTAAATTGATTAATTTATGAGTGCTAAGGTGTGAAGGATAGAATCTGTGATGTGGCACTTAAGAAAAGTTAAAGATGGCCCTGAGGAAAATACATGAGAGAGTAGTTATGAGGGCTTTGTCATGTGCAACAAAATTAACGTTTGATCAACAAAGAAGTAATCTGGCTCAAGTCAAGGGCTCCACTAGAGAGGAAGACCATCTAGGTTTAGTTTGTGGCTATATGCAAGGCTCACCTAATTGGTATGCACCCCACTTTTTATGTTAAGTAGTTAACGATCATCATAATGGACACTTCTTAGCAGTTATGGCTACCTTTGTTGTGTAAAATTTTGGTCACGTAGTCCTACAGAAGAATTTCACTCGTGGCAGATAAACTAATTTTTCGTGCCTTTTCTTTAAGGAGCTGGCTTATGGAATCATCACATCACTATTCACCCAAAACATGGACAGACATCTTGTCCATCCTTAAGAAAATTTAAAGATTTTTTTTTTTAAAATGTCGGGGAACCTCTCCAAGGCAGGGCCCTTCGGACTCACCCCTGCAGAGTAAACCCTGGTCCCGTGCACCGCACCCTAGGAAGTTTCCCTATATGGAACTGGTTTTTCATGTTGCTTTATATGGCCTTTGGATGGCACAAGAGACGATGAACATTTGATATTTTAATTACTTCGTTCTTACTTGTGAAAAAAAAATTGCTTCATTCTTGAAGACGTTTTCCTATGTTCTGTTTTTCGAAAGTTTTCTGAAGATCTCTGAAAATTGCAGTTGGGCATGTTTTGGACAAGTCAAGAGGAAGGAAAATTATTCATCAATTTTTAGAACTTAATTTTCCTCTTCTCAAATGTTCTCATTTTATTTATATAAGACCTTGTCGGAAGAAACAAAACTACAATTTTAGTAAATAGTTTCGGAAGGGTGGTAGAAAACAAGAAGGAAGACAGTCAATACAAGTACCCAATTTGTGAAGCTCGGGGATAATCATCTGCTCAACTAAGAGCTAATCAAGATGGAGTGGGAAACTTAACGTGACATAAACCCCTAGGAGTTGGCTCAAGTGGTTTAAGGTCTTGGTCTTGGTGGTATGCTCCCTCTAGGTCTAAGGTTCAATCAATTTCTAGGGTTCATCAAATTGGGAGAACTTCCCATTGAATTACCCAAGGTGCATTTGCAGGAAACTCCTTGCCAAGGGCCTGTGCACCCTCTGGATTAGTCGGGACTTTGTTCTCAAAAAACCAGTGCCAATAAAAAAAAAAAAATCAGCAAGTCAATGTGAAAGTTTCTGTTTGAATCCTTATTTCTTTGCTGTTCGAATTTTGAACCCTCTAGAAGCACATCACATCAGAATGTTGCTCCAAACATATTCAGCTGTAGATTCCAGCTTCTGTGTATCCATTGTTGGTTGATATGATTTTTTTGACTAGTCATTGTAGGTTAATATATTGATTCGGTAGCTGTGATTTTTTGCTAGGTTTGGCTGGGAAAATGTTGCTAGCTAATATTTTATGTGAAATCCTTGCCATTTACTAGTCATTCATGGGTTTCGATGGCTCTATTCCTTTACATATATATATATATAACCATGTAAATGCACTTGCATAAATTGATTCAAGTGGCAGATGGTCTATATCTGTCCTTCAACAAACTCCCCACCTGACAATGGTAGTATTCTCCTGACCCCACATGCTTGATGGTTTCCAGCAAGTGTGACCCAAAAAAAAATGAGCCATTGTCTGCTCCTCTAAAACTGGTGGATCTTGATTTAAGGAATCGAAATAATGCCTGAATTGCACCTTCTCATCCACCCATTTATCTCACATAAGAGTATTTTAGGGCCCATATAACTTGAGCTAAGGTTATCTTGCTGTGCTTGGTATCCCTTTATTGCAAAGGGCAAGTTGACACCCCCCATCCATTGTTTGCCCAAGTTTGAAACATCTGTAGAACACCTGGACCCCCACATCCTCTCTTTGCCGCTGCCATTATTGTACCATTCGATTGGACTAAGAACTCTTCCAAAGAGTGAATCCATAGGGGCATTGCAACAAGCTTTTCAATGTATGTATGGCACTTCTTTTTTGATCCTGATAATTAATGAAACTAAAAGAAAATTGCATCTTAGATCAAGATCCTCTTTAATTCTAAATACTGTCTTCAAATTAAATGATCGGTATTTTTTTCACTTTTACAGATCAAAACTCTGGAGATCTGGATGTTGGCATTTAACCTATTACATCTTTGTTAAGCTAGAGCTGAGTGTTTCTCCGAGTATCAAAATTTTCTAGGAATATGCCTTTAGATCCTCTCCAACTGTTTGATCGAATTGAATGATTTAATCATGCCTGTGTTGGATTTTTCAGATAATGTAGACTCCATATGAGTATTTAATGTTGTGAGTGTGTCTCTCTCTCTCTCTCCGTATTGTGTCATCCAGTCGGAGATGATACAATTGCCCTTGGGAATACTATTAAGCCCCTTCCTTTTGTGTGTGCCTTGGATTCACAACCATGGAGAAACAACAATGGCCTACAGCTGACCTCCTCTTTTCACGATGTGGTTGGCATTGAAATTTATGTATAGCCAGCTGGGGGCAAGACTTGGCGCTTTGCTGCTGCTTGACTTGGTCACATGAAAACTTCAAATACATTCCAAACCAATCAAAATTTTACAATGGCATTTAATACTCAATTCCTCAGCATTATAATTACGAAAAGAGTACTGTTATAGTCGCAAAGAGATTATATAAAAGTAATCTTATAAATTGATATGACTTCATGTAATCTGTTAGATCTATTTTATAATAAAAATAACTTTATAGTTGATGAAACACATTATGTCATATCAGTTTATAAATTATTCTTGAGCAGAAATTCATATGGGATAACTTCCCCACAAGCGAGCGCGCGCGCACATATAATTATTGTGGAATCCTTCGCCACGACCAACTGCAAAAGTCCTCTAATGCAGGCCTTACTTTTCAGCCTTTGACAGCACAACATCTTATTTCCCAACGAAACTCGAGAGTTTTGAGTTAGCAACAGCTAGGTATTCTTTGTTTGTTTCCAAATTTTAATATGTTTACCCAACCAAAAATAAAAAATAAAAGTAAACCCTCGCATAGGACAAAGCATTGTAGAACTTGTCAAACATTTTCCGGGTCGTATCGCTGCCGATTCTAAGTATATCGGTAGTATTCTGCAGCCCAAAGAAGGCATTATGGAACCTCTCTCAGAGCACTAGCAATGGCTTATTCATCTTTATTTTTATCTTTAAATTTAAATAATATGTCTTTAAATTCATCTGTATTGACTTATGCATATCTAAATTTTTACATAGCTATAAACAATGCTTCTTCAAACTTTTGAAGAACTGTTGATTCTCCAAATATTATTTTTAATGTTTTTTCTCTCTATTCGAACGCCAATATACCATCCAGAATAAAATATTCATTATTCGGTCCCTAACATTATTTTTAATTTATTGGACCATCTAGATTAACAATATACCATTTAGATGCATAAAATAAATCATGTCTAGATTTATAGGAAAACTTTTTTATAAAATAATGAATATTTTATTATTACTTGGTTCAAAAATGTATAATCCAATGTGAGAGTTTTTCTTCCTATATAAAATCAAGAGAATACCTGCAGACAGGTCCATCTGCTCCTCTTCAATAAACAACCCTCAAATAGTTGGGCGTATATGTTTTATTTTACTTAATCTGCATTTGCCTACATCCGATGAGACCCCATACAGCCCTCCCGTCCTCACTTCTTCGTCTTCCATTCCATCCCATTCCCAAAGGATCTCGACCCCCACACTTATCCCGGAGGCAACTCAACCCCCCGACGACGGAGCTCGACCTAGACCATTGCTTTTGTTGCCACTTTTTCTTATCTGTAAGCTAAAGCTGTCTCTTCTTCTCTAAATCCATCAATATAAGAATCACTTGAACAATTTTGATCATCCTGTTGAAAGTTTTCTGAATCATTTGCCTGAGATTTGAGAAAGGAAAGAAAAACTCCCATTTCTTAACTAATGATCAAAAGCATGAAAAGAAACTATCCAACACACAAGAATGAGAACGAAAACGTACTTGAATATGAATCTGAGAAGTAATCCAAAAACAGAGAGCACATAGTTGCAGACAAAAAACCATAGAGAACCCATAACCCAAATCGTGTTCCCGAATGCATAATCATTTATAAAACGTTGTGTAGCCAAATTGAAATAAGCCTTAAGCATGAGAAAGTTTTTGGGAAACATAATTACAATCAACCTCGAAGGCTTCTTTATTATTTTTCTTTTCCCTCAAATTCTAAGCAAAGTTGTAGAGTGACATGGGCACAGAATTTCTCGATCAAACTTCACTGGAGAGAGTGGCACCCCACTTGTAGAGAGCGAACATTAGGAGAGGAGGGTGGAAGGAAAATGAGAGGTATTGTTGGAGACCAAAGGAATGAGATTGGAGGAGGAAAATCAACGTATGTTCAGTATACCCAAGATTTGATTTCTCGGGGGCAACAAATGAATGTATCTCAGTTAGTGTTTTACAATTCTATTCCGTGTGCATAAGTCTAGCCCAGTTATAGTGTGATTTTTGAGGGGGCGCCCAACTATTGGAAGGCTGTTATTCCTTAAAAAATGGACGGACAGTTTAGAAGCGGCTCTGTAAAATCAATTTTCAAAATATATAATTTTACATATAAAAATACACAAACCACTACCAATACTCGATCGACCTTCTTCAAGGAGCATCTAAAACAAATATGCATACTAACCAATAGAAGAGATGAAGACAGCCGGGTCAGAATAATACATTCTTGTTGAAACATAGCCTAAATATAAGCAGAATGAGAAGCCACTGGAGGCAAGCCCAATCCATATTAGGTCCTATGAAGTGATGTTCTCGATTTGTCAGATACCAATGCTTTCATACAGTCTTTTATATATAGTAAAAATTTATTTTTCACATAAATGATTTATACAAATTTTAAATAGATAAATTTCATACAACTCTATATAAAAAAGTGAATCTTACTTTAAAACAGGATAAAAAAACTTATTCTTTATTAATGAAATTCACTTTTTTATAAAAGATTTATATGTGACTTAACTATTTGAAATTTGTACTTAACATTACTTTATTTAAAAGAGTTATTTTACTTATGAGTCGGTGTCTAAAACACAACTTTCATATTGTTGACATGACAAAATTTAATTTGTAAAATATTTAAATTTTAGATTTCTCTTATAAATTAAATCTTATCATGTC